>CM033641.1:93893673-94376209 GCA_019512145.1 Engystomops pustulosus | reverse complement strand
GATATAGTTTGTGGCCATAGTTACTTCATAGTGCATATATGTATTTACTCTATTACAAACATTAATTAAATCTAGTTTTCATACTGTTTTCCAATTTGTCACTATACACTGCCTTGCTGCAATCAATATGTAAGTAACAATCTATCTCTGGGCTACTGGCAATGTATCCGTCCTTAGATTAGAGGTAACTGAGTAGAGAGGACATTGTGCGAGTCTGTCACCGTATTGATCAGATCACCTATCTGTGACCAGAATGGGGTCAGTTTTAGACATGACCACCACATGTGCACTTGGTCACCTTTGGTTCAACATCCCCACCAGAAAAAAGGAGTGGAAGGCATTCCTCCCTTAATTAGCTTCTGTTCTAGATGGCAGTCCATCTAAAAGTTTTTACTCACTGTTCATTATCAAATTTTACACCTATCTCTGATTCCCATTTAAGCATGTACCTCAGCTTATCTGCCTTTCCTTGCAAATCAAAAATACCATATGCCATTGATATGCCTCTTAATTTTCCCTAGAAGGGTCAAATAGGTTCCTGAAGGACCACAAATGGAGTTTACTTTCTTTTTTCACCTGTTAGAATGCTTCTTGTTGGGAAGATCAAATTGCCTCTTTAGGTGTTTAAAAGATTTTAAAACTGTGCCCTCGTATAGGTCAGCAATTTTGTGTATACCTCTATTAGCCCACACTAGACCAATCTTCTGATCCTCTTCAGGTAGCAGCGTGTTTCTTCCTCTACTAAATCTCCTGCTCTGCTTACAAGCAGCAGGGGAACAGCCCAGTGCCACAGCAATGCTGCTCCCCACCCTCCAGCAGTGTCTCCTTTCTGTGGAACGATGGAGCCTGCTAGGATTGGCATGGGGGCAGGGAGGCAGTTGGTGAAGGTCTCCTTCCCAGACCTCTCCTCCTGCAGTCACAGGCAGCTAGAACGTGCCATCACATTTTACAGTGGCACTTCATGGCAGCCTAACATTCTGTCCTGAAAATGTCTCCACAACGACCAGCAGTGGGCATACCACCTGAGATGAGATTCTCAACTCGCCTCTTGGTAGGTGCAATCTCTGCACACAACTTATAAATAACAGTACATAACAAGGACTTCTCTGTTTCTTACATCTCACAAGGGACAACATGACTTTAACCAGCTAGTTTTTCAGGGCCGGATCATCACTGGCTCTCTTGGATCACCAGACCCACAATCTGTAAGATGTGCATGTAAGTTATTCTGTGGGCAGCACAGGCAGTGGTTACAATATATACAATGTATAAAATGCTCCACATGCGCAGAGCAACTCAAGATGAAGCATGATGCCAGCACCACAGGTTAGTACATTTTATTTTTTATTTTTTTTATGCTGCCTGAGCCCTCTCCAAACGCAGTGGGTGGCTGCCATCAACTTCTGCCATTGTTGCTAGCACCAATTGCAGCAGTTAGCCTGTTAAGTGCTGCTGTTGAGACAAACCACAGCACCGAACACTGCTGCATATGGATGCCGCCATCTTGGATCACTTTCCATGACATATGAAATAATAGTTGAAGAAATGTAAAAGTTTAAAAAATATATATAAAAATAAAACATAAATAAAAATTTAAATCATCCCCTTTAACTAGAAGTGAAATCATAAAAATGTTAGTTATTGGCATGTCTCAAAATGTCCGATGTATCAAAATATAAATACAATTATTCCTGACAGTGAACCCTGTAATGGAAAATAGCGGAAAAAAACTTTTTTCCATTTTTGCCTGTATACGCAGTCCCTGGGTTACGTACAAGATAAGTTCCTTGGGTTTGTACTTAAGTTGAATTTGTATGTAAGTCGGAACTGTATATTTTATAATTGTAGCTCCAGACAAATTTTTTTGTCCCATTGAGAATTGGGTTTTCAATATTTTTTGCTGTAATGGGACCAAGGATTATAAATTAAGCTTCAGACATCTTACAGCTGATCATGGCAGTCTGAGAGTAAAGTAAAGCATCCAGAGAGCTTCACCAGAAGTCACAATTGGGCAGAGGGGTCCATCTGTAAATAGGGGTCATCTGTAAGTTGGGTGTCCTTAAGTAGGGGACCACCTGTATTATCAAAAGGTCATAAAATTGTCAAAATGGTAATAATGAAGATGTCACCCCATCTCACAAACCATGAAACTTTACACAGCTCCTAATACTAGAAGCATGTTTTTAGTGTAAGGTTTTAGAATGTTTTAAAAGATATTTTTCATACTTATGTAGCTTTTTAAAGTATAATTTTTTGCAGGATAAGATGATGTTTCCATCAATACCATTTTAAGAATTGCACATCCTAATGATCACTTTTTATTAAGTGATTACTAAGTGATTACTAATTACTAAGATAAGATATAGATACATGGCATTAAATAAGCCACTAGAAAGGGCAATGGCCCAGATATATTATTTTGTGTTGGTCAGTTTCGTATAGGTTTGCATGAAAAAAGTGTCTTTGGAGCTTGCACATGTATTTATTATGTGTATGCGCTACAATTATGTTGTAGCTGCATTTTGTTTGACACTTTTTAAAACTGTGAACCTAAGGGTGATGGCACACGTGGCATTTTGAGCGGATTTTGGACCCGTTTTTAAGCAATCAAAAAATGCATGCGTTTTTGACCAGTTTGAATTAAGATATTCGGTAAAACCTGTCAAAAACGCATGCGGACTACTTAAGAACGGCCCAAAAACGTGTTCAAAACGCCACGTGTGCCATCACCCTAAAGGGATAGTTTGCTGCATTTTCCTAGTTTGCTCTGCATTTATTTCTGTGCTAAGCCGCCAATGTGCTGCAACAGCATGAAGCAAAATCACATCCTGAGTCACATCCTGAAATGATATCAGATTAACTAAGAGTGTGCAACACTATTAAGTGATGTGGCACAAAGTGCACATTAGTGAGGTACACTGCACTAAGGCAGAATGCACCAGTTTTCATATATCTAAGCCAAAATGCCTTCATGTAGATATGTAAAATTCTAAATTTGTAAAAGGTATAAATTTATGAAACCAACTAAAGTTAAAGATTGTTTCTGATATATATGGTGCTTCGGCTGATTTTTGACACAGAATATATGAAACTGTATATAATAAGTTGTAGCTTTTAGATATATAGTTGTGAGAGGAGCCCCCCATGACTGGTAGGTCGAGGCACCTGATTATAAACAAGGTGGTCTATACTGCTGGGACCCTTAATATGGCCCTGTGTGCCTTAGATCCTTAGAATACCCGCAACAAAAACTGTGTCTAATGCTGAGTGATTAATCTGGTGCAGTATATGGTCATGCTTTGTCATGCTTTGCTCCTCCTATTAGTTTGTCTATTACTACCACTATTAATAATGTGTTCGTGCCATATATCAGGAGCTCCATTCTCACATAAATGACACCAATAGATAGTTTGTCGTAGATGATAAAGCCTGCTGAGAAATTGGTCCAGGTTTGTTTTGATAAATAATTTGTAAGGGATAAACCATGCCACTAGAACAGTATTGTTGTTCTAATATACATTTTTATTCAGGCTGTTATGTAGATGTCTCAGCGGTCCAACTCCTGCTGCAGAAAACATTCCCCAAACCATATCACCTCCACCCCCTTTCACTAACTTCTTCATACACTTTGGGTTCAGTCTTTCACCAGTATGTCAATGAACATAATGAGGCAAATTGATTTACCAGGTCCTGTTGCGATCCCCGATTCAGACGGTTCAACGAAGATGAAGTCTGGTGCGATACGTCGCTCACCCGCCGAGGTCCGCCGGAGTTCACCTTCTTCTTTCCGGTGCCTGTAAATGCGTGTTTTGTGACACAATTCGAAATGTTAAATCCTGCGCGTAGTCCGAATCCGTCGGGTTGTTCGACAGCCCAGCCCCCGATTTGTGTCGCGTTCAGGTTCGCGCCGATGTTCCAAAATCCGATCACGTGCACCCAAATCCCTGATGCGATGCACCGCAAAACAGAAATCGGGAGGAAATCCAACAAAAATGCGCTCTGCGGGCCCTTAGTAAATGAGCCCCAATGTTTCCCATCCAATGCAAATAAATTAAACTTGATATAATCACTAATATGAACTGTGGACCAATTATCCACTGTTCACACAACATGCTCCTCAGCAAAAGAGAGTCTAGCCTTTGTGATTCTTTATTTTTCAGATAAGTTATTTGTACCTGCCCAACACAGGGTCAAGGTTATGGAGGAATGTCATGATACTACACTTGCTGAACATTCTGGAGTCACTGCTACTAGAAATGTGATTTCTGAATCTTATTGGTGGCCTAAATAGTCCCATGATGTTGAGAAATATTTTGCAGCATGTAGTAATTGTACTAAGTCCAAGGTTTACAGAGAATGCTCAGTGGAATCCCCTCCTCCTTGATCTTTCAGTCTAAACCATGGACACATGTATCTATGAATTTTGTCAAGAATTTGCCTCCTTCTCTCGGAATGACAGTAATTTTGGTGGTTGTTGGCTTTGTATGTAAAATGTGTCATTTCTTTCCGCTAGAAAAATTGCCTAATGCTAAGGAATTTGCCACTCTGTTCATTGACATTGTTCTTAAACTGCTTGGGGTACCTGAGTCTGTTATTTTTTGATAAGCTCATACCATTTGTGTCTGAGTTCTGGAGTGAGTTTTGCAAAAAGTTGGGGATACAACTGTCTGGTACACTGTCCTGTTATACTGAGACTGCTAGACAATGTGATCAAGACAGTTTGTGGGGTGAGCAGTATCTCAGGAATTTTGTATCTGACTGCCAGGAAGATTGGGGTAAGCAGCTAGCTATCTGAGTTTAATGGACACTACCTCCAGCACTGACTGGCTCAGCCGTCCATCACTCAAACACCAGCTGCAGACAAAACGAGTTCAAGGACACACCCAGCTTTCTCAAAGATCAGAAAGGGAGCTGTCAATCATAAGCAGCTCTGGGTGTGGTTTTCCGGAAAGAAGCCTGAAACCTGATCCTAACAGAACGATTTGTGATTTCTGACAAAAGTCTATTTCTTTGTAAGTGTGTCGTCGCTAAGAACAGTTCCAACATGCACATAACATGCACATAAGTGTTACCATCAGTGAAACAGTGTGTGAAAGGTTTTTTGTTTCAAGGAAATGCTTTACTCATTTTGCTGTGTGTCAGGCATCATTGTCTTGCATGAAAATTGTAGGCTGAAGTGAAAATTGAAAGTTAGGCTGCCAGTAAATTTACCAGATAATGCAGGTAACCTGCCGGTATCTGAAGGTGTTCACTAATTTTGATCAGTTTTCTTTTACCATGATCTAATTAACAATTTTATTCTGTGATTCAGAATATACACAATTTATAAAATAGGCTTTGAAAACGGCTATTTTACTCATGTAAGTATATATTAATTTAGGGCTGAACAATAATCTTGACATTTAGGAAATTGTGTGTTGTTCTCTAATCTTGATCTACCTTGTACATTCTAAGAGAAATGTTTAATTTAGTGGAATTAGAAGGTTCATTATTTTAATGGTTTTTGCTCTGGTGAATTCAGCAGGATTCTATGTTACAGCTATACAAAATTAAATTAGAATTTCAGCTATTAGTTATGATAATAGACAATTAAGTTGTTGTCTAATATGTTGGTATTATTAAACAGTTCCATTAAAAGAAAGTGCTGCATTAATATAGTGTTGCCAATAGGAGTTGAACATTTAATAAGGGACAATAAGATTCTATCACCTCTATTCATAAGGATGTTCATTAATTTTAATAGTAGGAAACACAGGAAAAAATTGCAGGAATTCATGAAATATTTTCATCTCATATAAAACAATTGGCCCAACAATAGATTGACTTATATCTCATTTAACTAAATTTAACTAAATTTGTTTCCATTCACCCTAGGAGGCCACTCTATTATTTTCTTCCTAAGGTGCACAAGTCCCTTAGTGCTCCCTCAGACTGTCCAATCATGCGGGATTGGCTAGGTGTCCTAGCCATCATCCCAATATATTGATTGGTTAGTGAGACCCACTTTTGGAAGATATTCAATTTTATTTAAGTGGTATCAATTGGCATGACAGGTATATGTTGACGTCTATTGACATAGAGAACTATTGAACTTATGTACAAGAAAGGTTCTGCAGGTTTGTTCTTAAGTTGAATTTGCATATAAGTCAGAACTGTGTATTTTATAATTGTAACCCCAATCAGAAATTTTTTGGTCTCTGTGACAATTAGATTTTGAAAATGTTGGGTTGTCATAAGAACCAGGAAGAACAATACATCTTAATTACAGAGACCTTTATTAATTGTTATAGCTGTTTATTGTAGCCTAGGGCTAAAGTACAGTAAATTACCAAAATCCAGAGGTCCGTTTGTAACTAGGGGTCATCTGTAAGTCAAGTGTTCTTAAGTAGGGGACCGCCTGTACACGGATTCCCCATGAAAGTGACATCAGAGAAGTCAGTCAGGTTCTGACAAATGAAGAAGTAAGAGTGCCATTTACGTTGGGTTTGTATGTGAGTCGTTGGCATTCATTTTGAGCAACATTTATATTCAATGGTAGGTACCATAAGGGGAACGTTTGTTGCTTGTACCCTGGTGAATATCCTTCTGGCTAGGTTTTAAAGTAAATATATTTTTTCTGCAAGAATAATTTTTTTGCAGTATTTTCAGATATTCATCAGGTATGTGGATTATATGCCTTCATTGTATGGTTGGTTTGCCCATCAATTTCGGAAACCTCATCACAGAACTAAATGAGAACAATATGAATATGAAAATTAACGCAAAATTTGGAGGTTGCGAACTTCAACTTCATGGTATCTGTCCAGGTGTCTGAGTTAATAACAAAAGGTTACAGACCCAAAAGAAAGAGCCACAAAGTACTTCCGCCACTTTGGGAGCTCCTAACCCAAACACGTGAAGGTTAGCGTTACGTAGAGTCAGTTTATCTGCCTTAAGCATATTAAGGATGAAAAAGCTTTGAAAAGGAAAGAACTGTTAGAAGGAAAACGGGTAATAATAAGAAAAAAAGCAGGGTAGACGCTTCTGTCCGTACAAACGTGGTTCCGCAGTCCTTAAGAATTGGGGAGTCCTAAAATTAAACCCCAACCTGTCAGAAATAGTTGATCAAAACCCTTGATCTTTTTCAGTGTCTTGGCCTCCTCATATCTGCTTGTTGGCTGAATAAAGAAGTTTGAAGTTTTAACAGATCAATTAATGTAATTAAAATCTTTAAAAAAGTATAAGCTTTGTTTGAGGTCCCAGGTGTTACCTTACTTTGAGTCACAGGATGTCACTAGTGAGGCTATTCATTCCAGGCATGTGCAGTAGTGTACACCGTTCATCTCAGTCCACCCAAGCTAAGTTACACACTGGTGCTTATTTAGTAAGGGTCGCGGTTTGCACTTTCGTCTGACTGTTTGTCGGATTCAGGGATTGCATGGCTTGGACAGGTAATTTAACTGGGGTCTGCGCTTTTTGGCGCAGCTGTGCTTGCTTCCATGTTACAAAAATTTTGGGGGGGGGGGGCGGGCCATCGTATAATCCAACTGATTCGGACTGAGCGTGGGATTTACCTTTCAAATTGTGTCACAAGACAATGTACTTACATGCACCAGGAAGAAGATGGTGAACTCTGTCGAACCTGAGCGGGAGAGCGACACATGCAGGATATCGGGCACTCGATCTTAGTAAATCGCGGCAAAGTGCATTATCGTCGGACAATGCACTTTCAGTGAACTCCGCAGATGGGTAATTTACTAAGCTTTATTACTCTTCTGTTTGTAATCCTGTACACAATGCATTTTGTGACAAAAACTGAATTATGTATTCCAGGTAGGTGACAGCATCCACAAGAGTATAATTTCCTTATTTGTTCCTGCAATAACACAGCAAGTGTTGCAGGAATAAATAAATAAATAAATAAGGATTAACAGATTCTGTACCCTTAGGAATGATGTCACTTACATGGAATATTATATCTATAACCTTTTGGAATTCAAGTTAGAATTTGAACAGTTTTGAGAAATCACATTTAGCTATTATCCTGTGAGTAAGCTGTAGATTGTTTTCTAAGTTCTGTTTTATCTTAAAACGCACAAATAACTTTAGATACAGTTTATTTTGTATGTACAGAATTTATTTCCTGTTACAAAAACAATTATTGACTACAAAAAATATTGACTGCAAAATTTTGTTGCATAAAATACAATTTTTTGCCACAGAATAATACTTTTTCACATGAAAAAAAATCACAAATCATTCTCTTTGTCACACAAAATCCATTAATCCATTTTGATACAGAAGATTTACAAAATATTGGTTTTGTCACACAGAATCCATTTTTTCTTAAAAATTCACAAAATGAATTAAAAAAAAAAATTATTTACATCTATCCCTATTGCTCCTTCTTATTTTCTACTAATTCTACAGCCTGGGGACATTAAAAGTATCAATGGTTTGAAAAATTTAACTAAAAGCTGTATTGTTTGAAGATGATGTTGTTTCATTCCCACCCAGTATTACAATACCTCTGTAATGTATTACCTTCTAATCAGATTTATGGTAAATGAAATAAATTGTTCTTTTTCAATAATAATAATAATAATAATAGCGCTTTACAAATCATGAACTAGAACATCATAAAATGACCCTGGTATTTATACAAGTAGATCCCCAAAATTTATACACGCTCTGTGTGGGTATCCTGAATCAACAATCTATGCTCTGTGAAATCGCTAACTGTTGACCCAATGGTATAATAAAGGACTTAGGCCCCTTTCACGCGTGTGTTCTGCGCGTGCTTTTGACACGTAGAACTTGCATTGCACTCTGGCTCATTGCAATCAATGGGCTTTTTCACACTTGCATTTTTTTTCACGCACACACACAAGGTTTTTTTTAATGCGCGTTTAAATCTTGACATGCTCTACTTTTGCAAGTCAGGCGCGTGAAAAATGCATCATACAAGTCTACGGAGATGCATCAAAAACGCATTGCACTCTGAGACACATGCAAGTCCAATGCAAGTGCAATGCGTTTTTCACGCATCAATTGCCATATGAAAAGGTGCGTGAAAAACTAGGACATTAAACAAACTCTGACTGAAAACTGATTGAACTCTGATGAAAAATGTCGGTTTTTCACTGACCAAACCCTGATCGTACCCTGATCAGACTCTGACAATGATCTGCAACGCAAGTGTGGAAGGGGCCTTATCAGTTTAAAGCTGCAATCCTTGGTTTCTGATTGGCACCACTGAAGGAATGCAAATATTAGAATGTTCTAGTTATGGAAAGAGAAGGGAATTTGGACAGATGCTACTCTGTAATAGATAGCAGCCTTAATATGCAACCTACGGGGAGTGGATCCAGAACCAGATCCAAAAAAATAAATATTGGAGGAATGGGGGTTTATCCATCAGGCAGTGATCATTGAGAACTACTTTTTCTCCTCATGTGCCATATATATTTATGATATGTGACTTTTATCACATGAGGGTACTTTCTGTACAAGGTTGGTAGCAAGGATGCAGAAGGGAATGCCGCATCATTTAAACATTCCCATCTGATGGAGGCTATTGGTAAAGTCATGGCACAGATCAAGGTGCAATGGGGACATTATCATTCATACCACAAACAATACTCCATCATGCCCCTGTGTCGGCCTATTTTCCCAAAGTACTTCACATATATTTTTAATACCAATTAGATATATATTGCAGACATGGCTTCAGTCCACTCTTCTGCCATCTTTGTATAAAATAATGTTGAGGAAAGATCATCTGCTCATGCATAGGGTGCATGACAGCCCTTTATTTATGTGTATCTAAAATGGCTGAAGTATTTACTCCCTTCTTTGACACTGAATTAGCAAAACAGACATTACATGCACCTTGGCAAAATGGCGTAGGATTTGAGGGGGGATCAAAAAAGAGAGAACTAAAGTCTTTGCAGGGGATTGGATTGTACCAAAAACAGTAAGGTAACTAGTAGTTTAACTAGTAGGATAGGCTCTTTAGGATGGTGGGTGAAAATTTGAGAAAGTTTTCGAATTGTTTTCATTATATCATATATTGTTACATTCTTATATTATTACATTTTTACATTTACCTGATATAATTACCCAATGATATGCCTTATCTTGTAAAAAAAATTACAGATTTATTTTTGACTCTACTTACTTTTATTTTACTTACTTACTTTTCTAACAAATCCTCATCCCGATTCCCTGATGAGATGTTCTTTCCAGTTCCACAATAGGGAAATGTAATATATGTCTGCCCAAATTGTGGTAGTTACGGTACTCAATGCCTCACTACCTTGGCTTTCTGAAGATCCTGAGGTCATCAGGAGGTCCTGAGTGACATCTTTAGGATCTACAAGTGTGTGATGTTACATAACAAATGTGACCTCATTCCGCCCAAGGTTTGTTTTCCTGCCTTTGGGTGGAATTCTCCTTTAACATGTTTCTGTTTTAGACAGCAATGCATTTTTGGAAGTAGTTTTACTAGGTTTTGCAAAATATCTTCACTGCTGTATAATACATAACTAATTGTGCGCTTTAGAACCCAAGCACTCTTCATTCTGAGAAGTGTGATTTATAAAATAGCTTCCAAGTCACCCAGGTGTTGCAGTCTGAGACACCCTAGTGTTTTAGTCTTAAGGTTCCTTCCAATGAATGCAATAACTCAAAGCAGAAGGTAATGTAATCTGGTAAATCTCATGCATTCCCTAAGTACATAGTGGTGTCACCACTGTAATTTGCATGGAAAATTTCAAAGCAAGAGCACATTCTGCAGATAGTCTCCTGGCTGAACTGAATGTCACACTTTCACCTGCTATGCATGTGAAAATCATCTGGCTGCTGTTTGTTAGCATTTATTCCAGTCATATTATGTGGATATATATTTATCCTGTCAGTGCGCTGCGTCGTATAGTCACTTTTCGCCTCCTGATTCTGGTGAATTTATGGGATTTACACCTCATATGTTCTTCTTCTCAGGACATGCTTCAGAGTAAATGAAACACACTCATAAAAAAACATGCCACAAAGTAACGGGTGGCTGACATTGTTCATAAAATAACATCTGCAAATGTATTTGTCGAGTAAAACCTGTATCACTTTACAATCATTCCTTGTAAGGCCTTACTTCTCTGCCAGGACCTTAGTTTTCATTCACATCAAACTGGTGTTTTTCATTTTCAAAATGAATTATAAGAATTATTCATGTAAATGGTAAGTAAATAATTATGAAGTAGCTGAGCCATTTTGCTTCTATATGTGCAAAAAAGTTGATGGGTTTTTAACATGTTCCTATCCCTTTCTGGCTAGAAAATGAACCGTATTGTAGTTCTTCTAAAGCAAGCACACTTACATGCTGGCTTGTGCAGCATAAACAGGCTTTGTTGTTCTTTTTGCAACTTTTAGCATAGTTTTTGAGGAAAAAAATATTTAACAATTATGCAAATGAGCCTCAGAGACTCCTGTGAAAGTCACAGGAGCCCCATCTGGTTATATCTTTAAAACCAGCTGACGTCCCTGTCTCTCTGGGTGGGGAGGGGAGGAGAACAGAAATGCAACATCCTACCCAGACGGGTTATGTTCTATATGTTGGAGAAGTTTTGGCCCAGTAATCCTGCAATCTGTATAGGTTCCATAGAACAACAACTGTAAGATAGTATGTTTTCCCTTAATGTCCTTCCCTTAGCAACACTAGATAGAACAATAGAAACAAGTTCTAATGTTTTTTATTCTCAAGCTGCTGATGTATATATGTGTGTGCGTATGAGTTTCTACATGTGTGTAGGAGTGTATTAATATATGTATGGATGTAGAACTTTGTGTGTGTATATTTGGGTGTATAAATGTGTGTGATTTTACATACATGTATTTTTTTTTTTAAGAGGAAGGGGTCCCCATGCTGAAATCTGCTATGGAGCCCAGACTCTCATAGTTACGCCTCTGTGGCTGATCAGAGATGCATCCAAGAGGTCCATGATCACTCGGGAGGGACTGCAGAGATCTAAAGCTGAGGTGGGAGAGTCTGTCCATAGAACAACAAGCAGTCTTACACTGGACAAATCTGGCCTTTATGCAAAAGTGGCAGCATCATGGTTTCACTGCCTGCTTTTCTTCAGCAATGACAGGGAATGTGGTTAAAATTAATGGGAAGATGGATGGATCCAAATACAGGACCATTCTGGAAGAAAACCTGTTAGAGTCTGCAAAAGACCTGAGACTGAGATGGAAATTTATCTTTCAAAAACAAAATGATCCCAAACATAATGCAAAATCTACAATGGAATGGTTCACAAATAAGCTTTTCCAGGTGTTAGAATGGCCAAGTCAAAGTCAGATCTGAATCCAATCAAGAATCTGTGGAAAGAGCTGAAAACTGCTGTTTACAAACGCTCTCCATCCAACATCATTGAGCTTGAGTTGTTTTCCAAGGAAGAATGGGAAGAATCTGCAGACAGATATATTGAAGGGACAAAAACCACTTTAACCCGCTCCATATACAATGATTTATGCTGCTAACACTGAAGGGCTGATCAGTGCTTGCACATATGCAGTGAGACACCTTAATGACAGTGCCACATGAGAATCATAAAATTGGATCTGGCTGGTGTCCCCTGTGACAGCATTGGGGAACACCGACTGGTTGCTATAACAGCTGGAACCCTTACCACAGGTGCATGCATGCCAGTAGTATTACAGTATATTGAATAAGTGATCAGTGACCCTCCTAGGGTTCAAGTAACTGGGATGGTCTAAAGATACAAAGCCTAAAAGTTCAAATGACCCACTTTCAATAGAGTGTATGTCAGCTAACATCTTGTCCCAAACGTCTTGTGAACTGTATAATAGAAAATAGTATCCAAATGTCCGAATTACCACTTTTTCGCCATAGCACAGTGAATAAAAATTGGAAAATAAAAGCTGATTACAAAGGTTATGCTGTGCCAAAAATGGTAGCAATGAAATTATCAGCTACTCCCGGAAAAAATTACACATCACACAGATACACACAGTGAAGACTGTATTACACTGTGTAGTGTAATACAGTCTATGGAGGATGTTCATAGGCTGCAGGGTGACTTGGACAAACTGAATGTTTGGTCATCCACTTGGCAAATGAGGTTTAATGTGGATAAATGTAAGGTTATGCACCTGGGGGCCAATAATCCAAAGGCAAAATATGTCCTTGGGGGAGTAAATCTGGGAGAGTCCCTTGTTGAGAAGGACCTGGGGGTACTAGTAGATCATAAATTGAATAACAGCATGCAATGTCAATCAGCTGCCTCTAAAGCTAGTAGGATCTTGTCATGTATCAAAAGTGGTATGGACTCTCGTGATAGGGATGTAATATTACCACTATACAAGGCATTGGTTCGGCCTCATCTGGAATATGCTGTCCAGTTCTGGGCACCGGTCCATAAAAAGGATGCCCTGGAGCTGGAGAGGGTTCAACGTAGAGCCACAAAAATGATAAGGGGTATGGAGGGTCTTGGTTATGAGGAAAGATTAAAACAACTAGATTTATTTAGTCTGGAAAAGAGACGACTACGAGGAGACATGATTAATTTATATAAATATATGAATGGTCCATACAAAAAATATGGTGGTAAGTTGTTTCAGATTAGATCAAATCAAAAGACGAGGGGGCACTGTCTCCGTTTGGAGAAATCAAGGTTTAATCACCGGAGGCGACAGGGCTTTTTTACTATGAGAACGGTCAATCTGTGGAATAGCCTGCCTCAGGCGCTGGTCACAGCAGGGACAGAAGAGAGCTTTAAGAAGGGTCTAGATGCCTTTTTACACCTAAATACCATTGATGGTTATGTTATATAGAATTGTTTCCCCTAAATCCCTTCCTCATCCAATCCCTTCCCTTCCTTGGTTGAACTTGATGGACAAGTGTCTTTTTTCAACCGTATAAACTATGAAACTATGAAGTATGAGAAGGTTACTCATGTCAAAATGAAGAATTTTTTGTACTTACTGCTTTTTAAAATCTATTAAAAGCTGTTTAACCTTCATTAGGTATCTCTCTGAGGTGTCGTTTGGAGTGCACTGTGAAAGATGTGAACACAGAGCCCACAACATTGTGGCAAAAATTATGTTACAATGTAGTATTGCAACAAAATTTGTTACACCAAAACTATAACATTACTAAAAGTTTTAGATGAGGACTGTACAAAAGGCTCTGTATAAAAAGGTTATTATTATGTTTTCTTCTATGTGTCTGTCCTTCCTTACCATTCCTCTTCATAAAACATTTCCCTAGATGGAAGCATTGAAAGAAAAGATCTTGCAAATTCGTGGTTTGGTCGGTTTTTCTATTTGGTCTCAATGTAAGTCTGTATGTCATTTTGAGATGACAGAAGTAAAAACTAAAAAACAGAAGTGAACTATTTCTAAGTATTCTAGTAATCAAAAGTAGTCATCATTAGGTAAGAGGGAAAGATGGCGTGATGTCACATTCATTATATAGCAAACTATAGCCTGAAGCACCCTGATTTCAAGACAGATGTATTATGTGGGACTAGAAATCATTCTGATGAGGTGATGTTAAAAAGTTCTAAGCATTTTGAATGTGGTGGTCTTGGCTTTTATCCCAGAGATATAATGGTCCCAGAATGAAAATACCTCATACTGGGTCCAACCGGCAGTTTTCTATTTCATTGAAAAGTCCAAAATGTACAATAGGCCATAAAGAATAATGTTTCCCCTAATGGATGGTAGCATCTCCAAATGAAGGGAACAGTAAATGAATCAATAACATTTTATATGGACTGGCTGCATAGGGAACTAGTAGAAGGCAGTTTAAACCATAGTGTAATAATCTTTCAGCAAGTAATAAATTGCAGGAAAGAAATACATGGAAATACATGATTGTTACTCTGAAGTATAGTAATTGCTTGGTCTTCTTCAGTAATATTTTGTATGTTAATCTGAAGCTATTAAGTGAAAATTTATGTAACATACACCATGCTTATAGTACCTTAAATGGCATCAGCAAGTGATTTTACTTGAGTGTTTTATTATAGCAATGTCAACCAGGGTTGACACCACACAAACAAGTCATTTGGCCCTCTTCATCACACCTGTGGATAAATGCTATTTAAATACTGCACCTTTAACTGTAAAGGTGTGAGCAAAAGGATACTTGTTGAATATATATAAAAAAACAACATTCATTGTTCAAGAGCTTTTGTCAATAAATTATTACATACTATACATACTTTATAGACCACACTTCATAGACTTATAATGTGCAGCAAGAAGTGTGCTGTTTCATTGGGAGGATTTATCAAGGCTTGTGCTATACGTTCAGCATTTGCATTCCTAAACTTTGGACAACATTTTATAAATGAATATTGAAGATGATAATTGTTGGAATTTGTTATGCAGTTCATTAAAGAAATGTGTTTCTTTGTCTTTCCTTTTCCCCTGCTTTTCTTCATTATTTCAGCAGTTTCTGTAAATGAATACCACTAACAGCTATTGATAAATCAGTCCAATAAAATATCCTACAGTCACCGAAGGTCTTATCTCCTTAAAGAGATTAATCATTAAGGGAAATATTTCCTAGTTATGGTAAGAGTTTATTGTTTGCCTGTTTATCACTCCGTGGTACATGGAGCTCAAAAGGCTTTCAGAAACACTGCTCGCTACAGGAGAAAGAGCAGAAACAAGGCACAATGAAGCTGCTTTACTTTATTACAAAGTTAAGTGTTATAACCTACTCTATTCATTTCTGTAACAAATAAAAAATAAGTGTAATAAAGTGTAAATAAAATATTCCAGTTTTACATTACGAACATCTACTTTCTATTGTTCTTTCACAAAGGACCTATCAGTTTCCTTTAAGTAATTTGATTTCTAACACTCAGCTCTGAAAGACAGTACTTGACTACTTTGCTAGAGAATTATTTATGAGAATTTATGTCTATACTTTCATATACGGTATATCAGGAGGGACTTACAGGTACATTGGTGGGGGAATTTATCATAAAGCATGCTTCTTGCGCCAGTTTCTTAGACTGTTTAGAAACTTTTTTTGTATGTCATTTTTATCATAGTGGCTTGGACTGTTTGATAAATTTTGCAAAAGTGTTAACTCCTTAATGCTTCTTGACGCACCTGTACGTCATGAAGCTGCTAAGGATGTATGAATAGGGCTCACAGAGTCCTTGCCATGCAGACATGGGGCTCACAAGCACCCACAGTAAACACCCATGATCAGTGCTTGCTGGCATCATTTAAAAGAGGGCCGTGCTTAGGTGCCGCCATCTTTGTTTTGATCATCGCTCTCCTGAAGTCTGTCTTATGTTAGCTTATCTATTACAATGTGCGATTTGCATATTGTTATAGATGTGGAAATCAATTAGATCAGTTTCCTTAGAACTGATATAAAAATAAGTAAGCAAGTAAACATGTAAAGTATCACCACATCCCAAAATGTCCGGTCTATCAAGATATGATAATGGTTATTCCTGGTTTTGAACTCTGTAAATATCCAAAAGGCCACTTTTTTGCGATTTTGCAACATATAACATTTTTTACTAAGAGCGATTAAAAAGTTAATAAAGTCCTTAAATTGGTAGCAATAAAAATGTCAATTCATCTCGCAAAAAAAATTTACACCACACACAGTTACCGTACACTGTATAAAAAAGTGAGAAGGGCAAAATTCATTTTTTTAACACAAGATTTTAATTTTTTAAAATATATTAAAATACAATAAAGCCTGTATGAATTGAGTAACCCTATTATGTTACTGAACCAAAGAATAAAGAAGAGGTAGGTATTTGGAGCGCCCTGTGAAAGTTGTAAAAACTGAGGCCACAAGAAAATTGTTCAAATGTGTTTATTCCCCGATTTCACCGCATTTTACCTGCTTTCCAGTTCAATGCATAGAATAATAAATGCAATCACTGTGAAGTGCAATTTGTTACACAAAAAAAGCCCTCATACAGCTCTGTACGCGGAAAAATGAAAAAGTTATAGATTTGTAAGGGTTGGGAGCAAAAAATTAATGAAAAGGCTGCATCCTTATAGGGTTAAAGTCTGCATTGTGTTTGAGACTTGTTGGTGAAAAGTTTCAAATAAGTTGCACATTTTTTCCCAACTACTTCCTGGGTATTTCCTTTTCCAGGGGGGCAGTAGAGTGAATTTGCGCCTAAAATTGCAACTTTTTGAAACTTGTACATTACTATACTGTCTACTACATCTGGAATCACTTCCAGATAAATCCAGTTTAAGGCTACATTCACATGAACATATGGGGGAAGTATATGGCTGATGTTTATACGGCATATATACGTCCCCATAACACTTCAATGGCCTCACAGCGCCGTATGGGAGCGGTGCAGTGCAGCACCGTAACGTTCCATAGCCTGTAGAAAGATAGGACATGTCCTAGGCGCTCCCCCCTCTTACTCTCCCCAGCGCCGATGTATGCCTGCCGTACTACGTGCAAATGTGGCCTAAGTAAGCAAAAGGAAAAAAGTGGAGTAGGTTGGAAAATGTTGCAAAAAAAAATTTAAAATCAATTCTGCATATTCCAGACAATTGTGATAGTTATATGTCTGAAACGGGACATTACTACAACAATAAATTCCCCCCTTCCAATGAGCTCAAAGAAAAGATACTAGAGAATAATTGTTTCAACACATTTTTACTGGGACAAAGTAGTAAAGAAGACTGCTTGTAAGCTTCAGACAATAATTTTTCTATCCTTTCAGTGATCAATCCTCAATACCTCCTTGATACAATAAAACACAATAGAATGCAGTAAAACACATGAATATTTTATTCTTTTTTAAAGCCAATGGTCAACAACAACTGAAGAGAAGTAATGTGCTTCAATATGGGACAGTATAAATACCTGCAAAGAGTAATAAAGGCAAGTATAATTTGGTAATAAAGTGGAATCCAGAATTGTTTGCTGTTCCTGTTGCAATCTTCATGATACGGTGATGATATAATTGCTAGTAAACTATAATGTGTTGACTTGTAGACATCTTAATACCATGTTCTCATAATGTTAATTTATGTAAGCCACAAGGAATGACTGTAGTATTTCATTGTGGACAGCAGACACATGTACACTTACCATTACAATGGACTGTGTGTTAAGCAGGCATGCGTCCTTCCTAATTGGTCTAATTCAATAATACTGATCTCTTCTCCACAGTCACGGCAGTCTCTAAGCTTTCTGGATCTGCTATTCATAATTGACCTCTTAGATTCATATGGAAGTTGCCAGTAACTGGCTGAGCCAAATTTCTGTGTTCTGAAAAAGACTTTCTTGACAAAGAACAGGATGTAGTGTAATTCTGATCCAGCATGATTGATCATCACAAGAATATTCTATAACTCTATTCCCTGGACATGGTCTGCTCTACTTTCTATTGAACAAGCCCCATGCCAGTGCACAGGAAATTCAAGAAATATGTTTGGATCTGGTTAAAGCATTTAACAGAATAGACAAACAGAGATTATTTCTACATAGATAATTTTTTATACATTTTGTAAAATCAGTGGGCATGCACTGTTACAATGGTAAATGTCATTTTTTTAAGAAATGTCACTGTCACAAGAAGTTTATTTACACAGATAAGCTCCAATATCTCCAGTTCAAATATATAAATTTTCTTTCAGGTCAGTGTTTTACGTTCTCCAGTACCAATGACGCTAAGAAACGTCCCCATCTTGTACCAATGGCAAATTCATAGTCTGTTGGAAAAGCAGCTATATGCCAAATACTTATATTTTCTGGCAAATGTGTAGTCTTGATTTTGAAGAATATGTGGCATCTTTCCAAACTTTGCAAGATAAGCCTTTAGCACAGTCACATCTCTGAAATATCTCCAAGCCATGAGAACCCTTTTTTCTTATTTTTGTGCAAACCTCCCCTTGACGTAACACAGGTTTACAAATTTTGGTCCAGAAATGTCGAGCACAGCAAAAGCCTTCAATGCAATCAGTTGACCGCAGACAGGGGTCTCCTTCATGTCCTGTCAAGAAGTATAGGAGATTGATCACAATATTATTAACAATTTATAGTAAATAGCCAAGTAACATGCAGGTGCACAATTCACAATTCTTCATTAACAGCAGCCATTAGAAAATAAACTTAAATGGATTCTCCAGGCTGACTTGAATTTGGTACATTGTAATTCCCTATACTGTTATACTGTACTGTTCAATTTAGATGTAAACAATCTAAAGGATGCAGCAACCCCTTTTGAGAGGTGATTGGTGGGGTGATGTGTGTAATATCATGATTTTAATTAACCATCCTGATCATATCCTAAAATGGAAAATTGTCCTAAATTTTCTAACTGTATCTTGCCGAAATTGTGGCATTTAGAGTTGTAATAAAAGTAGTCCTGAGAAAAGCAGTTCCTCGGAACTGGTTAGTAGGATTAGTCTGCCATGAGTAAAGCTGATAGTAGATGTCCATAAAATTAAATGTCTAATCCTTACCTTTTATATGTGGCATCTTAGAATGATGCCTTCCAATATTCTGCCAACCTAAATCCTTGTTAGAAATGTGGCCATTTTTCTTTGGGCGACCTTCAAGTTCTGGAATATGAGGTGTCAAGATGGTTTCAGCAACTGGGATACATATACCTGTTACAGAAAAAATGTATTATCAAAATGCCATACATCACATTGCTATGTATGATGCACGAAATGTATTAAATGGGTTCAATTAGCTCAAATCAGCAATGTGTAGGGCATAGTAAAAACTTTAGCTTTCCCATTGCACAGCAATCTGTTATTTTGGAGAAATGAGCTTCTTGGTGTATAAAGTGTGTGAATGTGAGGCTTTTGTACTCATTTAATCGTCTTACCACATCTTTCCATGGGAAATGTCAATCATTGTGTACAGGGGTGGTGCTGGGAGGTCCTGGCAGTGAATAGCACATCAAATGGGTGTAACAGAAACCCAATGCGCCAAGAATTTTATTTGCAGTAATAGAAAAATTTAAATGTCTAAAATTACAGAGTGCTGGTAAACAGAAAATATATGCCAGGGAAGTTTATAGCCCTATACAAGTTTGGATTACTTGTGGGGGTGATTTAGGAGCTTGTATACTCCCTTTATAAGGTATATTCTAAATAGGTTCTCTATAATTTACAACAGCTTCTGGCATAAATGAAAGTAAATCTTTAGGAAAAACTTGTGGGGTAAATCTCATTTTTGGACTGTTTTCACCTTCACAAGCCAAATATTCTCAAATATTTCACATGAGGACTAGGTGAAGCCATACAGTGAAAATTACTGGTCATAAAGTGTATAACATGGTAGAATCCAGAAAAACATTTTTTATCGAAGAAGAGAGGAATAGAAAGGTAACTTAAAGGGCTATTTCAACAAAGCAAAAAAATCTTAAATATATGGCAAAATAACACATTCTCTTATTAAATGCTATTAACAAAAATACAGCATTTCACAAAAATAATTCTAACGTTTCTCTAGCCGTCCTGGTATTGTGTGTTTTGGTTGTCATGGGATATGGTACAAAAGAAAATTAGGTATATCAATACCTGATTTCTCCAATAAAGTTAAAATTAATATTAAGAAAAAGGGACGCTTTTAGGACAAAATCCGGGAGGTAAATCCACTGACTGGAAACCATAAGATAGACAACTCTACACCCACAAATACAGTAAGATCAGTAATTATCTTTGAAAGAACGGATACCTTCCAATATAGGATTCAGAATAATCCGAGAAGTCTTTTTCAAGGATACCGACTGTATATGTCAAGGTGTTTGTGACAGTATATGGAAGGATAATAGGTACATAAAGGACAGGAGAGAGGCAGACTGCCACAGGGGTATAAAGGTACTTATACCCAAATGTTCAAACAATGGTGGAAATTTGATGGATAATGAGTCCTAATAGACCCTACAACAGTGACTCATCCCTTTTGTGACCTAAATGCCGCAACTTAGAGTGGTAATCCTATATGATTACCCTCCGCATATTGTGGGATATGACTATAAACTCAGTCCTGACTATGGATGGGAAGGTCTTCCTGTCTGGACAGGTTCCTCTAAAGTGAACACTGTACTTCTGGAGCAGGGGTAGAAGGATGGAGAGATCACTAGAGGCAGTGGTGCTGTAATGAGGAGAGCAACTTTACAGATGCAACACCCCTGCCAATACATGGTCAGAAGGGTAGTTGCCTGCAGTTGTTCTAATAAAGAACCGTGAGTTATTTTGCACAATGTTGCCTCCGTCTGTTCCCTGGATATGGCTGTAACACCAAGGGTGCCCCATCTATTACACCACCTGCTGGAGACCTCCAGGCCCCAAGAAAAGGCTAGGCCCCGGTGAGGGATGTTGCACAGACAAGACATAGCAGTGCTGAGTGTTTGTTTGATTAGATGAGAAATCAGAGCTGAGTTTATCAGGGATCTTACCTCCATCTCATGTTTCATCTATATCTTTCTATGTGTCAGATACTAGTAGAATGTTCACATTGCATGCACAAAGCGACAGGTGGATAGGAGGATGTACATGAACATAGCATAGAGGAATCAGGAAGTATCTGCTCAGCTAATGCTCGCCCACAGGGCTGAATTTTACATTGAGTAGCTGATACAGTGGTAGGAGCAAAAGCAGAAAAAGGTGAGTAAAAGTGCAAAGTTAGAGATTAAAAGTTATCACCCCTTTAAAGGTAACCTGTCTCCAGGGGCCTCATTTTCACTAAAGACAGGTTACAGAAACCCTTTACTGCTGCATTGCAAATATGACATTCTGCCTTCTCTAAGTATTTGCATTAAAATATAATTGTGTGCTATAGCTTATCTTTCACCCTGGCAAAATCTTCTGTGTAGTCCTAGAGTTTGGGCTTTGGTTTGGATGCATTTCAAAAAACAACATGTGACTTGTCTGTGCTTCAGACTACTCAGCTCTTGGCCCCAGACTTTGTGCTCCTGTACAGCTCCTCTGTTTCCCACTGATGTCAGCTCACCAGGCTGTGAGCTCTGTGAAGGAGCAGGAGGGAGGGGCGGTACAGGAGCACAAAGGTGGCGGCCAAGAGCTGAGCAGTCTGCAGCACAGACAAGTCACATTTTTTTTTTTAATGCATCCAAACCAAAGCCCAACCCTTAGGACTAAACAGAGGATTATGGCAAGGTGCAAGGTAAGTTATAAAACACAATTATATTGTAATGCAAATACTAAGAGAAGGCAGAAAGGCATATTTGCAATGTAGCTGTAATGGGCTTTTGCAACCTGTCTTCAGTGAAAATGAGGTCCCTGGTGACTGGTTCCTTTTAAGAATCAAACTCTAGTAAACATTCTGTAACAGCAATTACCTACTCCCATGCCCAGTTTATAATACTGGTATCTTACTTTGTGGCCCTTTCACTCCTGTAGGAACCAGAACCCTGGTGCAGCTGCTACCTGTAAGCCGTACTTTAAAGTTTGTACTAAATTGAGTCTTTTCAAAAAAAGGTGAGAATTGGCGAAATTATTAAAAAAAAGAAGTGCATTGTCATACAGGGTGATTAGAAAAGGGTTCCAGAATGGGAAATTTTAAAGATCAGTGTCACAAGATACAACAGAGTTCAGCACACATTTAAAAAAAAAATTATCAATTTAAAAAAGCTTACAATTTTACCCCAATATTCTCTGTGAAATAGCTCAATTCTTTGGCAACTTTATACAGGACCTTATGGTATAGTACATAGCGCTACCATTAATGGCAAGCAAGACAACAGTGACCACCCAGGCAAATTGCTGAAATTCATTCTGCTCACGAAACATTAAGATTCCTTGTAATGTTCCTTTATATGAAGCAACATATGGATATGTTTTAGATAATTCCAGACTGAGCATCCGCTTTTGATTACTTTCACTGTGTGCTTGTTGTTATTCTCTATTATATTGCTACAGTTTATTTACCACATTGCTTTCTCTCACTTTTATTTGTGATCGTGCAAATAGACCCAGCTTTTCATACTAAATATTTAGCTTTGACTAAAAATCAGTAGTGCATATCAATACTGGATGAGGCCACAAATGGAATGAATACTGCAACCTATGACGTACAACCATTGTATTGTAGAGGTAAAAGCCATGCTATTTTACTAAATTCTGACATGGCCATAAGTAACAATAGACTGAATTAGCCAGAAGTGTCAACAGCAATGGCCCCCAGTGATTTAGAACAAGAGATTTTTTAAAGGTCTGCTGAGGTCGCTGATTGGCTGAAGTAGGTCACCAGCAGTATTGGTGACAAAAGTAACATGGGAATCAAGAGCCTGAGAATAAGGATACGGTTTCAGATACCCATATTGATTCCTATTTCATTATTGAAATCTAATAACTAATTATTATTTAAAAAGCCATTTGCTAAGTATTGAGTAGAAGCATCTTTTGAGCTAGCACAGCCATGAGTCTTCTTGGGAATGATGCAACACATCTGGTTTGGGGATCCTCTGCCATGCTTCCTTGCAGATTTTCTATAGTTCCCTCAGGTTGGATGGGGAACGTTGGTGGAAGCCATTTTCATGTCACTCCAGAGATGTTCAATTGATTTTAAGTCAGGGCTCTGGCTGGGCCAGTCAAGAATGTTTGTTCTGAAGCCACTGTTTAGTTATTTTAGCTGTGTGCTTGGGGTCATCGTCTTTTTAGAAGGTGAACCATTGGCCCAGTCTTAGGTCCAGAGTACTTCATCTATAATATCTCTGTACTTGGCTGTACATACCTCCCTTCAATTGCAACCAGTCATCCTGTCCCTGGAGCTTAAAAAACCCATAGCATGATGCTGCCACCACCATGTCTGACTGTTGGGATTGTATTTGGCAGGTGATGAGCAGTTCCTGTTTTTTCCACACATAACTCTTAAAATTAATACAAAAGAGTTTAATCTTCATCTCATCAGACAAGAGAATCTTATTTCACATAGTGTGGAAGTCCTTTTTGAAAACTGTATGCAGGCTTTCATATGTCTTAGACTGAGGAGAGGCTTCTGTCTGCATACTCTGCCATAAAGCCCCAATTTGTGAAGGACTGCAATGATAGTTGACTTTGTGGAACTTTCTCCCATCTCCCTACTGAATCAATGGAGTTCAATTTAGAGCTGTATAAAGTAATGGCATAATGAGACAAAACTACTTTTCTGCAATGCATCAGATAAATATATCTGACTTAAAAAGAAGTAAGATATAAATGATACAATCAAGACTGACTTACAGCATATGCACATCAACCTACATACATACAAAACTTTTTATTCTAGGGAATAAGCACACTTGAAATGTATCATTAATAATGTACCATATACAGAAATAGACCTGACATTCTCAAAACATGAATCACATAGCCGAGCAGAATTAGCACAAAAATGAATTCAGCAGCACGAACATTGGCAGTACTTCTTGAATAGAAACAGTATTGTTTCGACTATACTACCAAAAGGGATATCCTTTGGAAATATAATTTCATTGCCAAAGCTATTCTAGATTTTATAGAAGTATATAATAAGAAATAATCTATGGCACTGAGTACTCAAGGCACTTTTTGCTATCTTGAGGTTTCGCCTTTCTGGAACACTTACAGCCAATTAATTATATGAAATATGAACACTTGGATGAAAAGTTAGAGTGGGGACCTAATAATCTGTTAGCTATAATAAATCATTTTCCGTTGTTATTCCATTAAGATCACTGGTCCTTTCAAGTTGTGCTTTGTTGAAATACAGCAGCTACAACTCCATCTTTTAAGAAAGCCTTGCCAAGTTTATGCCTACAAAGCCTTTCATATGATTTCTATTGGCAACATAACATTTTTCTTTGGCCCACATACAGGGCATACATATCATAGAGACAAACCATGTGACTGCTATGGCGCCCTTGAGAGAGGATTCCCATTTATCTAGTATACGTTAACATCCCCATTTTAATAGGTAATAACAACGTGTTATGGATCTAGCTATGGGTTCTGCAGGGTTTGAAAGCAAAAGTAGGGAATGTACTAAAGCAAAGCAAAGAGAGCATTGAAGCAGTAGGACCTCTTGACCTGGCTAAAATGTGAAAAAGATTGTAAATGGCCTTTCAAATTATGTGAAGTATAATGATCAATACAAAAAGTAGATACAAGACAGACTGTGAATCTGGTCGTCCTTTTTCTGTGTATCATTTCTTGCTGCTTCCAAACAAAATAAAAAATGAATTAAAAAGAAATAAACTGTGAGATGAAACCCCTAAATATAACAGCTTTTCTGCCAAAAAAGACCCAAACTAAAATTAGTATGTGATTGAAATGTTGTGACAGGACATTTAAAAAGTGATTGCCTTAGAAGATGTAAAAATAAGCAGCAATGCTTCGATTTTTTCTATCTTTGCCCAAAACAGACCAGTTGTTATCCAATATATTGTTATCTATCATCCAAACCAAGCAGGATTAACCAGGGGCACATAGTGATATATCTATGGCATCCTGCCTTCTAAAATCATCTTTAAAAAAATATGCTGTTATTATTTTATGGCTTAGAGAAACTAAAGGAAAAGTTAAAGGAGATCATCCTACCATCAAGTTTAGTTGCACACGGTTTACAGTTAACAGAACTTTATTACATATGTGAATTCTTAAGATTTTATCAGAATGACATAATATTCCCATTTGTTGCTTCCACCCTCCTATCTAAGTAATTGTAGCCTTTCATACTTTCTATTTTACATCACAGCATTTGTTACAGGGATAGATTTTCTGTAATTTTTATACTCACTCGTTTTTTATTCCATTTGTCTATGTTTATATCTATGTAGATGGAAATGTGCCTTTTCTGTATATTCTATAAAGCTTATGTTAAACCATTACTATACATTATAAATTTTATGATAATCAATCGACTAGTAAAATAAGAAAAGGAAAGTTTAACAAGGCCTCACTGAAATAATTTTGATAGCGCCAAGTATTGTACAAAACAAGATGTTGCACTTAAAGGGAATCTGCAATGGTGGATAAACTATGAGGGAACTTTGCTTGCTTCCCAATACAGAATGCTGTAGGACTGCAGCGTCATTTTTTTGGGAATAAAGAAAGTTCATTTTGGTTTATTAAATATCACAGATTTGCACATGCCTTGTTTGAAGTCACAGGACACAGTAGGACTGTATTCAGCTGGTACTCTATGAATGTATAAGAAAATTGACTCTCCTGAGTCAATTAAGTCATTGTGTACCTGGGCCACCTAAGAG
Organism: Engystomops pustulosus; assembly: GCA_019512145.1. Lineage (NCBI taxonomy): Eukaryota > Metazoa > Chordata > Amphibia > Anura > Leptodactylidae > Engystomops > Engystomops pustulosus. The sequence continues at coordinate 94,349,996 of CM033641.1, read as the reverse complement.
CCCCTCCCTAAGGAGTGAGAGACATTTTCTGTGTGTGACTTGCTGAAGTGAAATCAGCTCCCTTAGAAATTTTCTTCAGCAAGTCACATTAGGTCAACATCTCTCTCCTGAGAGGGTAGAATGAGCATACATAAAGAGAAAGCAGATCTCTTCTCAGGAAGCTAGAGACGTGGCTGGAAGAACATGACGCGGAAGACGTGGCTGGAAGAACATGAATATGCTAGACTCATCTCAAAGGAAAGAATATAATCATGTGTGTCATTTGCATAGATGAGAAGTCAACTTTACGAATGGACTGTAAAACATTAAAAGTATGAGAGGAACAATATAAGGATAGCTGTAATACAGTATAATTACAATTTTCAAAGATATGTTTAGCTAATGTTGGTCTGTTTAACTGACATGCTCCCTTTGAAGGCCACTTAATGCCATTTTTTATTATATATACAGGATATGTTATTCAGCAACTTACCAATACATTTTCAGTTTCAGTATTCAAATCAGAAGTCACAACCCTCATACAAAGCCTTCATGCTCATCAGCAGGCTGTTCCCATGTATAATAAAAAAAATTTACATAAAGTGGACAAGCCCAATAATCAACCCCTTCTACCACTTACCATTGTTGCACCGATTTCCAGCACAGCACATGCCATCTCTGTGGCAACGTTTCTTCTTTCTTCTGCATAACATGCAAGAGGAGGGAGCTTGGTGAGGACTGTAGCAGTATCTTCCTACCTCGCATTCTTTATCACTAACACAGGGATAAGCCTGAAAAATGAAAGGAATTGCTTAGCAGTCATGTTGAATAAAGAAGACCTTTAGCCTTTATAACATAAGATATGTAAAAATAATGTCTTGTATATTGTTCTCACATCTACAGTTAATTGTAATAGTGTATGTCCAAAGTTAGAATACATACAAATTGCCTTCAAAAATTGTCTCCAAAGTCAAATGCAAATGAGCTGGGAAGAGTTTCTTTTGCCTGAGATGAGACACTTTTAGAGGTTGGGCTCTATAAGCTCTATTATACCTAGAACCATGGTTCTTGCTTAATATTAAAGATAACCTTTTTCTTTAACAGCCCGTAGCTACTATGATTCTAGCCAAAGATAATCCCCCAATAAAATAGATATTAGCTAGTATAGGACTCCAGGATCACAATTTAGTAATGAAACAATAGCTATGAGACGTCACAAGCATTAATGTAATTTGTTAATGAAAAAAAAAAATATGCATTAAACCCTAATATTAAACCATGAGGAAATCCAGAAATCACCACAGGTATCACAGGTTTGTTGGTCTTGAAAGACCATATTGTTTTCTAATAGTGGGTCACAAATTAATATCCTAATTGATTTTGCTTGAGGCAATTCAGTGGTTCTTGTGGTTGCTGCCTTTGAAGGAATTACTATGTTGTTATATTGTCAAAAAAATATTTCATGAGAATCTAGAGACTGAGGTATTAATCAACTAAACCTTTCAACAAACTTTGCATACATTTTGAGTAACGTAAATGCATAAATCCAGGTTGTGTACATGGGTAATAAATAGTTTTTGGGCCTTCCTCTCTGCAGTCTGCCTATGGTTTTTTTGAAGGCTACTCTTTGATAGCCACATTGAGCTTTTATGTAATCTGAAAGGGGACTCAGTCCATTGATGTTCATTTTTCTAGCAAGACAGAATTTAGCACAAATTTATGGGTGAAAAGTGATTGCGGAAGGAAATATGGGAAGGAAAGTAAATGGAAAAGGAATGCATTTTCCATTACGGGGTTAAACGCAGTGAAAAACCGTTATTATACTTTGATAGATCTGGCATTTTCAGACGCAGTGATACCTAATGTGTTTATGATTTTTAGTGTTTATTTATATTTTCGGTTCTAGGGAGAGGTGGTGATTTGAATTTTTAGGTTTATTTTAATTATAAATTTTTTTTAATGTTCTTTTTATTTTTAATATTTTTTAGATCCCCAGGGTTGCTTTAACCCTAGGTTGTCTAATCGATCCTACCATATACTGCCATACTAAAGTATGGCAGTGTATGGGGATTTTCCACCTCATTCATTAAAATGTGCAAATCACACATTGCAATGAATGGGTTAAAATGAGGCAGCCTAGCATCGGTCGCGGGTGTTACCGGTAAGTCTATGTCTTACCGGCTATGGAGAGGGCTCAGCCCATGAGCCCTCTCTATGCACTCGACGTGCGCCATACTATTACGGTGCGCATCGGAAAGGAGTTAAAGTTGCATTTTTTGTGAAGAATTGCAAAATAGTCACAAAGAAAGTCACAAATCCATACCTGCTCCTTCCAGATGTAGGAAAATTAATTGTAACTTTTTTGCAACTTTTGTTCAGGTCGCAGAATCGCTAAAGACATTTATGCAGATATATTAAAAAGGCAAAGCTCTTAAGACACATCTGACTAGCAGAAAAGCAGAAGCAAAAGTACTTCTGTCCCTGTGACCCACCCATCCTTATACAATATTGTTGGGTTGCTTTGCTCTACACATTACGGCGATAAGCTCTACTCTTATATGTTACTTCGGAGGATGCAGAGGTTATATTTACAATAGGGATGACCTGGGGAATTTGGGTCAGCTCTGTGCCTTTATGAGTTTCTTCTCTTTGTAACTTTTGGAATATGTTGTAAGTTATTTTAGCAGTATAATTAAAAGTTATACTTTAATTGTGTCCCTCTGCTGTATTCACATTTCTATACAGTTTCTTTTTACACAGAATCATTTTCTATAGTTTTTGTTGGCTCCCACTGGTTCCACATTACATTTGTAAAAGTGGCACGGTTTGCCAAGGAACCTAACTTCTTTGCCAGGTTTGCTGGGAAGAATTAGGACTAACATTAAAGTATAGTGGGCTGTAAAGCTGATGATATGTGCCAATTGGGCATTGCAGAAGCAGACGTTCATTAGTTCCTGTACTTGTCTACATTAAGTCTGTAAGATTGATTTCACCTCATTATAAGTCAGTTCAAATGTGTAAGTGTTACCTGGTTTCCTTCTTTTATGACATTTAGCCTTCCAGAGCACAATAATTATGTTTCCTAAATTTCTGAATCCTTGGAGAAATTGGAAACTTTTCTAAGGACTAGTGAAAGTAATATATTGTGGTGGAGGGGTCGACATGATTCAAACCAGTACAATGAATAGCTTACTGTCCCTCGACTACTAATGGGACAACATTGAAGAGAAGATGGAACTGAATCTTGTGTAGATTGTCATTGTGTTATTGTGCTTCTGGTGAGAAATAGATCTGGATCCTGGGTTTTATCCTATGTAATAATAGAAACTGTGGGAAAATGCATCAAAATCTGTGTGTAAAAACTCTTTGAACTTGCTTTTAAAGGGAAACATGCCATAACGGGAAGATGGTATTCTAAGAACGCTGATGCTTCCAAGAAGTACTGTTATATGTGAATGTTCTTATAATGCTAAACAGATCCACATGGGTGGACGTTAGGTGGCATCTGCTTTTGTTTTTCCAAATAATAGCTTATTTACATGGGTACTTGTTTTTATCCCATTTTTATTTTTAATTGTTACAATAAAATAAACTCCTTAAACTGCATATCTGCAAATTACAATATGGGTGGGTTATGCTTGGTTTTTTTAACAACATTCCTATTTCGGCAAATTATAATTTGCTCCAGTCTATAGCGTTCTTGTATTTCACTTTAGGGCTATTGATTCTGTTCTTGTTACTTTTCACACATCTGCTTTCATGTCACTTTCAAGCTTTACTGTCTAACTCTTTATATACCTGTTGCTTTTCACATCACTTGCAACTAGGCATAGATTCATCACTTTACAGCTGCAAGTGGTTACAGAATGATATGCTGATGTAGTAACTGTGATGGGCGTCAAGGAACCTTAAGAAAGTGTTGAGGAATATCTTAGACTTTCCATGTCTCTTACGTGCATCCTACCTGCTGGACATTATTGGCTCATACAGTAAGTAGAAACTCTTGATGGCAGTGAAATGATGTCAGATTTCCTAAACATTGTTAGTATATAGGCATTTAGCAATGGGAACATGTGCCTGCAACATATGGAAACTATAACATGGTAACTTATAACAATACATGAAGTAAAACCTTTAATAAGCTCCGATGCTTTAGTTTTACTAACAAAAGGGCTATGAATGAAAAGAAGACCTTGACCTGTATCTAATTATCCATTGCAATATTCCTAAAGAATCCTGCATTTACAAGTGTTCCTCAAACCCTCTGATTGCAATGGTATGGTCTGCACATATGGTGCATAAGATTTGATGTTATACAATGTTATCAAAAACAAGAACACTGTCACCATGAAATCCAGAATAACCCTTGATTGAATCAGGACTGGGGCAACTTCAACTTTTCAGTTTATAAGCTTAAATATACCATCAAAATTAAGCATGATGAACAGGGACGACGCTAACAATGAGCATACCTGGGCAAGTGCTGGGGCCCAGAGCTGCTTAGGGTGGGGGGACATAAGGCTGAAAATAAGGAATTCATGGGGCTAAGGTTGGCTGTATATAAAGAATCCATATGGTAAGAGAGTGTATTTTATAAAATAACCACAAGGGGGGCTGTTTGCTATGATAAACTTGGTGAATATTTTAGGGAACAGGAATATGTTTAATTCAGCCACGTGAATTCTCTTCAAAGGGGCCTACTGAAGCGCTGTCAACCAGAGACCTACTGAAACTTGGAGCTGACCCTGATGATGAAACAGGGACACTTACTTGCATATCCAGGCACTGTTACTGTGGTAATCTTCTGATATTTGTTATACATGACTTCCTTCCTTCTCAAATCAACATTTAAAATTATGCTAATGAGCCAAACGTGCTCAACACAAAGGCTGTTACACTTTCCTACTGTGGGGGATTACAGCAAAGGGAGGTAAGAGTGTTGAGGGAGCAGAGAGTAGTTGAAGATGTGCTGCTGCATAGTGTAACAGAATGTGAGGATAGAGTATGGCAGAGCTCTGGTAACACATTCTGGCTCATTAACATAATTTTAAAAGTTGATTTTAGAAGGAGGGAGGCCATGGATAACGAATATAAGATTGCCTGGACCTATGAGTAAGTGTTCCTCGTTTCTAATGATAGATTTTAAAGGTAGATTGAACAGGTAACTGCCATGCAGATGCATGCAACTTGTTATAAAACAGGAGTAGCTAAGCAGATAAATCTATAGTTTGCAATAGGGCTAGAAAGTCAGTATAATATGAAATTCATCGCTCAAAACTGCGTTACAGAATTACAGAAATTTAGAAATTTAGTGGGTGTTACTACTCAGAAGTTGACAGCCTACCTGTTATGAAAGCATTGCAGAGATTGCTATCAATCATTAAATAGGTTTCCCTCTGTACTCCTAAAGCCAGAGGTTAATAGCTTTTTCATAGCTTTTTCATGAAACATTACAGAGATGTGTCCTGTTCCTCTTGGTCTACAACGTGGCTTCCTAAAAATGAGTCTGATTTGTAAACATGCAAAGTAGGTTATGAAATAGTTTAACCACCTAGTGACCACTCCCATGCGGTACTCCATTGGTCCTAGACCAGTTGCTCTGTCATAAGACAGCTAGGCAAATGCTCTAACAGTCCAGATCGGAATGAGCGCTTGATTCTGCCTGTCTGCCTGCAGTCTGCCTGTTAGCCCATATAAAAAAATAATAGCAAAAAAAAAAAAGTTTTTAGATGTGCCTTGTTTTTTTTATTATTAGCCATATGCAGCAATTACTGTGATATTTCAAAAGGTCACAAACATTTTCTCCCTGAAAAAAAAAAGTAAAATTTATATTGAGACTAAAAATGAGTGAATCATTCAAGCTTTGTAACCATTGTTGCTCCAATTGTCCTGGAAATTGTCCATTGAATTGTGATACAACTACTTTCCCTAATAAAATTTAAGGCATCTTACTACATATTTAGGCTCTGGGAGGGGCAGAGCATATCAAGCATACATATTATACTAGCAGACACTTCACAGAATTACTTATTGCACCTGACTTATACCTAATAACCAAAGAGCTCTTGTTCTGTGTTTGTTTTTTATTCAATTATTATTTGTTATGTATGTTTTTCATACTGCATCTCTAAAAAAAAGAAACGATGGCAATAACATGTGTACAAATGATTGCAATTCTTGTTATTACTCTGTAGTACATACAGCAGTTGTGATGATGACAAAGGATGGTTCAATGGTTACATCCTCCTTTATATTATCTACAAAAGAAATATGTGCATGTATTATGCTAAAATGAAACAAAATTTACTATATTATATATATAATGCGATGCTGTGTAACATATTGTACACTAGGTTTTAGTTAGTATGGCTGCCTATGAGAGAAGGGTCTGGGAGTAAGAGTTATGAGAGAAAGCAGTTTAGGTATAGGATTGAATATTGCAGTGGAAGAGCATTAAATATGTTCTAGCTAGATCACAGAACGTGTGAGGTCTGGATTTGGTTCATTAACCCAATGTTTTTGGAAAAAGAGCAAGATCTTTCTGTTTTTACAGGTGTTTTAAGTGGTACAGCTTTTGCTCCCTGTTTTAATGTTTTAATTTTGTGAAGCCATTCATGACACATTTCAGACGAGACAACTCCAGTGCTAAAAAAAAGGAAAAGCTTAAAAAATATTTTGGCCTGTAATAATTTGGTAGATTATATTAACAAACATAACAAGGAATTATTTGCAGTCTGGGTGTATTTATTTTAGCTACGTACCACAAAAGGCAGAGGATTAAAAGAGATAAGCATGTTTGCATCAAGATAAGAGGATTTCATTACAATTTGGCACAAGCATAACTTTGTATGTCTCCTTAACCAATAATGAGCTAGAATGTGGTTTTCATACTTGGTCTTAAGCCATAACCTCTAAATATTTCAGCTCAGTCATGTATTTAAGGAGAGCTGAACCCAGCAAAGATAATATCATTTTTTATTTAATTTTCCCTTCTACCCAGTGTCTTTCCAGGAATTGTTTTTACTTAAAAAGTATATGGAGGTATAAAAAAGTCAGTAGTTTAGTTATAATAACAGTTTTCAATATAAATGTATACAGGTTAGTTATTAAAAAATTTCTTAGGTGGGAAATAAATACTGATAATTAGGAGTGTTTGAGTGCAAGTTATTGGAATTTAGCTACAATCAATCATCTTTTTCCAAAAATTCACATTGGTTATAATTATATTGGAAAGAAGATTGCTGAGAAAATTATCATAACACATGTCCCTACCTCTGCTCCAGCTCCTCCTCCTAGAGAGGATTATGGGAGGATTGGTTAGACATCTTAATGATCTTACTGATATCTCAGCAACCATGAGGGCTTGAAACGAAATTATAAGTAACCCTAAATCTCTGTAGTACCGTATTTGTGAAGTGATGAAGATCCTCTCTAAGTTCTATCCTAATGTAAGTTTCTCCAAAAATTTCCCTAGATACATCTAAAGTAAAATGCGTTCTGTTGGGTAAAAAATATTACACAATCATAACCAGCTATACAGTATAAATTGGGGGTCATTTACTAAGGGCCCGATTGCGTTTTCCCGACGTGTTACCCGAATATTTCCGATTTGCGCCGATTGTACCTGAATTGCCCCGGGATTGTGGCGCACGCGATCGGATTGTGGCGCATCGGCGCCGGCATGCGCGCGACGGAAATCGGGGGGCGTGGCCGAACGAAAACCTGATGTATTCGGAAAAACCGCCGCATTTAAAAACCGAAAAAGTGTCGCTTGGGGAGCGCTTACCTTCACCTGGTCCGAGGTGGTGCATTCCGGCGCGATGAGATGACTTTCAGCGCAGCAGCGCCACCTGGTGGACGGCGGAAGAACTACATTCATAAATCCCGGCCGGACCCGAATCAAGAGCAGAGAATGCGCCGCTGGATCGCGACTGGACCGGGTAAGTAAATGTGCCCCATTATGTCTGTTCCTATGCATTAACTAAGACACATTTATATACTTGCCTGTTTGTTACAGTAAGTGGCTCATGGGTTGTATTTTTGCTACCTTGCTGATTATGACATGATTGTATGAGTTGCCATAGGCCTTAAGACCCCTTTATCCTGGTAGCTGCCCATAAAGGACAAATAATCTGTCACTAATATGGCCAGGAATGAATTAAGATAAAATTGTTTTTCATGAAACATCAACACATCAGCACAACATGAGGTAAGTTCTCTCCATGGGCTGACACTAATTTTAAAGTGTCTGTCTTTATACTAGTGCAGAATAGAACTAGACTAGTCTTCTGCTGTGCCAGATAATCCCTGTTTCTGGGGCTGGATGATTAATCTGGAGTATTAAACTGAAGAGTCGTACTTTGCACCTCCTATAACAGTGGTGGCGAACCTATGGCACAGGTGCGAGAGGTGGCAGAGCCCTTTCTGTGGGCACCCAGGCCTTCAACCCAACACAGAGTTTGCCAGATAGGACTCAAGACTTTCTTCTGTGGTCCAATACAGACCAGAAAGTGCCATGCCCAGTGCTATTTTAAAGCAACATCCTTGGCTGCCAGAACTACAGGAGGAGCGAGAAGGTGTGGATAGAGATGGCTTGTCATTGGAGATCCTGCTCTTGCTCCCCTGATTCTTCCTCTTCAGGTGACCCTGGAGAAAAGCTACAATACAATTTTCTCCATCATCTTTCTATTGTATTGGTGAACTCTGGACACCAATACAATTAAAACCTGTGATACAGCAGGGATCAATAAGTTACTGCTTTGTCATGTTGGCACTTTGCGACATATTTGTGTGTTATTGTTGTAGCTTGGGCACTCGGTCTCCAAAAGGTTCGTCATCAATGTCCTATAATATGGTCTGGTTGACTGCACCATAGTATTGAATTTTCTAGCTCACAAACCACATTTCTGCCCCACAGGTTATTTTCTGTTGCAGCCCCACGTCCCCTTTTACAGAGGGTTGAAATTATAACAAAAAATATGATTAAAAAAATATTATTAAAATTCTAATCATCCACACATATAAAAACACATTTGGTATCTACCACATCTTAAAATATTAAAATTATTATCAGTTGCCGTGAAACCCATAACAGTAAAACAAAATATCCAAATTGCTATTTTTTAGCATTTTGACACCTTGAATAAAAAGTGAAAAAGGGGTTGTATCGATGGTATCAAGAAAAATGCCTGCAGAGAATTAAATCCTGCACAGCTCCGTACACCATGGAAAGAAAAAAATATTGAGGTGTTAAGGTGTAGAAAGGAACGATTTCATTGATACTTATATCATGCTCCTGATTCTTCTTCTCCAGCTTCTCCTGAACTGGGCAGGAACTTCCTGGTTGTGACATCAGATAAGGGCACTGAGGCAAGAGAAACTTCTCTAAATTTGCATAATACTGAGCTCTCCTTACATGCACTAGTACAAGTAGCCCAGCCAGTCAGCCAAGCTAATCAGGACACAGATTCTCAGGCTCAAGCCTCTCATCAGCATTGATGTTTGTAATGTCAAGTTTCTAGGGCTGAGGAGGGCAAAAAGGAAATACAAAAGAATATGCAACAAGCTGATAGCTCATATAACTGGATCCTTGCATCATGTACTGAACATACAGTAATTTACTAAATAAAGGCTCCTAATTCTGACCCAGCACACATATGATACCCTAACCTGGCAAATGTAATGTTTTTCATATTCACATTCATGCTAACATGCATTACAATTAAAGTAACACATACATACTGTGTATCATACTGCAATGCTGACCCTCCCAAATGTAAAGTTTTAAAAGCCTAGAAAGATGGGGAGGTTTGCAGAGCAGGCTTAGGGATGATATTAGATCCTTATTAAACTGAGTAACCTGTAGACCAAATAGAGCAGAGATGGGAGCAAGCACATTGCATAGCCCCTCCACCTCATCTCTTGTTGCACAGTATTGTTTCTTCATGACAAAGTCCTGGGGTGAAAGGAAAGGCACTGAGGTAGGCAGAAAACGGTTGCAATGAAGTAATAAATGTATATGTTAATTTGCAGCTATTACAGCTATGGAACTTTACAGTTACACTTTAATACACAACAAAACAGCTTTTTGAAGGTGGGGAGTAAAAAATTGAAAAGGAAAAATATGTCCGCTATGAGTTAAAGGGGTTTTCCCATGAACATAAGTTAGGCCCTATCCCCATTTGTATTCTTTTGATTCAAGATAATGATATTTCTTTTATTTATTTATGGCTCCCTTTTGAATGAAAGATGCCCATAAAAAGTTAACTGCTGTGTGCAAAAGACATTTGGCATCCAGAATAAACTTCTAGCATTCAACTGATTCCGAGTCTTGATTGGCTGCGTTGCCTATGCACTTTCATATGAAAGCCCTCAGTTCTCTGGCCTCACTGCCCTTAGCTCATGTCACAACCAGGAAGTCTCACCCATTTTAGGAAAATGGATAAGAGGATTGTGCAGATAGCCCTATATCTTAGGATGGGAAGAAGCCAGAAGCATGATCCAGGTATTGTTGGCATTGTTTTCAGAATTGCTCTCCAGTTGTTCTAAAATTATTTTTTTGTCAAGTAACTCTACAGTTAAACTTTAACTAAAACCAATCATTGCCTGAGAACATCAAAACCTATATGAATTATTTCTCTGCACTGATCCTGGGTGTGACAATACTGTACATTTTAAATGCCAAGTCCTCTAAGTCTTCAGCAGAAACAATAATATTTTTCCAACTTTTACAAAACTAGAATGCTTTGACCTTTTCTGCACCATTCTTTTGTCACCTATCCCACTCAGATCATAGACAACCACACTCATGGCAAGCTTCCCAATTGGCCTTTTCTTAAGGTCAAAGGGAAATACTGAGCATAATGTAAAAAAATATTTTGGTTGGCATTGTGGATTTGAGTGAAAAATCCTTATGTCCTTTATCCTACAAATGACAGACTAAACGCAATACACAACTCAAGGTAATCAAATAAATATAATTTACTGATGGAGCACTTCTTACTCCAACACTGGCATAATTTGGCTTCAATTTACTAGTATCAGGCTGACAGGATTTCACCACAATGTCACATGAACGGCATAGTGTTCTGTAGCAGCTGGCCAGCAGGCAAAACCTCAAACTACTGCCGCTGCCACTGCTACAATTTTTTTAAAATATTATCTTAAACCTCTAAATTATACTTACAGACTGTTATTTCACCTTATGTAGTACTAAATTATTATTTTTAATATCATATATTATATTTTTTACTAAGAAAAGCTTTTTCGATTTTTCAAGGTAGGCTTGAAAAAGCGCCATACAGGCGCGAAACGGCCCGTCGCTTGCCGCGGTCTGCACTATGTCCACGTCTACACTCTGTGTGTCCAAATAAAACTCTCTGCACGAATCCGGTGACGCTTTTTGCTCTCTCTATTATAGTGATTTTGCCTTCTCAACTTTTCATCAGCTGAGCACCACCTTAGTGCAGCCTCGATTCCTATTGGAGCAAGGCGAAAAGGGATAAGTGTCCTCAAGGGGTAGTGCAGGGCATCTATCTCATTGTATATATGAACAGCTTTTTCGATTATAACTTGCAACTTGATGTTCCATTAATGGTTCTGACCATAATCCATAGCTTGTGCCACATTGCCTAAAAATACTGCACCTTGTTTGCCACATGAAATTAACATTTCAGGCTGTTAACAAGTTAAAATGAGTTGATGAAATAGTGGCCTTTGTCACTAACTGTTTTTTTAATCTAGATTTGTGTGCCATTCTTTTCCTTATACTAGAAATTACAATAACCTTGTGCTTGTTTCCCCTGTATGCCCCTTGTTGCATATTGTATGCTAGTTATACAATTCCTGCACTCATGTACCCAGATCCCCGAATAGTCAGTGCCTCTAGGTTAAGCACCTTCTTTCAATTTTAAACCGAATCTGTCACCATAAATGTAATTTGTAGATGGTGACAGGTCTGTGTGCTTGTATCTCAGTCTCCTCTATTCATTTTCACTCTCCTCTACACCATCCCCCTCCCTCCTATGACCACTCAATGGACTTGGAAAAAAGAGAGGAGGGAGCTGATGAGGAGAGGAATAATGCATCCGGAAGACTGAGATTGTTGCAGGTGCTCCCCCCTATGATTTATCACACTTTGCCGACAGGGAGCCTGGTAATTTGAAATAAATTTTTATAAAGTGGTGGCAGTATATATAATTCTGACAAAGACATTTTATAAATCAACATACCATTGGCTAATAGAAATGGTCACCAGCTAGAAATAACCTTCCTGGAGACAGGTTTGCTTTAAATATTTTGGATGAATGCAAAGGCAATGCTTCCCCACATCATAGAATGTTATTGCACAAATAAATATATGATCATATGTTATAATGTGTCATTGCAGAGCTGCTCCCATAAACATGTATCCCCTATCCACAGGGTAGAGGGTGACTGTCTGAAAATAGAGGATCCCAGCAGTGGAAACACCTGTGTGGCTACGTGATATTTTGTTTATGGGAAATCCCCTCTAAGCTTCTGTATACATTAACATAAATGCTAATTTCTGATGGAACTTAGTTTATTTGATCAATGAATAACGGCTATAATTGTTTTATTTCTACACTGTTTTTATAATAATAATAATAATCTTTATTTATATTGTGCCATCAAATTCCGTAGCACTTTATAGTTTTTATCTTGTAATCTAGTATTCTTCTTTCCTTTTTATGTAGCAATATGAATATTACAATATGCAAGATGGGAAGTTATTTAATTAATATAACAAAATATAAGGTTTTAGGTCAAGGTATATTTTTATATAAAGTTTTTTAAGCCAAATCCAGGTGTGCTTGATAAGGCAAAAGGATTTCTACTTTATTTAAATGTATATTTGGCTTCAAAAACTCCATGAAGATCAAACACACCCCGGAATTTGCACCCTAAAGGAAACTATATGACAAGAGTCACTTCTTTAATAAAGTTAGGGGGCAGAACCCAGTTGGTTTGCCCAGTTCACTCTTTCTTGAGATGTCTATATAGACTCCTCACACTTGCCATTCATTATTGAATGCAATATATCAATATAATACAACTGTTCATTATTCTAATATATTATTTCAGGATATATGAATCGGAAAACACGGCAAAAGCAACATATTATATACAGCTGCACACATGGTGTAGGAATCACCATTTTACCTCGGAAATCCTCCAGCGGCATTATTTATGACATATCTACACCAACCAAACGTCATTGCTCTTGCTACATAAAATGGCACTGGTAAAGGGCAATCTTCAAAGTAAAAGCAAGGAACAGGTTTTAACCTCAAAGGAAATGAAAAGAAAACCAATATTTCTCATGCTGTGAAATTGAAAGAGAGAGGAAATTGGACTACAAGCAAAGTACGATTTGAGGATGAAATATTCTCTAAGAAGATGTCTGTTGTTGTTCATGTGGGTGACTGAATGGTCACTTATAATCACAAAAATGCTGCCGTATAATCTCTTCTGAATGCGCTCCGTAATCTTCGGGTTTTAGGACAAAATATGGTTTATTCACAATTCAACCCAACATTCTGAGTATTTATGGGGCATACCAACAAGAGCAGACTTTCTCGATGTCAATCTATTCAATTAGGCATTCGCTATGGTCAATCACATTGATCATAAAAACAATGTTTAAATAACAAATATTCTTAATTTCTGTTAGCAAAACATGTTTTACTTTGGGAACCTCACTTTAGGGAATATAATAGCCAATCCAATTGAGAAATTGTTCTTCTTTGTAATATGTTTGTAATATGTTTATATTATATTGTAGTAAAATACAAAAAGTAATCTGACAGGGGCATGTCTCCTGATGCTCCGGATGCTAACATCCAAAATAGTCCTAACATCCAATAGACCTACTTCCCCACACTGTTTTTTAAAAGAAATGCTTAAAGAGGACCTGTCACCTATAAAAACGGCACTAGGTGCTGCTTACTAAACAGACACAGCATTGTTACACTGCTAGCGTTATTGGAAACCTCCGCTAACGCTAACAAACACTGCCGCGCTGTACACTACAAATGCCGGACCGCTCTCTAAGCGTATTCATGAGGGGGTGGCCTGAGACGCTGCCTTTTCCCCGGACCGCCCTGCCCAATCCATAGGCCAGTGGTGACTGCCCCTAATCCCGCCCCTCATTAATATGCCTGATCACTTCCAGTGTGGTCCGGGGTTTCTAGTGAACAGCGCGGCAGTGTTTGTTAGCGTTATTGAGCGTTTCTGAGAACGCTAGTAATGTAACACTGCTGCGTCTGTTTGCTAAGCAGCTCCTAGTGCCGTTTTTATAGCTGACAGGTCCTCTTTAATTCAATCATTTGCTATTTACTGCACGCTAATTTTATAGGAAAATGTAATTTTGTAATCACTTTTTGGTCAATTTATTTTAAAGAAATAGAAAAAATCTAAATGGCAATTTAGATTTCTTCCAGATTTATATCTAAATTTAAGATGAAGGGGGGAAGGGGTTTCTTATAGAGAATTCCTCACCATGATTCACCCTCCAGAAGAAACTGCTATATAACATAGGGCTATGCATCCAGATGCATCCAGATGCCACCCAAATCTTTGTTTTCATAATCTGGCTGTTTCTTCTGTGCAAGGAGTAGATGGACAGTAGCATATTTATCATTTGCATAATGAAATTTTGATACAAAAGGAGCAGTGGGGCAATAAAAGGTATATGTGGAATGTGTGGGCATAGGTGGATCATGTTGACGGATTCCCTGTAACATGCAGGTCAGTTTTGGTGGAGACTGTGTGTGCCAAATTTAGGAACTTTTGAAATATCTGGAGAATCTTTTAAGAGGTTATTGAGGGAATATAATAACTCAGTAGGTATCAAGAAACCTATTAGTAAAAAAAAGTTTTTAATCTTACGTAAGCTGTCACTTTACACTACTTTTATGTATCGCAGTTGATTTGGAGTTAAAATTAAGGATTTTTTTTATTAACATCAGTTCCCAATCTCACTGGCAGGGATTTTATGTGAAATCGGTGGTGTGGTAACTTGCTCAATGCTCTCTAGCCATAATTATACCCTATAAGATATAGTTTACCACAAGAGTGGTTTCTTCAGTTTAGTATTTTTTTCTTAGTTATGACATGGGCAATTGAGTTCATCTGATTTAGCTGCTCCAGTGTGCACCCTCTATCACAACACATCATGTATTTATTATTGTTTTACAAAGATCATTGATAACTGGAGTTTTATATATACCTTATATACTCGAGTATAAGCCTAGTTTTTCAGCACAAAATGTGCTGAAAAGCCCAAACTCGGCTTATACTCGAGTCAAAAAAATAAATAAATCAAAACTCGCCTTTCTGGCGGCACCCGTAGATCTTCTGTGCGATCCATCTGGTATTGTTGTGCTGCATGATGGGGAAGGGGGGGGATATATAAATGGGGTAGGGGCTGGCAGGCTATATACACTGGGGCAGGGGCAGGCAAGCTATATACACTGGGGCAGGGGCAGGCAAGCTATATACACTGGGCAGGGGCAGGCAAGCTATACACACTGGGGCAGGGGCTGGCAAGCTATACACACTGGGGCAGGGGCTGGCTGGCTACATATTGGAGAGGCTGTGACCAATGCATTTCCCACCATCGGCTTATACTCGAGTCAATAGGTTTTCCCAGTTTTTTGTGGTAAAATTAGGGGCCTCGGCTTATACTCGGGTCGGCTTATACTCGAGTATATACGGTAATACAATGAAGTTTCATATCACATGCTAATAAAGAATATAAATCATGATTACAAAAATCATTATTTCTTTAAAACTGAGAGTCCATTTCCAAGGGTGGGGGAAACTGCTCCTTTCCAGTCCCTCCCATTTGGCAACTGAATAGTCACACAGCACATGCTAATGAAATGTACTATATAACATATCTTTTTTACTGTAAAACCAATTTTTTAAACAAAAGCACTTTGGCAGTGTAAGTACTATGCTCTGTGGGGACTGGGGGAGTGCTAAAAATGGGTCTCCTGGTGACAGGTTCCCTTTAATTGACAAGCCATTGGGTTCAGTGGACTATATTTACTGCCTAAATTCCCCTGTTGTGGAACAGGGTTTTCTAAAAGGTTATTGAGCCTTTTAACAAAATAAAAATAAAATACTTATCCCAAGTCAAGAATTCCTAGCTTGATTGCTAAAGGATTGATGTGGTTGTTTTAAAATGTAGTGTAAATTAAGGACAACTATAAGAGTTGTGCCTGTTTTGCTTCAGTGCCATACTTTGCTCCTAAAATACAGCAGAAGATACACTGCTGACTGTGATATTGTGCTGAGATTGAGATTGGTCCTGTACTAGTCAGAAGATTGCCTTACTTCACTCCTAACTATTTTAGTTGATTTCCACCAAATATATGTCCTGTTGACTTTGTTCTGAGCTTCAGACAGTTAAGCTAGCTGTGATCAACAGATGTCTCCTCTACTCACATTCCTCCTCTGTTAATCTGGTTTGTATGGATGTTATGGGATTGGCCCAATCACATTTTGGACCAGAATTCTAATATCTCAGTGCTTCCATATTCTCGTTTCTTTTGACCCCTGCTAGTCTTCTAACCATCAGTTTGTTGATTCTGCCCTCCATTGTCATCTTTTTATACCGTTTAGGGTAGAAAAGGCAAGCTAGGTGGGTCTTACTTTAGCCATTCTCACTGCTCTATAACTATACTGCTTATAGATCAGACAGTATTTATAGCTTTCAAAGGGCAATATTTGAATCACTGAAAGTTTATTAGTAGACTATGTAGGAAATTAAAACATAACTTTAACGGAAATCAAAGCATGCAAAACCAGGGACACTTACACTTAGATCCAGGCACCATGACGGTGGTAATCATCTTATATTTGTTATCCAATTGTTTATTAAAAAGTGTATATTATTGTTGTCTATTCAATTCTGTATTTTTTGTTTTGTGGCACATTCATGAATATTTTTTATATCAGCTAGGATCAATAATTTCTATAAATTAAAATTAATAAAAATGTTAGGTTCCAATTTGAGGAAGGGCATCAATTTAAGCAACTTCAAGTTTGGCTTTTTATATTATATACATCTCAATAACTAGGGACAAGGAATGGAAAACACTCAGTCACAAGTGGCATAACTTTCAGACTTGTTTTGATGAGTAACATATTTTATTAGAAAATCATATATGCCTTTGAATTATGTACTTCTATATTTATTTCTTGGAACTGTAGTAAAGTGTATGGTAAGATTGTGGACGGAATGTGTATATCCTTTGCTTTTCTCAGCCAGGGAAGATAACAGAATTTCAGAAGGACTGCATGATGCTTTAGCAGAACCTAATCTGCTAAGACTCTTTCCTATAAAGTTACATGGGCTGGATTTCTTGGACTGGAGGGCAGGCTGGCAGTGGGAGTTTATCAGTCCACACCGCTAGTCCAGGGTGTTCTCAGGTGAGGCTTGCATTGCATAGAATGTCAGTCTGGGAAAGTGAAGCCTGGGAGCAGGCCACCTGCTCGAGACCTGTACAAGGTGTGGACATTGTGACATTGTTTCGGAGCAAGGTATTAGGCCTGCGCAAGGATAGTGAGGTATCCTGCTGTATAGTTATAGCCGGACAGGCATAGGATTATGTTTTTATGTTTTGTTTGCCGCTGGATGTTTGCAAGATAAACAAACTGTTTGGATCTTAAACCTGCTGTCTGAAAAAGCTTTGTCATTGCCGACCCCACCATTTTAGCTTAATCCCTACAGAACCTATAATGTTATACATATTTATAGCCATTTTAAACATGAAGTATGTATCATACTATTCTCCATTGAGTTTTATTTTTGCTGGTGACAAAACATAGCCTCCTTCTATATATCATACTCTATGTCAGAAGATGGAGGCAGGAATATTTTTGTTATAGCTTTAACTTTTGTTAAAGCTAATTCACTTTGTAGAAACATATAAAATCATTAATTTGCAATAGCAATACTTTATATTGGGTCACACTGCACATATTATTGGTTATTAACATGTTACATTTTATAGTGTCCTAACTTGAGAACATGATTAGTGCAAGGGTTTCCAAGAGTAGGTTATCGAGAGCAATGTATGCCATATGAATACAAAGTAACACATGGCATAAAGGCAAATTACACAGGATAATAGCTACTTTAATTTGTGGGTTATATGCAGAAGATCTACCTTTTACATAGGTAACCTGTGCCCCATTGACCCTGGTGTCGAAAGCTAGTATAATCATCTTAAAGAAAAGATCTGAGGATATAGTTTTTCATTGGGTGGCTAACAATTTTGTAGTTAATACAAAGTAAAATGCTATCATTTCTTGCCTCTGAGATCACATATCAGATGCATCTTGTTAATCAATAGAACCACATACGCATCAATACACCTGCCAAGAGTTTAATTTTCCAGAATTTGTATAAATAGAATATCTTCTAATGATTAAATACAATTTACATTTTACTTAGCCACTTTTCTCTTGCTTATTAAGAATTCTTTTGATCAGATTCTGGATCCCTCTCAGCTGAAAACAATATTCTCGATCTGTTTAGCAACCTTCTCTAAAGGCTAAATCCTGTATGCTTGGCACCACATCAGTCTGGGTGCACTCTCCTTGTAGCCATTGAAGTAAATATTTAACACATGAAAGCAATGTTTTATATAATGGTCACCACAAGCAATAGTGGGTGGCCTAGCTGGCACTTGCACAATTAGTTTTTAAGCAAATGGTTTAAGCTAAGGAACTTTTTTTTTACTAAGATTGATGTTATAGTTCTTTGCTATATGGACTAACTAAAAATGAATTGCATCTTTAAAGTTTTTCAATGCAGAAGTCATAACACACTGTATGGTATTATTATATCAAATATATTGCTCTATATGCCTTCTTAGCCTCAAGAGTATTGCTAAGCTTTGGCTGCTGAGCCATGCCAAACTTTGGCAGTGCAGGCCCCGCAGACCCGAACTTCAGGTCCAGGTCTACCTCAACCAACCGGAGATAATGCTTGCAATCAGTGCTTTTTACCTGTTTAAATGCTGTTGGCAAAATTTGTGCCGACATGTAAATTGAACTGCCAGTTCACACCTTTGATCAGTGCCAGGTTTAAAAATAGAATTATTTAATGTGTAGGAATGTAGACATATATTTAAAAAAATATATGAACTTGTTCGGTTATTCATCATTTTTGGCACTGTACTTTTTTCTATGGAATTAAAATATACATTAACTTCGGTAGGGAATGAATCATGTTTCAGTTAGAGAGAATAACATTTCACATAATCAACATGATGAATTGCAAATGATTTTTCTACTTCTACTCTTCTCGTTCAACTTGTTTAATATTTGCAATATGATCATATTATGCAGTCATATCAAATTTTCATTCTGATGCTACCAAAATCTTGTATCGAGCTATAATCAAGCTTTGTATTGGGGCTTTCAGCAGTTTCATGCTGACTTATTTTAAATACAGACTCTACAGAATAAAAAGTGTCTAATTGCTCTAACTGCTATAAGCATTCTAATTAAATGTACCATTAATATCAACAGATATTTGGTAAAGAAATGAAGGATACTTTTCACGAAAAGTAAGCTGGATATGGCGCAATCACAACATAATTCTTTGTAATCATTTCATATTCAGCTCTGCTATATAAGTAAAAATGTATACACACTCCAGTGTCCTGTTCTTTCAATAAATTCATGGCGTATGATATCAGCCCTGCTCCTCTCTGCCTCCTGATCCGACAGGTGGCTGCATTGCACTGTCCAGGCAATTCTACAACAGTTCCAGCCTGGCATAAAATTGCCCCTCCATGCCCACTTTGCATGGAGGTATTGTTACAGTGCAATTTCCTTTCCCTGCACTATTTTAGGGTTTGTATGCCACCCTGATAAATCTGGTCCATTGCATTTTAATCATACTTTTACATAAAGACAACATCACTTTGGACTCCCAGATCTACCAGACCCTCTACAAATGATTGACTCTCGATTAGACTACTCTAACTCCCTACTAATTAAACTCTCTCCTCTACAATCTATTCTTAATGCAGCAACCAGGGTTGTCTTTCAGACCAAATGTTACATGGATGCCTCCAGCCTGTGCCAGTAACTGCACTGGTCTGTTGCTGTCTCCTTCTGTATTAAGTTTAAAATAATAGCCCTCATCCACAAAGCTCCATAATGCTGCACCTTCCTACCTCTCCTCTCTCATCTCAGTCTATCACCTAACCCGTGCTCTTCGATCTGCCAACCACACTCGCTAACTGCATAAAATGACAACTCTCTCTTTACTAATCCATCCTGTGTCCTCCTCCCGTCGGTTATCTGGCAAACACTAGATATATACCAAGCTACTGGCTTCTCTGCTGTTATTTTCACCATGGGAATGTATATAAGATGTTGGCTGATGGATAGTTCAGGCAGCATCATTTTTATTATATTATCTTATACAGTTCCCTTATAAATAATGTCTGGACCATATACAAGCTCTTATACCTCTCGTGTCACCCCCTTCATCCTCATAGAATGTAAGCTCTTGCGAGCAGGGACCTCACTCCTATTGTTCCATATGACTGCTTGTATTCTGTAATGTAATATTATATTTGTATATGTCCCCTATGATTTGTAAAGCACTGCAGAATTTATTGGTACTAAAGATTATTATTATTATTCATCTGGCTCCAGAAGGATGAGGCAGCAATGAAGGAACGGGCATAGAAATTATGCAAATTCAAAAGACCTACTGCTCTAAACCATATGTTGTGCTTATCACTCCTTAACTTACGCATTTAATCGAATGGTTGCTTGAAATATTTGGGAGTGTAAGCAGACTATTTTTCTATCACTTCTTAAGCCATTTAATAATCAAAGGTGGTCGTATTGTCATCCCTTTTTAGTAATTTTCCATATGTGACATTTTGCTTTGGCAATTAGTTTTTTTGCTCCAACAAAAGGGTAGGAGTAGTATTTAGTTAATGTATCTGACATTGACTTTCACGTGTTTTTCTCGAGCTTTCTTATAGAAATATGCCACCAGATTTGCCTTTTGGTATGAGGCCTGAGCCTAGGACATCCAATAGAATTTTTAAAATTCAATTTAAAACATATTTTCAATCTCATCCTTGGCTTAACCTCTGCCACCAATTGAAAGTATGTCAAAACACATATGAGATATGACCCAAGCAGTTATAGTATATATATGAGTCAAGTTTATATTACTGAGCAATAGCAGCACAGGGCTTACAAAGTGGGGAAATAGGGGTATTATAAAGGAGGGTGGGAAATGGGTATAGGAGTTAGAAAATATGGGAGTCATAGTATATAACTGGGTGGACAGAGAGGTTAATGGTCTATTGGAATGAGGGCACTCTTATGCTAACTTTAGATATATGACCATGTTAATTACAGTTACAATTTTATTTACTGTTAAAGTGACTGTAATCTTCAAACTACTTGCCCTCCTGCATCTTTCTAGAAACTTGATTCCACAGGTTAATAAAATAGTCTAAAACCATTTAGATAACATAGACCAGGTGTAGTGTTAGCAATTTATTTACTGAATAAAAGTCATCTGGGAAATAGAAGAAATTGAATAAAAGAGAATTCTTGAACGTGTTAGAAGTGTGAAAGAGTAAGTGTGATACATAACATTCAAAATCCATTAAAGACATATGACATAAAACACTCTAAAACATGTGAGTAGGTGATATTAATGGCTGTGACCAAACCGTATGATATTTCCTAATAAATATTACTTCAAACTTAAGCCCTTCCATTGAAGCAGACTTGGAATCATGATTGTGCTAAATGTCTTACAGGAAATGGTCTACTGCAGATCTGAATGCACTTTAACCTATCGTCACAAAAGACTGAGACTATCAAACCACTTCAAAGCATCCTACTTGGATAGCCCTCAGAAAACTAATATACTGGTTCTTCCAATGCAAACAACAAGCCTCTGTTAAATTTTTTGCTTCTTATCACGTGTAACAGAAGCTTCCATTTGTCTTCACACTCTGCTTTAGAAATTCTTATAGAGAGTTGCTTGAGAATTACTCAAAGCACCCAAACCCCAAAACTGTTTAGAAACATCTGGTCCCCTAATCTCTAACTACAATGATGAAGAGGGAACATCAATTAAAAACACACTGAAGTGGCACTTGGTGCCATTTGTAGAGAAACATAGAAACAAGAAAGAAAACAAGAAAAAATCAAATAAAAATCACAAAAATCAATATTACTAAAATACCAAGCTGTGACAAATGCAGAGATATGGCAATTTCTAAGATTCCCAAAATGTTTGGCCACAGACATTGTGGCTCTAACGGGAATGAATAGGAACAAATAAATTGTTATTATCTGCCCCAATAAAAATGTACATCATGTAAACTGTAGTGAATTTAATCTTCTTACTGCTGACAGTGTTTGTGAATTATTTATTCCCTTCATTTGGTCTGCTGCATCATGTACCTTTGGTTTTTATAGTGTCCCAAATCGCCCAGATAGGTCCTCTTTAAGATTTCATTGATTTAAACCTTGTTCAAACGCAATGTGAACACTATGTATACACCCTATTTATGTAAACAAAATATTAAGCTCCATTCACACTGTGCATTTACACTTGATTTACATTTCATTAATTTCATGCTGATGTAAACTGTGGTTTAAATCACCTCCCGATAACTAAGAACTGATATAAAACATAATAAACAGTAAAAATCACAAACATGTTAGGTATCGCCACTTCTAAAAATGCCTGATCTATCAAAATATAAAACTTGTTATTGCTTGCGGAAAACACTATAACAGAAAATTTTGCACATAAGTCTGAAACGCTACTTTTACACCATTTAACATCACAAAAAAAATGGATTCAAATATACGGTAATAAAAAGTGATCAAAAGGTTGAAAATGATAGCAATGAAAACTACAGCTCATTTTGCAAAAAATGACACCTCAAACAGCTCCGTACATCAAAGTATGAAAAAGTTATTAGCCTCAAAATATAGCAAAACAAATTATTTTTCGTACACATACGTTTAATTTTTGAAAATGTATTAAAACTCAATAAAACCTTTATAGATTTTGTATCAACGGGATCGTACCAAATGATAATTAAAGCAAAGTGGTTATTTGGAGCGCACAGTGAAAATCGTAAAAACTGAGCCTACAAGAAAGTGGCACAATTTTGCCAGTTTTAGCACCTTTGAAATTTTTTTCCAGCTTTCAAGTACACGGCATGGATTAATAAATAATGTCACTGAGAAGTAAAATTTTTTACACAGAAAATAAGTCCTCACACAACTCTGTACACAGAAGAATGAAAAAGTTATGCATTTTTGAAGGTAGAGAGCGAAAAAGGAATGAAAAAATCCTGCGTCTTTAATAGGTTAAATGCTATGTTTACATCACATTTATCACAGTGGCCCAGATTCATTAAACTGGCTGCACCAGTTTTCTGTCTGATTGTGCACTAGAAAGAGCTTTGGCTTACCTTGCACACTCAAAAAGCTAACTTTTGATAAATCTGGCCAATGTAAACTAAATATTTACGTGTTTACATAAGAACAATATACATGCCATGTTAGGCTTTTTTGGTTTACACCGCATTTATGTAAATGTTATGTGAATGCCATGTTGGGTGGTGTTAACATTGCATTGATTGAAACCGCAGTTATATCTATGGCCTGTGTTCACACGTTGCATTTATATTCCGCCAACATTCCATTAACGTTACCTTTACGTTGATTTAAACTGTGTTTACTCCACATTTGCGTAAACGGTCATATCGAAGGACAACTATCTTGTTTTAAAGGGAAAACATTGTAACATTAATGGGAAATTATCTCCCCACAGGGACATTTTTTAATAACAGGTAGTTACAGAAATCTATAAACTACATTGAATGTGTATGGTCAGATGGGAATACTGCTTTATCCCACTGGTGTACCCTTTGGAGGCTGCATTTTCAAGTACAGGTTCAGGAAGTGGAGTAAAATTAAGGAGTAGCATCTCTATTACTGTTATCAACAATTTGGATCCACACCTGCCTACAAAACTGCAACAAAAAACCTCAACATGGAGGAGTTATAAGATTTCAATCAGTTTGGTTTCTCACTTAGCTTACCAGAGAAGAATACACAATAAAATTTAGAAAAAATAAGTATTCAGAATGCTTACAAAGGAATTTTTAAAATTGTAACCTGTCGCCAGCTTAAAGTGAAATTCCTGGCGACAGGTTAGCTAAATCTTGTCTGCATTTGCCTTATTTAAAGGAAATCTACCACTAAAGGACAGTAAAATTAAGCAAAACATGCTCACCTTCTGTCCTCATCATCCCGATCTCTGCGCTGGTCTTCTGACAGGATCATGAGGAAAAAAAGACTAATTAAAAGGAGGTCGGAGGATGGGGACAAGATGTCTGACACTCCTGGCTGCTAAATGTTCACACCTCATGTGTGATAGTTACCTCCCTCTCCCATGTTGGAGAGGGAATTGATGTCATGTCGGAGACAATAGGTGAGTATGTTTAGCTTAGTTTTACTGTCCTTTAGTGGTAGATTTTCTTCAAATGCTTCTTCAAACCTTAAAATAGCAAGAAAACTTTAAAGAGATTGCCTGAGATACCTGATCACTAGATCTGACCACTGGGACTAAGAATGATCATGTGAATGGGAGCTTAAATGTCCATAATGTAAATGCACCTATGGCAAACATAGCTTGACTTAGGCTATGTCCATTTTTCATAAGTATTCTGTCTATGTATCTTTGATTTTCCACCTAGCGAAGTTCAAGTAGGTGTAACCCCCTGTTAAAGGTCACATCACCTTTTTTGAGTTGCTAGCAAGGTTTTATGGAAACATGAACAACATAGCCTCCATCTGTGCGCTATCCATGTTTTTACTGGACACGTATAATCCACAAAATGGACAAAAATAAGCTCTCATTTATAATGTATATGGCCCTTAATGATATGCACCTTTATAAAACAGATGGGAGGTGCGTCCAACTTGCATCACACTCGCCGTGTGTGCTTGCTGGAATATCCGACCCAAACACTGCACAACCAGAACTGAACTCAGCATTTCAGTTCTTTTCGGGTTGTCAGTGTTTGGACTGGACGTTCTAGCCAGCACATGCTGTGAATGTGAAGCGAGCTGGATGCGTCACACTCACTAGTTTGCAAGGGGTCCTACTTTCTCTTAAAGTTCTTCAGTTATAAAGGATTAGAAATTCCTTCACCTGGAACCTTTATTGCTATGTCCCAACCACACCCCTAGTTTCTTGCAAACTATACGAGCATGCTCTATCTTTTCCCCATGCACAGTACGGTACAGTAACAGATGCGTGTATCACCGTACACCGGCTGATGCCTATAGCCATCAATGGGGGTGTATATCCGCAAGTTATGTGTCCTCACGTAAGTGTGGCAAGTGTGAAAGTGGCCTAAAGCTCATTCCCATTCTGTAATAATAGAAAACTCCATTAACTCTTGCATAACATTTATTCCATTAGAATAAATCACATTGAGAAAATAAAACAGATAGGAATGTTTCCCATCCTGATGACAATACATTTATAGCTATGTCAATTTTGTCAATTGCAATTAGAATCAGTAAAAAAAAATAAATGATGAGGAGAATCAGATGTTTTACTTGAAAGGTTTCTCTAATTTCCTGCTTATTCTACAGACCCTGCTTTACGTAACAATATTTTGTAGTACTTTTAATATAAAATGAACTAATGGCTGGGCTATCTGGTCTGGGAAATGTCTTATCCTGCACTACAATAACTGGAATTTGAGGCAGGAGAGATATCATTAATGCTATAACAACTACTTTTTAGCTTGTAATTTACTGGGCCAAGATATTGGTGTAGGAGATATGGCGCTCATCAGATAGCACCTGGAATACAAATGTTTATAAGACATGAGTTACAGCTTGGAGGCTTACTATCAGCGATGAAAACCTACACATGAAACTATTAACACTCATCCAATAATAAATTTGTAATGTGTCTTGGATGGAAGATATTACTGACAGTTTACAAAAGAGGAGAAAAATGTATTTATAATTGAATGTACTTATGTTGTTCCCAAATGTTTCCTTAATCATACATTTTTTGCATGTTCGCACTTATCCATGTACAGTATGTCAACCCTCCCACATGGAGAGAATTCTCCCAACTGTTAAATAGATTGACTTGGAGATGATCTTATATACGACTTCTTCACATTTGAAAGTTGCCAAACTTTCCAAAGTTCTCTCAGTGCATTACCAAATTGATTTATTTGTTGCAGGTACAGGCAGACTGACTTAAAGACAACTGGACCTCTGAGACCACTGTGGTCTCTGGTGATGTAGGTAATTTAAGGAACTTTAGACTCAGGCTGCAATGATCAATGATAAGGTGTCTGTAATGGTTTATTGTGTATCCTTGATGCATTGTCAACCCCAAATTTTTAAAATCTAATTGTCAAAGGGACCAAAAAGTAACACATTAAACTTAATAACAAACTTATAGGCGGATATTTAGAACTGACGTATGATAGCCCCGCGGCTGCATTGTCACAGTGCAATACATAAAAAGTTTTTCAGCCATGCAGCATTTATTCTATGCCAGGCCCTGCCTGCCACTTTTACATGTGAAAAGTCAACGGCAGCAACGAGTGCGCCAGCGTGAGGACAGTTACGTGGCCCCCCTTTACACCCCTTCACGCCCCACTGGAGTGAAGGTAGTGGATTGGGACAAATAATCGCAAGTGCTAGCAATAAGAACTGACATAGCGCAGAGGCCCGGATAAATAATCTCCGTAGAACCTATCTTGTACGTAACTCGGGGACCACCTGTATACATGTCAGCAGTAGTGAATTCATTTACAGTTTTGGGTAAAGTAACATACACCTTAAAAATTGGTGAGGTATGAGGAAGGGGCATGCTACAGAATTGCAGATTTTCTGTGAGAACATAGATTAAGGTTGAATTTGCATCTGATTGGCTCAAAATGTTAAAAACTGGAGCCACTGTGTTCCACAAGGAAGAATTTTTTTATGGAAAAATTAACATGACCTTCTTGAAAGACACCTCCTGTACCTCCTGTACTCCAACACAGGAGCTGGCAAGGCAGTCGTCATTTCTGAGATCCACCATTTTCCCGTGAAGGCTGGAAAGGAATCAATAAAGTAGTTTTCATGAATGTGCCCAGTGACATGGACCTTGTTTCTTAGGCCATTGAGATAATATAAACCTGCTGCCTTAGCTGTTTTGAGTAATAATTAAAATGAATCTATAAGCAAGCATTTATAATAAACCACCAAAGTGCAAATCAAAAGAATATTCTCAGAGGTAACCTCACATAGTTGTCTTTTGGTCAGAATTTTTTTTCCTTTTTTTTAATTGGGCGTTGCATGCTTAGGCTGTCACCTCTACAAATCCAGCTGGAAAATTATATGAGTTGTTTTCCTTACCCACTCCCTAGACATTTCTCAAAGACTACAAGGGTGTGGTAGTCGCATTTCTTTGAAAACATATTAAGATGAACGAATATTTTACAAAATGCACATGTAATTAAAAAGTCTACACAATATTGAGCTAATGAATCTGTGTCCTTGAAGCGTGCTTATTGAAACTGGATTCCTGTCCCTCCCATTTCAATTGTACAGCTCCCGACTTCTGAAGGAAATTACTACTTTTAATTTCCCTACTACGCCTTCATTGTAAGGAAATGTTGGCAATTGAACATATAATGCATTTCGTCATGGAAAACATGATGACTAATTTTAGGGATTTTCTGGTTCATAGCAGCTAAAGTTGCCCTCAATGATGCCTGACAACCATGCTATCTGATGTCCTGTCCAATGAATATAAAATATACAAAATGTAGAGCTTAAAACCAGAATCAAATGTTTAAATTGGCTTCTATAACTGGCGTGACCTTGGTGTTAGCACTCTTTAACACTTGTTTTCTGCTTTTCTAATTGAATGTAATGTAAATTAAAAATTGCAAATAAAATAATCATTTTATTCTTATTATGATTGTTATCATTTTTGCTGGGGATGGACTTACGGTTCAGGTATAGACAGTCAAATAAAGCTGATATAAATGTCATCAAAACTTAGGGCTCACTTAAACTCTCGTACACTACTGTACCATTGATCTCACAATTATGAAGACATTAAAGAGAATGAAAATAAATCTGTGCCATGTGATCCTAAGTAATGTCATGTGATCCTAACTGTCCACGACCAATCTACCTTCCAGGATCTTAAGCTTACATTATTACTGTCATAAGGTCCTGGTCATGTGCAGTTAGAATAATATGCCCCTCCATCTGCGGCCACTGTATGGACAGGAATGGCAGCTGATGTGGTAAAAGACTTTTCTGAACCAGGGGGCGTTACTTTACATAGCACAAAATAAGAAGGTCTCCAGCTCACAGGGGTCTTACAGTAACAAACTCCGTGTAGCAAGGATCCAACCTGGCTGTTACAAGTATAGCAATCCGAAAAAATACTTCACGGATCCAGCTTGTTGTGAAGGATAAAACCGCCTTTATTTTTCATTACATGACATCCAGCAGCATATAACAGGTACACAGGATATGAATGTCAACGCGTTTCTAGCACAAAACCGTGCCCTTACTCATTACTGGCTTTACTTTACATAACCAGAAAATGGTAATGGACTATTAATGATTGTATATTGATAAACTATCTAATATCCTGCCCTCTACACTTACATTACAAAAAAACATGAGTGTACTCGAAACGGCTCATTGCTCGGACGAGCATTTCGCCTGCTCGAGAACGAGCTTTCACTTAAGAAACATTTAAGTGAAGAACACAGTGAAGAACACAGTGAACACAAGATTATTTAAGGATCATTAAGGATCATATAAGTGAAGAACACAGTGAACACAATGAAGAACACATTGCAGATGTTTCCATACATGTGCTAACTTATCAGAAGACATGAGTGCAGAAAGGTGTTCTTCACAATAGTATGTGAAGAACAATATGTGTGAAGAACACATTGCAGATGTTTAACACGGGTCATTCTCCTTTTTAAAGTTCCACGAATATTCCATTGAATAAAAAAAACGAAGAAACAGGATTGACTTCCTTATTTCTCAATAAAATGACACATTTTATTGCAGAGCCTTGGTCCCCTTGAAAAATGGTTGAGTCTCCCATTGACTTCAGTGGGGTTTGTTATTCGAAACGAGCACTCCAGCATCGGAAAAAGTTTGACTTGAGTAAC
The DNA here is from genome assembly GCA_019512145.1 of Engystomops pustulosus. Lineage (NCBI taxonomy): Eukaryota > Metazoa > Chordata > Amphibia > Anura > Leptodactylidae > Engystomops > Engystomops pustulosus. The sequence continues at coordinate 94,320,732 of CM033641.1, read as the reverse complement.
GAGCACTCGAGCATTTTAGTGCTTGCTCATCTCTACTCCTTACTTCACTACTATACAATATGACTCTCTAGGCCACCTATGCTAGAGTTTATAAATTTATCAGTGAGTTTTAATATATTAAAAGAAGGGAAGGCCCCAAGAAAAAATAATAATAATAATTAAGTAACATTATATGATATTATTCCAAGGCCTCATTGTGAATTTCCATATCCTGTTACTAAATAACTCTTCGATTTGTATGCTGTCACATTTTAAGCAGGTGGACTTGAGAGATGGTATCCCAGGAACATAATAGGCTTCCAGCTGACTTTGATTAATGTTATGGGAAAAGTTGAATTTTTTAGGGCGGAATTTGGGAACAAACAGGTGCTGGATTCATCAACCTTTTTTCATCAACATTTTACTTTTGGCCTAAGACCAAAAATCACAAATGATTCACAACATTACTCAGGCGTGGTAGATAATTAATATATATGTGTATATATATATATATATATATATATATTACCTTTAGCCTACCCCCCAATTAATTCTTGTATGATCATCCATCTTTTTAGTTAGATTTCAATGTTTAGATTTGCATTCTTCTAGAGGAGAATATCTACCTGCGAAAGAGATCTGACAGAGCCTACACTGCAGTGCAAAGGAGCTCCGTACTAAAGAAGCCATACATAAGCTTAAATCATTGAGATTATGTTCACACAGATATATACAGTAGATATAAATAGTAGTGGTTGCCAAAGTGTGAACATAAGCTGTTTGTATTATGCCTAAGTGTATTTCAAATAAAGCAAAGTAAATGTGAAGCTTGTGTATAATGTACTTAATATATGTGTATAATATATTTAATTGTGACTGTAATGGAAATAATGTACTATGGGGTATAAAGTATATCATTTTGTATATATACCTAATAATTGGGCATTTAATGTACAGCATAACATAGCAAGAGAGCTTAAGAAAGTTTATGAAAGCACAGAAACTGTGTAGGTCCCTCTGCAATACTATTTCTATAACTCGAATTCACCTCTGTCAGGTTTCTGGAAATGTTATATCCATAACTATAAACATGGTGGGTGGGAGAAGCAGCTGTGTATTGTCACCCCTACCATATTTCAACAAAGTAAGAGTACCCATTTAAGATAAGTGATCAATTTCATGAGTGGTGGTCTGGCAACTGGCACTACTTCTACTAAGCTAAATTCCAGAAGCAACCCTTTAAAAGCAGTTAGAAAGCTAGAAATCATCTCTAAGGTTTGTGGAGGTAATATTAAGAGAGTGCAAAGCTATTATGAGTGCAAAGGATGGCAATGTTAATGCTAATTTTATTTTTATTTTTTGCTCACAGTATAGTTCCTGCTTTATTACTTTTTACAATAGGATTGAAAGAGGACTAACCAAGGGTTAACCAAATAAAGGACATTTTATGACGAGCCCTTTAAAAGAGTCGGGTCTGTGTAATTTTTATACTATGTATAATGTTCAGGAACCATTAGAAAGCTAAAAGAGGATTAAATGCTAGTTATTCCAAAATCAAAGTACAGCTCATTACTGCTTTAGAAACCTGATACATTAGAAAAATCCAGGCATATGCACATTAGGATCCTTGTGTTTTGTCTCAAATATTGTGCGCCCTCTTGTGGAAACATGAAAGATATAATCTCAGTACACAGAAATTCCACCAAACTTTTAAAAGGTTTTAATATATTATAAAAGTATAGAATATCCACCAATAAAAGTAAATTTCTTTCTTAAATTCATAAATAACAAGTTGGTTAAACTAAATTAAACATAGGAAAATGTAAAAATTAGCATGTTTGACACAAATATAGCCTAAGTTTCTGCCCTGTGAAGTAGCAAGCAGCTGATGTAACTATAGTTTATCTGGAAAACTATGGAAAATATATGCATATGTTCTAGTGCTAGACGTCAAGCGATTGGAAGCCTGGTTTTAATAATGGTTTTCTGGAAAGAATACCTGAATATTTTTTATGAGATAAATAATAAAAGTTGTATTTTAAATATTCCAAGTATCAGGCAGCACGTCTAAGCAGAATAAGACTGTATAGTCGTACTCTAATTAGTTGGCTTACTTTACGCCCGAAAATTAGCACACAATTCTGTCGGATCAGTAGTATTTCTGGCGATCCAACCTTTTTGGCGCCCCTTTTTCATAAACCACGCCCCTTTTGTCAAGCTAGTCGTAGGAGAGCCAGAAAACTGTCTAAATCCATTTATAAATGTGGTGCAGACACTTTTTTGTGTAAATTGTGCAAAAAGGAAAACACTTATTTTCAGATCCTAAACGGTGTTCAGACTGGATTATCATTGAAATATTAATATATATTTTTTCATACATTTAAGGTTATTTCATGTAAAAAAAAGCATCTTAGCCATAATTAATGTGTATTAGCTTTTAATACAACTCATGAATTAGTTACATACAAAAGGTCCCATCACTCAAATTTGTGGAACACAACTAATTAGGGACCAATCAGGGTAAGATTTATTTTTTTTACATGTTTTATATCAATAAAGTAGTTTTCAATCTTATTTTAAGCTGTAGTTTATAAACAACAACATTTGGTATTCAAATATCACTGCATCCACAGCCACCCCTCAGAAACCCTATCCAATATTCATGGTTCTTGAAAAGGTACAACTCCACAACTGTAAAAAGTGCAAATATTATTAAAAACACAATCATATAAAATAAATCAGATGCACATACTGTATTTCACTACTAATATGTATCAAACAATTTAAATGGGTTAGACAATTTCAGTAAATTATTGATATTATTTGTGTTATACAATAAAAGTTATACAATTTTTCAATATGCTTTCTGCATCAATTCCTCACGGTTTTCTAGATCTCTGCTTGCTGTACTTCTATATAAAGCTTCTCTATTTACTTTCAGTGGTAAGAATCTGTCCATGCTGATGTGATGGACACGCAGGTTCACGAGCCGTTATTATCACAGAGAGTAATAGGAGTTGTTTGATAATAACGGCTCGTGCATCTGCGTGTCCATCACATCACCATGGACAGATTATATCCACTAGAGGTAACCTTAGAAGTTTTCTATAGAAGCAAAGCCAGTGGAGATCTAGAAAATGGTGAGGAACTCATACAGAAATTATATTAGAAAATTATATAACATTTCTGTACACAAACAATATCAATTATTTGCTGAAAGTGGACAACCCCTTTAACCTCTTTATATGAATATGGATCCCAAGTGAAGGGAGATAAAAAGGCCAACACCAATGTCCTCCAACTTTGTCCCAAAAGAGTTTTATTAGATACCAAACATAATATTGTATTGGAGTACCAGCCATAGAGCAATAGTCATGTTTAACACTATTCCCTCTGATATGCATTACGTTTGGAATCTGATCAAGTCTAGCTTTTTTATTTTTGTTTTTTGTTTTCTATTAACAATGCATGCTGGGAATCACAACTATGGCTTATGGTTGTAATCCATGGTTTATTTAGAACTACTCTTCTACTGACCCAAGAATTAGAGATAATAAATACCCTTAGTCCATACATCTGTTTCATCATGTTCTAGCTATAATAACAGCAAAAGAAAAGGTCAACATCAAGAATCTGTAAATGTTCAATGCTCTGACTGATACCATCTTAAAGGGATTGTATTAAGTTTAACATATACCCCCTATGCACAAGATAGGGGGTAAATGTATAATTGCATGGGGCACCCCTAGTGACCTGCCAAAGAAACCCTACAGAAAAACAAACAGAAAAATGTGGAATAAAGATGACGCATATGGTCTTCAATCCCAATGGCTGCTGTGCAGGCTACAAGGAAGGGATATGCTTGGTCCAGTTACAAGGAGAAGGTAGCCATAACATAGGAAAAGTGATCCCATAAACCACCTGACCATATTTTTTTATGTCATCACTTTTTTAACATCAATGAAATACATTTTTGATGTTTTTACATTTGCTGGTGCGGATTCATACCTTTTTTGTAGGTTCCCCTGACCTGCTTTATATTAGTAAAACTTCTGAATTTTGGAAGTCAAATATAACTAAATGAAACGCAGGACAGAGCTCTATCCTGCACTCCGTGGGTTTCAATGGGGCTGCTGTATCATCTGACAGGTCGGCCAAAATCCAGAAATTCCATTGGTATGAAGAATAACCTCTCATTTTGTGGATGATGGGAGAAGCTGCTGTTCTCACTGTACATCCCGTGTGGATAGGAGATACATTTTAAACTTAATACAACCGCTTTAAATATGTATTGACTCCTAGTTACAGACAGACCGCCCTGCCCACATTGACCTATAGTAAAGCTCTTACTGTACCTTAGTGTACCTCTCATCTGGTCACTGTCCCTTTTGCACCCCCTCCCAAAAATAGGAAAAAATTAAGATAGCTATAGATAACTATAGCTGCTGGGTCCTAAGACAAATCTGTAAAGAAATTATGTATACCTATCACCTAACTGTTGACCTCATTTGTGCCTGTGTGCCCTTTACCCACACAGTATAATACCCACCCTCAAGGTCAAACACTGTCTAATTGGCCCTATCATGGTCCCATATGGTATAATGCCCTTTCCTGTTATACCCCACCAAGTATAATGTCCCCTTTTGTGGTCCCCACTGTATAATATCTCCTGTCCTAAAACAGTAAAATAACTCTCAGTGGACCTCCAAATTAATACCCAATAATGTGGCCTACTTTTTTTTAGTAGTTCCCACCTACATTGCTTTAATTTACTCCATCCACTACTGTTAGAATAATAGAAATGTCCCTTTCCCTACTCCATCATAGCAGTCATGCTTGCTCTTAGACCACTGCTTGTGTGGCTCGGACACTGGCAGGGGCAACGACATCATCATATGGTGTGCTGCACATAGACCCAGGAAAAGAGGGTAATCCAACATATGGCCAAAAATATCTTTTCTGTGGCTGTCTGTTAAAACTCCATTTTATTGAAAATCTAACTTTCTTTAGCCACTCTCTTAAGCAATGAATCAACTCTGACTATCGCATAGTATCTAAAATCCCCTATGCTGTGTCCCCTCCTTTGCTTCCTAACAGATGTGTGATTGTTACACAATTTTAGTTTTATGATCTTATGAGCAATTGAGGGGATAATAAATCTTACATAAGTTCAGCTGCACACGTCAAACAGGTGTTCATAGTTTCCCCAAAATCTGTATGTCAACAATGGCAGACGGTTACAGTTGTGAAAACACAGCATATCTCAATGGCGGACTCAATTAGTTGTCCCTAAGCATTATCATTCCCTGTTAATACAACTAAAAGGCTTAAAGTCAAATTATAAAAAAGTAATAAAAAAACAATACAAAACATAGAATTAAAATGTACCTAATGCTGAATATTAGCCTTCAGATGATGACTTCATAAGACATTTCTACTTTGTTAATCTGTAATTTTATTGTCCCATATCAACAGTTATGAAACAAGCATTGTCTGAAAATTTTTAGAAGTAGGTGCTGTTTTTTATCTGGAATTATATATGGGATGGTCCTCTAGAGGTGCCAAAATTGTATGCATTAAGTGTTAAAATTTGTCATTCTTAGCAGGACCAACCCATATACAGCTGGATATGGCTCCTACTAAGGTCAATAGGAACCATATTGCATATTGACCTGGAGCCCCAATGGCGCACCTGTAGCCAAGTTAGTGAATGTTTTTATATTGCATTTCACCACTTCATGTCCATTTGAAGAGAATTTCTCAAGAATATATATCCATTTACAGCACGGGATTTAATGGGCGTTGCCAGGATGGGACATATATATATATATATATATATATATATAGAGAGAGAGAGAGAGAGAGAGAGAGAGAGAGAGAGGCCTGTAGATGATGCATGAGAAAAAGCCACATAAAGTTGAATGAAAATGACTAAAAGAGCAAAGGAAGCAAAGAAATCTGCCTGGGGTATATTTCTCTTTGTAACATTTGACAATGTATTGTGTTCTTTTAGGTGACCAGATTAAGACGCCTGGTACAGGCAGCTTCACAGTGCCTGCTGGATGCCAATCGAGGTCTCCTATTGAAACACTTGCAATGTGTCCCAGTGTTTATAGTTCTCAGGAGAAGAATGCATTGAAGGTGCTAATAATGTCTGCCTGAACGTAATCTATCCGTTTGCCCTTTCATCATTGGCAAAATCATGTTTTAGACCTGAACACCTCTTAGATTTCCTCTCTTTTTCCAAAGCCTTCTCTTTTCCTATTAGCCCCGAAGCTAAATACCTGATCCTGATAGTTTTAAATGTCACTCCTCCACTTGGTTCTCACTGATTTATTTCTATCCAGGAGAAGGACAGTGCACTGTTTACTGGAGGAGTGTCTCCTGGGAATGTGCCTGAACTCCATAGACATTTCAAGAAGTAAAATGGTTAATATAGTATTTCTTTTCACATAATAACAGACTGCAGCTCTTATATAGACAGACAAAACTTGTAATTTGACTTCCTCATTATATTTTTTTCTCTGTACATAATGGAAATGTTCCCTTATTTGCTGAAACTCTACACCGACAATTTTTGAGATGTTCAATAAGTCAAATGATAGTCAATGGTAATTTATCCTCATTCATTATTTTTTTTTTATTAGTAATATTTTTTGACCATAAAACACGAATTCCCATATCTCAGAATTGTCTCAATCATCTTAACTGGTTTTTGAAAATCATTGGGAGAGATTTATCTTTTCTCTTTCTAGTTTTCCTGTCAGTCCAATTCCTTTTTTGTCTTGTTTCTCTTGCTTGTCTTATGCCCGTTCCACACTTGCGAGTGTAATGCGATGAACCACTTCCACTCGCAACTCATGCTGCCAGGAAACGTGCGTCCCGAACTCTGCACACCGGGAGTATAACTAGCATGTCAGTTCACTCCCGGTGTGCAGCGTCGGCCTTGCGTTCCCGGCAGCATGCGTTGCGAGTGTGATGCGAGTTCATCGCATCACACTCGCAAGTGTGGAACGGGCCTTTGGTGGATTTTCCTTGTGTTAAATTACTCTTGTGCCTGTTAGTCTAAGATTGCTGCCTGGTGTGGAGAATGCAACTTTTAAAAAAAATCTAATTTTTTTGCGCAAAAAAAGTCAGAAAAGTCAAAGTTGGTTGTCTTGCTTCTTCCTGCCAAGTTCACCACCTGGGACCATGCAAGCTTTTGCAAAACTTTCTGTGACTTTTAAAAAAAAAGTTGCATATAGCCAATATAGCTAACTTTAGTCTAAACAGGTGGATCTCTTAGATAAATACAGTGAATCCATTAAAAAAGAGTGCACCACGAGTGCCAATGTGAAAAATTTGTTCTAACATTTAAAAGAAAAGTAATGATAAATCTTCCCCATGTGTTTGCCCCACTGTGAATGGAACTAAGTTTCAATTGCAAAAAATTATGCCACACATCCAAAGTGTGTGAATATAACCTAAGCTACTCCACCGCCACTTTTATGCCAGTCCTAAAGATAAGATAGTACAATTATATAATATAACTTCTCAGTTTGGACCAATGACCTGCTATGGTCAGTGATTGGCTGAGGTTGTTTTCTCCGGGTCTCAGGACGTCACATAGGAAGCACAGAACATTAAGGACTTGGAAACATCCAAATGGAGCCATGGGGGACTGGAGGAGGTTGTATAAACTATAATAATGTCTTTTTAATCTATGGATAGCAGGTTAAATTCTATATCATATTTCATCTGTCAACAAAAGCATCAGATACATGCCAATTACATGCTAATTCAGCCCTACTTTATTCATATATTTGTAAGGTTTGTACATGAATATCTGCCGTCTCGATGCGAACATATACATGTAGCATAGCCGCAGAAGGTCCTGTTTAAACATACATATGATTACACTCAATCTCACAATTCTTCTGTCAGATACCTTTTAAAGTTCAGCAGTAATGAGTTGAAGTACCATAAATTTGGCCCCAGTCCAAGGTAGCCTTCCAACAGACATTATATGTAATATGACATACGCTAAAGTAAAAAAAAATCTCAAATTAGAAGCATTACAACATCGCAGCAGTCACCCTCTAGATGAATTAACAGTGAAGGTTTAATCATAGCTCATGCATGACTCCAGGAACTACACACAGTTCTAACAATCTATTGTTAAAAAGGACAGACCAGAGAATAAAAGGGAACAGATTTTTAGAAAATACTTATTTTGACTGGAACTAGAAAACCAGAAGGTGCACATTTAAGATAAATAAATCACAATTTGGAATTTAACATTTTAGAAAATCCTGATTAACGCAGGATGTTTTTTTTCATATGTAACTATCCCCATCTGTCGAGACATTGTTGGATTCCGTTCTGTTGCAGATTTTTATATTTGTTTTGAGCAATTGAAGCTCATGTTGCCCATTAAACAAATAACCAAATTAGGAATAGTAAACAACAAAAACTCCTAAACAGCAACAAGAAAGGAAATGATCACATACTTCAGAAAATAGTTTTTTCATAATTTACCGTATAAAAAACTCAGATAACTTGCTTGATCTATGGGTCCATTACATTTCTATCTCCTCCTTAACTATCTTGTTGTTTGAGTTGTATTTATTTATTAATGACAAAACTTTCTCAGATCTATTGTCACTAATAAATCTACCTCCTATCTATCTATTTATAAATCTATCTATGTATCATCTCGCAGGTTGTATTCACATGTTGCATTTCAAATACCTTTTAGAGTTTAAAGCCAAATGTTTCTGTTTAGAGAACTCAGTAATCTGTTACATTTTAACAGAATGTTAAACATTGAAAAACGGATTGCAAACGCAACGTGTGAACGCAGGCTGCCATAACTATTCATTATTCTAATGCTCTTATCACTAAATCATACCTACCACATGTGTGCTTGGCCCTTTAAGAATCTACTAAACTATGAAAATATATCATTGTAATGTATATACAAGCACTCACTTATATAAAATTATAAATGTAAATGCAGTATTTATATGTGAAACTCATAACAGGATTTTTTTTTTAAATTGACAAAAAAATGTTTAGGCACAGTTATTAGAAATCAAGAATCACTGCAAGTGAAATGAAACCCTAGGGATGAAGGAGATGAATTCCTGTAATCTAATGCTGATGGCAGTGGTAGTAAATGTTACAAATTAGCATTTAATGATGCACAGAATGAATTGTATAGATACTTATGTAAAAGTGAAGACTCTGACCATCCTGTGATGTATATCTTTTCCCTCTTCTCAGACACATGCATGTAATTAGTGTTGATTTATTTAGATAAATAACATATGTTTATCATGAGCTGCCATATCGGGTAACCTGTCTAACGTGTTATTTCAGTTGAAATTATAATGTTCTCTTCTCTTTGACATATTATATGTCACTTATCTTATGATGTGTAGTTCATGTTAGCTCGTTTTGAAGGGAAAAAAATGTGTAAGAGGCAAGTTAATAGAAGCCAGATGGCTGGTGTGATAAGATGGGGTGCTGGGAATATCTGTCTAGAATGGCCAGAGCTGAAGGGATGAATTCCCTGTCTACACATCTTATTGAGGAACAGAAGACTACACAGAGGAGATGCAATGAGACTAACTGTGAAACCAACCACACAAGTTAGGGTCACTATGACCACAGTTACAGCACAGCTGTATAGCATTCATTTAGTAATGGAATTGCAGATGTAAATGAAGCAAGAATTTGCAGATGTAGCCGAGCTCAGTTTGTCATTGAACACAACTCATCATGGCATGTCTAAGTGGTTTTCCATAAGAATTTCAGTTTATCATTTTGCAAAAGGGAAACAGTAACAACTGAAATTTAACTCTACATCTGTAACTGAGATTATGTAAGGGTCAAATAGTTTTGCTTCCACTTTTTGTGAGTATTACTTGTCAAGAGTATTCAAATATGCATAATAAAAGGAAACAGATACAGGATAAGCTGTTTCAGAAAAGATTCTTTATGCCTGTTCTTCAGGTGGGACATTAAAATACACTTTAATGTACAGCATAAAAATACTACAATAAACTAACCATACCATTACTATACAGTGCACTGTCCAACGCCTGTGTGAATCCACAGCATTCTGGGTATTATTGCCTCAATTTTAATGACAATACTATAAATAGCCTTAAGTACTGTATGTCAACGTAACATATCAAGCCTGCAGGTATCTTGATGCATAGGGCAGCATAATACAATGATGTATTTATCTATGATATAGCATTATTTTCCTTGGATTTTCCTATGTCATATGTTTATGTTTTGCACCTGATTGCTAACTGAAGGATATTTAACAGAAAATGCATCAAATACACTTTCTTTAAAAAAGAAAGTTTCATCTTCCGATACAGGTTCAATTCAACAATTAAGATATTTAGGATTCATCAAAGCAAACAACTGACACCAGAAATCAGTTTTCACTGACATTTGGTGGCTTATAGCATTCCTTTACTAATACTCCTAATTTACTCCTCTAGTAAATTCAGTATTTTATAAGCACAGAATAAACATGTTGTGTTACCTTAGTAATCCACAGCTTTGGAGTATATATGTTACATACATGAGGACACCAATTAATAAATTTAATGGAATAGCAATGGAAATAAATAGAAACAAACAACATCTTTAGCCAAGAGAAACAGGTACCAAAGTTCTGTTTACATTGCATACTTAGACTACAGGTCCCTTGGTGGCATTGGACCAAGAGCAATTACATTTTTCAAATTATCATAAAAGTGGAACATAAAAAGCTCATTAAAAATGAAAAATAGTTTTTCTACCTAAAATGAAAAATTGTGTTGCTACCTGAAAGTGCTGTTATGCCATTCATATAATTAAATATGGACTAAACTGCCTATAACTTATTTGCCCTGGATGGTTACAGTATTCCTTTACATATTAATGGGGGTGTTTACAAACATAGATGTTATTCAGACTATATAGAGAGGACATTTGCTGTTATGTATGCTTCTTTATTCTTCATATTTTCTGACAATGATGCAAATTCTATGGTAAAGAACATGCATTACCAGATTCAAACACATTTCCATATTTTCAATATTTCATCAATTCAAATGACAGTGATGATACTTTCTACAATATAAGGCAAACTGCTATCTTTGTGAGGCATTAAAAACGTATATGTTACCTGCCCAAGGTTCTTCCCTTTCTTGTGGGAAACTCCATGCTGGAAGCTTAAAGACCTGTTGGTTGCTGAAGTCGGAGTCTGTACAAGTACAATAGACTTGATGGAATTGACCTTGGATCTGGAGGTGTCTAGTTGGGTACTCTCCACCATCAAGACAACGGCTAGTAAAGGTAGCAGGCAGCAGCACTCCCCATTCCACCCCAGGAAAACCATGTTCATCCTTCAGCAATGAGTGGAAGTGAAGGAAAGAACTATGACACAATTTTCCAAATGTCTCAAACAGAAGGCACTACAGGATCTGTTCTCTCTAGTTTACAATCACACCCAATAACTTTAAACAGTTACTGGAGAAACTGCACATCTGTTCGTTTGAATACATGGGAGTGGAAAATGCAATGCATGCATTGAAAGTCATCAGCATCCAATAGCCTCCTGGAAGATTCACTAGAATTAGGATTTACAGTTGAAATGCTTCTTCAATTATGTTAGCTTTCTAGTGTCCATGCGAAGAAGAGTCCAGCTCAGATTGTCCTCCTAGAGAGGTCCAGCAGCATCCTTAGACAGGGATCCAGGTGAGCAGCTGTGTGGCTAGGATGCTGCAGGAACAGTTCTCCAGTGCCATTCAGAGAGGCAGGCTGCACAGAGCCAGCAGTGATGTACAGGACCTGATCACTGTGGAATAATACACATACAAACATTCCATGTGTTTCTGACTCTTTCTGGCTTCCCCTTTCTCTTTGGTCTTTAATGACCTCAGCTCCTTTCTTTTTATAGGTTTCCACAATGGGTTTCTTCCCCCCGCCCACATCCAGGAGTGACAAAGCATGAAACTGATCCTCCAGCTACTTCTAACATTTGGAAGGAAAAAAAGAAAGGGAGAGATGCCCTCCTGAGAAGTTTATCTCCATGCTTCCTACAATCCTGCATCCTGGAGAGCAGAGGCTGAGTGCACACCTCTCATTCCTTGCCTGCTCTGTGCAAGACATTAGAAGATCCACAGTACTCCCAGGCACATCCTATTGTTCTGTCTTTCCTGTCCTACAAACAATTACTCTGCAGCTGTTCCACAGGAAATATTTCCTTTTTTTTCTGTCCCTCTAAATGTCAGACATCCCTCATATACAAGTATTCCATGTGGGATGTCCAGAGCTTGATGCTGCATGTTTCTAACACAGAATCATGTCTAATAGTGTTGGTAAATATATTTCAGCATATGGTTAGCAAATCAAAGCACAAGTTCCTATACACATATGGCACCTTGTTTCCTCTTTCCCCACATTCAAGCACCAGTCTCTTGCACTTGAAAAAGGGGTTCGTTAATCCCACAACACTTTGTGATTTTGAGACAATGAACTTTGTAAATGTATCGGCGTGTGCCATTGCTGCTTCTCCCCTCTCCAAATAAACAAATGGGCACAATCCCAACTCCCATAGATTGGTAATTGGGTACAGGTATATACAGGCATTTATGTGCTTGTATTCCTGCTCAGAAATACAAGTCTGTTTCACATGAGGTTGATAAATGTTAGATCAGATCAGTTTCCTTTTAACTACATGGTTGGGGAGAGCTCGGACTGTATTAGGATGCTTTAGCAATTTCCAATAGATTTGACTTGAATTCCAACCTCAAGGATCTCTGGGTTTCTGTTAGATTGATAAAGTTTACACTTCTGTTTCTCACTATGCTTCCAAAACTACAGTCAAAGTTAAAATGTATTGCGTATTGCGTATTAGATTATTTCTCACAGCTGAGTGTTTGCTACAGTTTCTCTTCTGTGCACTACACAAATCTCTCATGTACTGAATTCTTTGTACAATGTACAATGTAAGTGGGCGCTGTCACATCTATTTGTAGTAGCAAACCTCAGTGATAGTTGTTCAATATGTTAGGGAGTTCAGACTGCTTAACTGACAGCAAGCAGAGATGTAAGTGTATATCCAACACAGTAGTCATCCACACACATAAGTCTGTGTCCTGCTACACAGTACAGTGATTCAACATCTTATTCTCTGAGGAACAACATTTAAAGGGGAAACTCTAAATGTCTCCACATGAATTTAGTTGCATAGATAAGTATTGAAGATGCCCCATAGAGGTGTATGATTGTTTCTCTACAACTAAATAATCTTCAGATGTTATGCAGAAGTGAAATATTGCCATGGGACTTGCCCCCTTTCTATTCAAAGTTATCTTAATCACCAATACAGTATTCATCCTTCCTCGAGGAATTATATCTTCACTTATGGTAAACCTGGTAACACTGGGATTACACAAGCTGGTGGAAAGCCATCACTCTTACACAGAATGGAACTTGTGATCTATTGTTGGACACACACAACTGGGGCTCATTCAGCATATGAACATCTGACCACAGGTCTCTATAGTGAAGTGAAACAACTCTGAAACAAAAACTGCGATGCTCCACTAATCATTAAAAGCCTTCAAAGCTAAACCTTATACATAATTTACTGGATTAAAGGATGAGTATTTAAAAATGGTATTATTTTTACATTGGTAAATCATAATATCATAGTAAACATGATTAGAAAAAGACATCTGTCTATCAAGTTCAACCTATAAATTATAATGTATTAATCCAGAAGAAGACAAAAACATTGCAAGGCTGATGCCAATTGGCCTAAAGCAGGGGAAAAAATCAATTCCGACCCCTAATATGGTGATCAGAATAATGCCCTGGATCCACAGAAACTACTTAAAAAAAGTTTTATTCCCATATGATGTGATATTACTTCTCTCCAGAAAGGCATCCAGGCCTCTCTTGAACATCTTCTAATTATCAGCCATTACAATATCTTGTGGCAGAGAGTTCCATAGTCTCACTGCTCTTACAGTAGAGAAACGTTGTCTATGGTGATGTTAGAACCAACTCTCCTCTAGGTGTAGAGGATGCCCCCTTGTCCTGGCCACAGGCCTAGGTATAAAAAGATCTTTGGAGAGACCCTTGTACTGAGCCTTCATGTTTTTTTACTTTCTAATAAGGTCTCCCCTTATTCATCTTTTTTCTAAGCTGATTAGCCCCATGTTTTGTCATTGTACTCTATTCCCCCATTCCCCTTATAATCCTGGTTGCTTTCCTCTGCACCAATTCCAGTTCTGCTATGTCCTTTTTATACACTGGTGCCCAAAACTGTACACAATATTCCATGTGTGGTCTGACTAGTGATTTGTAAAAGGGCAAAACTTTGTCCTTATCATGAGAATCTTTACCTCTCTAGATATAGCTCATAATTTTATTTGCTTTAGCAGCAGTTGTTGCCCAACTGTTGCGGTAGTAACTTCATCCCAATCTGACAAAACCCTGTTTCCATTTGATTACCCAAATACATAGATTTTCTCCTAGTCTCAGCAGTCTAATTTTAGGTAGCAATGTGGCACTGTATCAAATGCCTTGGAAAAGTACAGGTAAACAACATCCACAGCCTCCCCCAGGTCCAGTCTAACATGACCGATCCCTCATAAACCCATGCCGATGCTGGTTTATAAGGTTATGTACAGTGAGATACTCCAGGATATAGATAGTGTCCCTAATAAATCCCTCAAGTATTTTTCCAGCTACCAATGTTAGACTCCGGTAGTTTCCAGGATCGCTTTTTGACCCTTTTTTAAACTTTGGCACCACATTTGCTTTGCACCTGTCCTGGAACAGAACCAGTCCTTAATGAATCTTCAAATATTAGAAATAATGGTCTGTCTATCACAGCACACAATTCCATCAGTACCCGGGGGTGTATGTCATCTGGGCCTGGTGATTTGTCTATTTTATTGGTGTTAAGGTGGTGCTGCACCTCTTCCCGGGTTAAGCAGCTGACATTTAATGGAGGATTTACATTGTTCCTCATCATGTCATTTCCCATGGGAATTTCCTGCTGGTCATATGATCATTGTACCTTCTGTACAATCTATATCCCAATTCTTCTGCTCCCTTTTCAATTTACTAATAATAACATTTTAGAATTCTTGAATTATCTAGTGCTAGTTAAATGTCTTTATGAACCTTTTATTTGTGACAGATAATATATTGCATGTATAGACTTTCTGTAAGTGAAATTTCTATGGAAATCCATTTATCACTAGCTGTATTAGTAACTCAGTAGACTAAATATCAAACAAAGGCAAAGTAGTGTGTCACTGACATAATTGGTTCAAAAAGATATGTAATAAATTTTATTGACATCCAACACTGAACACAGACATGAATATAAAATCAATTAAAATAGTACCAAAGTACATACAATTATATACCATGTTATATGCACTATGATCGGTGCAAAATCAAAACACCTGAATGGGTGACATCCACCCAAACCACCCCTAAGCAATAAGGAAACACGTAAAAAGTGCAAGTGCCTCTGTCAAGCTGCCATAGAAGTAAGAGCCAAGTAAATTAATGCCTGCAAAGTAAATAAGGTAAAAAACCCTAAAATCAAGGGGGATTAAGGTAGTGGAGGCAAAACCCTAGTATACATTACAAATAACCTGGCAGGAAAACCAGTGAAGTAGCAGCATGAAAGTGGGGTGGTAGAATAGTCAGGAGGTGGAGGGCTCCCCGCGCGTTACGTCTCCAACTGAAGACTTCCTCAGGGGTAAAGATCTTTAGGTAGGTGATGTGGGAGGTGGTAGAATAAAACCAATAAACAAAACTGTGCAAACAATTTCCTAAATGTCAAGGTCATTGTTTAGTCAATAGTCATATGTGAATATATCCTAACATGAGTAAAATAGTAGTATTTTAATCTTATTGTATAAATTGTTTATATTTTAAAGCACAAAATAAAAATGTAAATAAGGTCATAGTAAAAGACACTGATCAAAATTAGGGAACACTTTCACATACCTGCAATTCATTGGTGTAAATCAGGGACCTGGTGAAAATTTTCTTAGTTATCTGACAAACCCTATTTCACAAACTTTCCTTTTTTACTGCAAAAATGGTGTGCTGTTCCAAAGTGACTGAAACCCTCAGGCAGCAATTTGCCCAAATGAAGGGGTGACCCTATCAGCCATAGCAAGAGATGTTGTTAGTTCTAAGTCTAATTTCAAGAATATTGCATTGTTAAAATATCACAAACACATTCGAGTCCCCCAAGAAGACTTGTCGCCCTTGAAGGACAATTGCAAGAGAGACCAGGATGATGCAGAGAATTTCCACTGTTAAAAAGGTGTATGGATCATACCAGCTTAATATCATAACTTCCAGTTTTAAAGGCCTATTTATAACTTATTAGACCAATACAGTATCCACCAATATTGGTAGAATTAAGATAGGGACAATATTGAAGCAATATTTATATATGATATTACGAATAACGCTAAAGGCTTGTGCTTGCTACTTAAAATTATACTGTATAAAATGTTTGTTTTCTAGCAATATTTCTATATGTTATGGCTAAACACATGGCATCACTGTAATTTAAGATATAAACCAATTTATAATCATATGTGGGAAGTTGTTTGTGATAATTGTTTAGATTTACTCTACCCTACGCATGGGAACAAGAAGCACATGTTCTCTAACCTCACATCTGATAGTTTACAGCATAATTTTTTCCAGTGTTCCAGCACAATAAAAGTTGACTTTGCAATACAGTAACTTAAATCATGTTAAAATAAACTGAAATATTCTCTTTTTTGCTATTTATAGACTGTGTGCCTCACTGAACATATGGTAAACCAGCTATGCAATAACTACATTCTTAACAAGAAAACACATACATATTTAAGTGGGTATATAAAGTAAAATGTTTAACCCTCTCATGGTGCAATACAAAAGACATATAGGGAAGAAAAAATGCATTTTCCAGATAATGTGACCAACTTCCTAATCTACCTAAATCGCTGACCTAAGCTTTTACATGTAATACATTCTGGTACTACCTTGGAGGACAGTGACCGCTTGTACTAATCATGTACCATGCATGATCCATTATGTTAAGTTAATCCCCTTAAATACAATGATTAATATAGTTTGCCCTAATGGTATCACGTTATTTATATTGTCCATGGCAATATTTTTTAAGGTTTAGGTAGTGAAGAGCTTAATATTAATCTGTGATCTACAACAGGTGAAGGGGTTATTTTCATTGGTACTGGTAGTAAATAGGTTAATGACTATAGTAAGGGCATGTATTTTAGTATAAGTGGTAGGGGTTAATTACATTTTCTTAGTTGGTTTAACAAAGTAAAGAGGATCAGGAGAAGGATCCCTGGGGGTCTATGACAGTGGAAAGTTAATCCATTGTATCTTGTATTCTAGCTCCAAGCTCAAGTGTTGCCATTGCTGTACCTGATTATATTTATTAGGCCCTGGCTAAACCACTTGTTTAGCTTCCTGTTTTTACCAGCACTGGTTATAGAGATGCATGGACATAGAGGACTATGCAGCTGTAAGTATTGCTTCACAGTACTCCCTAGGTTTAAGCAACATTCAGTAGCACTCTGCTAACATGCATGCATTAAATGAATGAATAAATAAATAAATAAATAGATATAATGTCATATAAAGGAATATGTCCTTTAACAATTCCCTGCACTAAACATGTAGAATTTACATTTACAAAACTAGTGCATATCTCCAAAGAGATCAGACTCTAGAAAACATTAATTCTTCCCCCAGCAGAGAAGGTTGTGATGGAAATGTCTATAAGATGCCGGCTGCAATTTTTCAAATGGTTGGTGATGTGAGAAATTGCATATGGGATCATAAATATCATAGCCCATAAATTTGCCATAGACAAATAGTAAAAATATATGAAGACTTTCCATCCCTACATTTTTATGCATGTTTGTTTTACCTCAAATACCTCTAATTTATGATAAAAAAAAGCATTAAAATGTCATAACAAAATCTGCAATTTCTATTCATCATTGTATAACACCTCAAAATAGAAAGACAAGTAGAGATAGAATATAGCTCTGAAATGACCACTACAAAAAGTATTTCACAACAGAAAATAACACATCTATCAGATTCTAAAGCATTGTAATGTTCTATATAGGATTCATGTGTTTCACAGACTATGTATACATTATTTCCAAGCTCTCTAACTTATAACCATAACTAATGTTATAACCAGATCTGTGGGAGAAATTCTGCAGATGTGAAGCACACACAATAGCTCTGGTTGAAGAATGCTTTCTATTACCAAAACCACAGCATTAGGGAATAAAAGTTTGTTCTATGACAGCATACTGTATTTATTGTTCTGTTGCCTGTAGAGAAAGTCTGATGTCTGTTTATTTATTTGTATTGTATTACATCGATGCGTCCTTTTGCTCTACCAGTTATGTATGCTTGCTCATTAGTTCTTAGTTGTAACTAACAATTACCATGATTTAATGTGTCATCAGGTTTAGTGATTTCATTATTAACTAAAAAAAATAAAGGAACAAAAACATATACAGTTCACTGTGTGTGTTGGACCAAAAGGGCTTTGTATGATCAGTAGTAATGAAAGATGCCATGTTAACCCCTTCCCACTAATTCCTTTTTTGCTTTCCACTTATTCCTCCCCTTCTTTAAAAAATCGTAACTTTTTTATTTTCTCATATACAGACCTTAATTAGGGCTTGTTTCCTGCATAAGAACTTCCTAGAGGCAATATTTAATTTTCCACGTCACAAGAAAAAATTGCTAATTAAAAGTTAAAACGCTTTTGTGCCATTTTCTTGTGGGCTCTATTTTTACAGCTTTTACTGTGTGCTCCAAATGACACCTCCCCTTAATTCCTTGGCTTAGTGCATTTATGGGGATACCAAATTTATATAGGTTTTAAAAAAAATGAAAACCTTTTATAAAAAAAAAATTGTCTTAATCTTGCCACATTCTTACTTTTTATACTTTGGCACATGTAGCTGTTTAAGGTGTAATTTTGCAGGACTTGATAATATTTACATTGATACCATTAGTGGATCTGTATGACCTTTTGATCACTTTTTATGAGTTGCAAAATTACCATTGCAAACATTTGGGCACTATTTTCTGTTACGTGGTGAACCGTTATTTTTTTTTACTATTTTGTAGACCCCCTGATCCTACAATACAATGCCATACTACAGTATATCAATATATGGCATATTTGTACATGACCTCTGCACCTTATGACAGGTCTGCAGAAATGACAATTCTTGGTGTCTTATAAAGACCCCAGGCTGTCATAATGACATGTTATTCATGTTATACAGTAAACTGCACAACATTAAAAAATATATATTAATTGCTTAAGGGCGCAAGATGATATAGATCGTCCTCATTAGCGGGTCATTGCCACATGAGGACAAGTTATATAATCTTTGGGATCACTCTGGCACTGCCATAAAAAAAACATATCAGCCATATCAGCTAAAAAATAAAAAAACAAGTTATATCTTTTGGACTTTGAGCAGGAAAAAAACATAAGGTCTGTGTCCTGAAGGGCATTTTAGGCCGTGTCCTTAAGGGGTTAATGTCAAAATATGTGTGTTTTTTATTCTCTCCAGAGTGAGTTAATAAAATGTGTAAATAATATGCACTCCAAATGGATACCACCAAAATGTACAACTCGTTTTACAATAAACATGCCCTTAACCAGCGTCATATATGGAAAAATAAAAAAGTTACGACACTTTAAAGTTGCAAGGGGAAAAAAACAAAACCTATGAGGATACAATGCATATATTAACAAATAAATGGACAGATCAAGTAATAAAAATGTAAGGTATCCAAAATGCCTGGTCTATGAAAATATAAAAGTAATTAACTATCTAATTCAGTTTGGCGAATGAGAGAACGGGTGTGAATTGCAGTTTTTCCATGTTTTGTTATTAAGTTTTGATAACAGGGAAGATTTGTCCTCAGCCAGGTGTCTTACTCAAGTTTTTAAGAAGCTCTGTAGATTCTGTTTGCACATCAGATTTATTATAGTGGCTTATATGGCTTGATAAATATGGTACATGAGTGGCACATGGTGCAACTTCTTGAGTTTTTCTGTACTACTCGGGGACTAGAGTGGATTTGCCTCAAACTTTGGAAATAAGTCTGGCCCCTCTGGATTCATATGATAAATCCAGAGTATGTTGTCTAAAGGGAAAAGCGGAGTGGGTTGGAAAAAGGTTAGTGAAAATTGGCAGATATAACCATTTTGAGACATTTAAAAGAAAGGAATTAATTTAATTCTCCTTCCATGTATGTATATTTCTTCAGTTGGGTGTTATTAAAAAATGTGTCCAATGTGGTCAATCCAGGAACAGCTTTCTCATTTCTAAGGGACACCACGGCTACACTTATGAGAAATTGTTAAATATGGAAAATGGCACACAAAGCCTATGGCCAAAAAAATGTACAGTCTGAACTGTGCTCAGTAATAGACTGACACCATAGCCAAAAAAATAGAAATATTTAAATTAATGACTGGCACTAGTAGAGAGATGTATATAGTAATAAAATTGTGTTTAATACATAAAAGAGTATTTGGTACCCACAAACATTCACAGATATAAAATAAAATAATACACATAGATAACATCAGTTGTATATTTCTTCTACAACAATGTAAATATAAGACATATGTATGTCATAATACTAAATATTTACATTACTAAAATGAACCTAATAGGTAAGGTATCTAAAAAGTAAGATAAAGGCTCTTGTTGTCTGTTTATACAAGTTCCAATCGTATGAGAAGGTATAAAAGAGTCCAATTAATGTGGAATGGAGGTATCTTCAAACTAAGTCCGTTTTAGAAAATACTTGTTTTGCAAAAAAACATATCAATATTTGTAGCTTTGTATGGAATAGGTTCCTACTCATGGTTAGTTTATCAAGGCACTGAATTAAGGAGAGTTATCATAGGATTCAATACTTTAGTAAAAATAAATGCGCCTGCGTGTGTCCGCAGGTTCATGCATGCGAGATGGATGTGCTTGGTGCACCACAAGAACAAACAAGACCTGGTTCCTGTATAAAGCTGGTAAGTATAGCCTTTCTATTGTGCAGGTTCCGGTGGTATGGTCTTCTATAACGGACCGGCCAATCCTAATTGTAGTAGAATTGGTGCTTTGAAATACTAGAGACTAGACGCGTTTCGAAGTAACTTAACTTCTTCCTCAGTAGCGAAATACAAATGATACCATGTACACAAAATACTATTTGTATTTCGCTATTGATGAAGAAGTTAAGTTAGTTCAAAATGAAACTTAACTTCTTTCTCAGTAGCAAAATATAAATGATAATATTTATACAAAATTCTATTTGTATTTTGCTACTGAGGAAGAAGTTAAGTTACTTCGAAATGCGTCCGTTATAGAAAACCATGCTACCTTGAATCTGCACAAAAGAAAGGCTATACTTACCAGCTTTATACAGGAACCAGGTCTTTGTTCTTGTGGTGCACCAAGCACATACATCTCGCTTTTTGCTAGCGTATTGGATACTATGATAACAAGTTTCCGGGACGCTGGTGAATAACGCTCCTTCATTCAGTGCTTTGATAAACTAACCATAAGCAGGAACCTATTCCATACAAATCTACAAGGATTG
This sequence comes from Engystomops pustulosus, assembly GCA_019512145.1. Taxonomy (NCBI): domain Eukaryota; kingdom Metazoa; phylum Chordata; class Amphibia; order Anura; family Leptodactylidae; genus Engystomops; species Engystomops pustulosus. Next base: position 94,299,048 of record CM033641.1, on the reverse strand, counting down.
ATAAGCTTTTTGCAAAACAAGCATTTTTTAAAATGGACTTAGTTTGAAGATACCTCCATTCCACATTAATTGAATTGTTTTATACCTTCTCATACTATTGAAACTTGTATAAACAGACAACGAGAGCCTATGTCTTACTTATTAGATACCTTACCTATCAGGTTCATTTTAGGAATGTAAATATTTGTTATTATGTCATATATATGTGTTATATTTACATTATTGTAGAAGAAATATACAACTGATGTTATCTATGTATATTATTTTATTTTATATCTGTGAATGTTTGTAGGTACCAAATACTCTTTTATGTATTAAACACAATTTTATTGCTATGACATACCTCTACTAGTGCCAGTCATTAATTTATATATTTATGAGAAATTATTTTCCCACAGAAATTTTTTTTAATAACATGCAATTGAAGTAATGTATATTTGGCAAGCTCTGTGCAGTGCTGCGGAATCTGTATGTGCTGTATAAATAAAGAATTATTATGTATATATATGTCAGATTAATTCACTTAAATGTGTATGCCCAGATGGCCCACCCCTTTAAGTTTTATTGCTTTTTTTGCTTAAATTGTGTTTTGTTGGTAACCAATAAAACTGTTCTTGAGTCAATTAGCCCTTATTGTTGCATTTGACCTGGTGTTGATGAGAAAGAGGAAAAATTCATATTTTAAAAAGGGGTTTCTAAGTAACACATTTCCTTTAAAGCAAAACCAGTCAAAAATGGTCAGAATTTGAAGAAGTCTGTGCTCACGTCTCATTTCAAAAGCATGTCAGCTGTGGTGCAATAAATCTCCTGAACCACAGCTTGCAGGTAATATTTACTGAATATTACAAAATCTAAAGCAAAGTGCCAATCATTTGAACTGACTTCTGCAAAGAATGTTATGTCAGAGCTTTAGGCCTTCAGCACACAAGTATGCGTGATTCGTGAAAAACAGACCATAGCTAGATATCATTAGATCATTTCATGTATGGGAAGTTATATAACATTAACATTAGTTCAACCTTTCTGATTTAGTTTTCTTTTCTGTATGTAAAGCCATTGCGGCATAGAGATTTACTGCAAGATTTTCCATGTCTTCAGTTGTTTATCTGTACAGAAAGTATTGGTCTTATTTTTATGATGGATCATTACTTTAGCCAGGAAAATTGATAAAAACAGTGATATTGATTTTCCAGCACAAAGTAATTTTGATATTATAGTTCTTTGGCAAAAAGCAATGATCAACAAAATTGCAGTGTGGTTTAACTTTAGTAGAAGAGATTTTATTTTCACTGATATTAAATAAATAAGAAAAGCTGCATGGAAAGTTGTGATCTGTTCCCGTGTACACAAGCAATTGAACCATTACATAAAATTGACTTGTTTTTATTCTCCTTAGTGACTAATTCTGGCTTGGGTTGCTGTTATCTGAGTGAAAATGAGAGATATTTTGCAAAGGCTAATGCCCAAATTACTAAGATAAGCATATAAAAACAAAGGTAGTAAATCAGTCTTCTGGAATAATATTGTCCAAGTTCTAATCCTTGAAAGGTACTACATTGTGCCAATGGTTTGCTTAATGACTGAGATGATAGAGAGTTGGAGTCATGTCCTCTAATGATGTCAGTGAGGCAGCTGAAGGTCAACATAATAAATGTGCTCCATTTGAATTGGGTAATGGAGTTACATATTGTACAATACCCTGTCAAGCATGATGTATTCTAATCATCAACATTTAAGCCATTTATACAGTGTACCCCCAAGGTGTACAGACTCAATCAGTCAATTGCAGCCATAACTTCTGCTTTACCCAAGAATTTGTTCATAGCCAGAACCTAGTCATGAATCACAGATGTGTTTTTTCAGAATTTGCTGGAGTCCCAGATGCCAGATCCCCACATATCATAAAGTGATGGCATATCCTACAGCTATGTGCCATGACATAGAATACTTATTTAATACCCTATTCACAAAAACATTTAATTTGAACAAATTTTGATCATTTTATACTTCCACCAGCAAGTACAAAAAGGTTATGACATACAAATTATCAAGCACATTAAACCAGAGAATACATCTATTTCTTCAGCCAGTAATGGCCAACCTTTTGCAGACAGTGGGGCACATTTCCTTACCGGGTCCAGTCGCGATCCAGCGGCGGGTTTTCCGACGTTGATTCTGGTCCGGCCGGGATTCACTAAGGTCCGTGTGCCGATATCCACTAGGTGTCACTGCTACGCGTAAGGTGCAGGTAAGTGCGGTTTTTCCGAATCCGTCGAGTTTTCCGACAGCCACGCCCCCCGATTTCCGTCGCATGCAACCCGGTGCGATTTCGCCGAAATCCGATCGCGTGTGCCAAAATCCTGGCGGAATTTTTATATTTGTACTATATTTATTAATAAAGCACAAGAATTATTTTTACTATTTATATAAGTAATGTTTTAAAACAATTGCCGGGAGCCCAAACACCTGAGATGACTCTTGTATCCACCTTTAGTTGCTGGAATGGACCATGTTCCAGCCATCTGTCACTGACAGGGTAACTGTGGGACACAGTTTTAGTGTTCCCTGCTGTCTGGGTGCAAGTCTGCAATAAATTTATTACGGGTAGGATATCTGACTTTACTGCCTAACTAACTGCCTTCACTAACAGAAGTTCACTAACATGCACTCAGCAAGAGAGTTGCCCAGTCTCTGGATGCTAATGCTGACAGGTGGTGAATGCTAGGGAAGCACAGTGTTAGCATCCAAAGGCAGGGAAACTCTCCTGCTAAGCATGCAGGGCTAAGAGCAACCATTTTGCCTCCATTAGTGAAGGAAGGAAAGATGGCCTCCCTCCCTATGACCAGCTGCGAGATATTCCACCATCCAAAAACTTTTTGTTACACACTATATATGTACCAAATGGAGTAAGTACCCCATCAATATGTAACATCAAATCGTGTGCATAATTTCACAAAAAAATAATTATCACTACATAACTACATGTAAGCCCAGTAGTTAAAGAGGACCTGTCACCCTAAATTAGTGCCTCCATCCAAACATACCTACTGAATCTACTCCCCGCCCCTTTTCTAATGCTGCCCATTTCAAAGCCCTGGCATTAATCAAACTTCAGTAATCGGTGCTTAAGAATATGATACATAACATACATGATGTCCAATCGACAGATCAGCAGTCCGGCTTATTCATTAGGGGGCCGCTCAGGCACTCCTCTTTCTTCACAGGCCGCCACTCCCCCAGGCACCAGTTCTTTTCCTATGCACTAGATGCCGGCGATCATGGCATCCAGTGCGCAAGCTCTGCCGCGTCATGCTCTCGGCACTTACTGCACTTGCGCAAGCATGACAATTGGAGCTCAGGGAAGTGGCAGCCTGTGAAGAAAGAGGAGTGCCTGGAGGGGCCCCTAATGAATAAGACGGACTGCTGGTCCATCGATCGAACATCATGTATGTTATGTGTCATATTCTTAAGCGCCGTTTACTGAAGCTTGATTAATGCCCAGGCTTTGAAATGGGCAGCATCAGAAAGGGGCCGGGGTGTAGATTCAATAGGTGTGTTTGGATGGGGGCACTAATTTGAGGTAAACTTTAAAGCAGCCTAAATTTACCATATAAAGTATAAATATATGAAAATGAAAACTCCATGTATAGAATTCTTTAATACATGAATGAGGATAAGGGGAAGAATGATTTTAACTTTAAGGTTCCATATATCACAATCCACTGAAGATTTGAACGTGAGACTACCATAATTTTATGGACAGTCATCTTGGTTATCTCATTAATTTGACTATCAACTATTTTTTATATGCTTATTTATACAGATTCTTGTCTTGTAACTGCTGTTACTGTTTTACCCTTGGTAGCAGAATGATCTGTTTCCTCCCGGATCACAAATTGCAACCTGTTCTCACTTTCTTTAAAAGTTCAGTCTGTTATAAGGTTGAGGAGAAAGGTCACTGGTTAGTATTGAGGAGCAGCCATGAAAAAGATTTCCCAAGAAAAGAGAAACATTATCATCCATCTCATCAATAGCATCATGTATTCTTTCAGCTGTCAACTGCATCATGTGAGTGTCTTGACAGCTGGAAGATTACAAAATGATGGTCTGTCCAACCATTCCAAAGCCGAGAGGGGGATGTCCAGGCAAAATATCAGAGTCAACAAGGCGGCTCATCACAAGTCTATCAAGTCTATCTGTTCAGGGGCAACAAACATGGCAGCCAATGGGATATGATGGTTGCAAATGGGTCTGGAAGAAGGAAAAGAAAAGGAATATCATGGATTGACAACTTGAAGGATATGTCAAGTCCAGTGGAGAAAGCCTGATGATTTGGTGTTGTTTCAAAGGTGTTGGATACTTTTCCAGAATCGATAGTGATCTCATTGCTGAGATATGTGTGTATCCTACATAAGTTACTTTGAATGCACTAGTGCTATAGAATGTAAAAGAAAAATATAGTGTTCCAGGAGGACAACGCCTAGATGAATAAATCAAGATTGGCAAAGAAATGGTACAATGTAAATGCATTACTAGATTGGTTACAGAGGCCTCAAATCTCAAACCAGTTGAACACTTTTACTTGGAGTTGAAAATAAAACTGTATTAGTACCCATGTGAGTCAACCACTATGCACAAACTTTGGGTGGGAGACGTGGGATAAAATTTGGGTTGAGACATACTTGATTGAGATTCTGCCCAGTAGAATTCAGGAAGCCTTGAAAGTAAGAGAAGCTGTCAGGGTCGTTGATGGTGGACCCACAGAACCACCACGAGTAATAATATAAGCTGGAAGTGGAAGTCTAAGTGGCACCCGGTATTCACCAGAGCCTTCCCCAAAGTGGGCTGGACTTGCTGCGGCAGGATACCACCAGGTGGCTCCACAGGCTCAACTTTGTTTGGGGTAGTGGCCAAGGCAAGGTAAAGAGTCGTAAGGCAGAATTGGAGTCGTGGTCAAGCAGAAGGTCAGGGCAGGTGGCACAGGATTGGAGTCGGGATGTAGCGGAAGGTCAAGACAGACGGCTGAGATACGAAGTCAGGAACGGAAACAAAGGTCACAACGGATAATCACAGAAGTCACAAAATCAAGCTTTCCCTGCAAAAAGATCTGGAAGTGGTCACAGGAAGAGGCAGGCTAAATATTAGGACAGTGGACATCCAGCGCCAATTAGCAGTGCGCCTGCCCTTTAAATTTCATAGAGCTGGCGTGTGCACGCCCTACAAGGTGGGGAAGCATGCCAAAGTACGGAAGTCATCCCTCGAGCAAGAACAGGTGAGTGAGGCTGCGGCCGGCATGGTGGGGCACACTTAGGTGCCTGCAACCCAAAACATGGGTGGCAAAAGCACCTGTGACAGCAGGCCATGGTTTACACTTTAAATTCCCAATGAAATTGCATAGATATATTGTTTTGAATTACCAAGTATTTTTTTAATTAGGTTGGCTGTTCTGCTCAGACTGATTATAATAATATGTGCTTTTTATTTCTGAATCTCACAAATTATGGACGTTTCTTAGGTATCTCTTGGCACCAGATAATTCTAGAATGTAGAGCAGTATATCATAAGGTTCACTAAATGCATATTGCTTTTGGGTGCCAAGGTAGACATCAACATATCAATACCACCTTTGGTTTCATCTAAATGCTGCCAAAGATGGACCACATTACATTCACTGCAAGAAATGCTATTGATGTTATTCAACTCTTCGTGAAGACTTGATTAGTTCCCAACACAGAATAAAAGATTAATGGAGTTCACTGCAGTCAGCTTTCTGGCTTCTTCTCACTAACATTCAACAATCAAAGAATAGAAAATAAATATACTTTCTGATACAATACCATTTCTCAAGGATCCTCAATCATTTATCACTGAAGATGAAAAGATCCCTGTTATATACCACATAGTGAAAAAATAAACCCTTGTCTATTATTGGTACCAAGATTTTTAAAAAATCTACTGTCATTGGATAAGCTATGGTTTAAATTAGGTTTTTAAATTGATTTACTATTTGGCAGTTGTTTTCCATTTTTTCATTTCTTCTGTTATAAAGTTGAATTGGTGATAAGGACTGCATACTTTTTTTGGTCATTTCCTATGGATATCAGCGAGCCGCTAGCCACAAGTTGAACGGCTGCTGATAAATGGAGCCAAGTGTCATGGTGTCCGGATGCATTGTAATTTACAGAAAGTAAAACTATAAATTCAGGACAAGCAGGGTGGGTGAACCATTGATTAACCCCTTGACGCTCCGCGCCGTAGCGCGGCTCTTTGTAGTGAATACTGTGCAAAAATGCCTTATACTGCTATACAGTAGTATTGCAATATATGGTAGGAACACTCAGACATCTATGGTTAATGGGCCTAAAAAATAGTAAAAAAAAGTTTCAAAAAAGTTTCAAAAATAATTTTAAGTTCAAATCACTGTTATAAAAGGTAATAAATAGTAAAAATCACAGACACAATAGGTATCACTGTGTCCCAAAATGCTCAATCAAAATATAAAAACAGTTGTTATGTGAACCACATAACGGAAAATAGCGCCCAAATGTCCGAAACGCGACTTTTACACCATTTTAAATCACATAAAAATGGAATAAAAAGTAGCCAAAATTTCGCACAGACCTCAAAATGGTAGCAATGAAAACGTCAGCTTATTATGCAAAAAATTACACCCAACACAGCTCCATACACCAAAGTATGAAAAAGTTATTAGGGTCAGAAGATTTTTTTTTTCGTATGCAATCATTTAACTTGTGAAAATGTGTTAAAACGCAATAAACTTATATAAATTTGGTATCACCGTGATTGTACCAAACCAAAGAATAAAGTAGAGGTGTTATTTGGAGCACACGGTGAAAGTTGTAAAAATGAACCCACAAGAACGTGACACGAATGTGTTTTTTTTTAAAAATTTTTCCACATTTGGAATTTTTCTTCACGCTTCACAGTACATGGCATGGAATAATAAATAATGTGATGGAGAAGTACAATTTGTTACGCACAAAATAAGCCCTCACATAGCTCTGTACATGGAAAAATGAAAGTTTTTTGAAGGTGGAAAGCAAGAAATGAGCAAAAAAAAAGGGGTTAATGATCAAAGCCTTCATCAACAACGATAACAAATGGTGCAGGAGGTACAGTAGTTCCAGGTAGACATCTAGGCTGTGGCAGGGTGAGCTGGTTGGAGCAAAGTCGTTCACCCATTCTGGCAGCTCAGAAGACCCTGCATCTGCAGAACTTCCATAGACCCCAATATCCACATTAACTTGTAGTCACTGTCAGCCAAGCCAACAAGACCACAGAAAAATATTGTTTGTAATTGAAAAATTAGGTCCCTGAGTGAGCCGGCTTCTTCACACAAATGTTTTTCCCATTCATCGCCCGGTCGGCTCTGAGTCACTCCCACTCACTTCACAGGTCACAATCAACGAAAAGGTGGAAACACCCAGCAGGAACTCATAATGCTGTGAAGCAAGCAAATTCCTGTTGGCAAGAAACCTAAAAAAATTAGTATTATTGAGAAAAACATTACTACTTAAAATTTAAAAATTTATATAATTGAAAAAAAAAATACCACAGTGTCACCATAAGCCATTCCTGACAGACTGCCTCATGTTGGTATCCTGTAACTGGAACCCCAGTTGAAGGTCCTCCAAAAGATGGTCAAACAAGGTAATAGTCATTTGAACGTATGCCACCCCAGGTTCCAAAAGTGACCCCTCCTAGACCACTCAGCGACAATCGGATGAACCCAAAAGCACCTAGACCTCTTCGGCTTTGCCTCCCTCATTGCAGAGCGCTTTCAGAGAAGTGCCAAAAGAGCCCAGTTTAGGAGCAGCCCTCTGTAGGATTGTACAACAAGAGCTATAAATGTCAGAAACGACAGCCAGAAGCAGCAATGGTGTCTAACCACGTTCTCAGAAAAGACAAAATAGAGCCTGTGCACTTGACCAAATTTGGGGTTGGGCAAGCTTTTGACAGGATTTGTCATTATTTGGATGCCCACCATATTTTATACGGATATGGTACGGATAAAGTGCCATATGTGCACATACGGATGAAAAACGTTACAAAATCTATTAAACATTAAGCTACCATATGTGAGACTATCAAATATTGCTGAATGGAAAAGTCATGCATGTATCTATTTTTTTTATTCTACAAAATGATGGACACTTCACCAAGAGTCAAATAGCCTTCATTATAGTTAAATTGGATCCTTTGATCTCTGTCTGTGTAAAACCTTCATCCTTTATGTTATTTTTATTGTTCTACTCATAAATGAGAAGTCACAGTGGTGTGAACCTATCCTTATACAAAAGGTAATCAACGGAAAGGATGCAAATAATGACAGACTCCAGTCCTGTGCTATAAACTCATTTTTCATTTTAAAATAACTTATTCCCATTTCTCAAACTTTTTTTTGTTAAAAAAGGGAAAAAAATATATTTCCAAATATTATATTTTTACCCTAACAACTGCTTTGTAAAGTGCCACATGCTACTTATCCTGCAAGCCTGCTGCTCTGCACACCCACCAAGACTGCAAAGGAACTTGATGATTTAATGGGCACAGAATGGACATAGCCGGGAACAAAGCTCTCTCTCCTGTTTGTTTTGGTACTAGGTTACCAAAGATAGCTGAACAACTCTGTCAAGTTGCTCCAATTGTAACATTATGCTCTACTGAAAGAGCTTAAGCAGCAAGCATTACAGTAGTGTTAGGTATTTCTCAAGCTTTGACCCTTTGGATGTCAACCAAAAAACATAGCACAAACATAATAAAAAATATATTGGAATTTTTTTAAACTTGTGGTCGCCTTCACACATGTTAATATTATGTCCAACATACAATATCGACATAGGCTTTCTGTACTAATGACTAATATGGATAAGGAAACTGGTGCCAACCATTTAGTATTTTTATTTTTTGGTAGTCAGCTGGTTTACATTTATGTATTGCTTGACACTAGTTAATATTTTCTTTAAAGTAATTGGAAGCTAAGTGGGACTTGCAGACCAAGTGATGTGTACCACAGCACTTTAGATCTGCTTATGTTTAAATTTTGGTGAGTTACAAAAATTGTGTAAGCTTTAAGTTAAAAGTAAATAAAAATGAATAGAACATTTTGAAACAAAGATTTGGAAACAAGAAGTCATAGAGGAAACCAATAAAAATTCTGATTTATCAACTACATGGAACTCTATTTCAACCTATCAGCCATATGATACAACAGTTGTCGTATATGTTATAAGAGAGTAGTTTATTAAAGATGTAAAGTTACACGTAGTAACAATTGTCAGACAGCTGCTCCTAAAGCAAAATGATTATACGATCCTGGAATGGTGGTACTAAAGCGGCAGAGAAAAAATAATATGCCTCTGAATACACTGTTGTTGGATGAGTACCGAGAAGACAGAAATGCCTGCTGCCCCCTTACTCTTTAGCAATTCTATCAAACAACATCTCCAACACAGGAAATCATCCCCATTAGATAAAGGCATTCCCATGGGTGGGATGGAGATACCATTGATGGACTTCACTGATTAAATACATCTGCCTGTCTCTGATCTGAGAATGCCTTTGACATCCATCATGGAGGACATTAGATTGAAGGGAGGACTGTCTGTATGAGCTGAGTAAAGCTAAAACATGGTAGGCTCTCCTGTTGTAGTGGACAGAAAGACCATTGTCCATTAGTACTCAATCGAAACACTACTGTTTGCATGTAAATGTCCTTTAAAATCCTACATAGGTCTTACATATCTTATGGACAAGATGGACATATTTTCCATATTTGGACATATTTCCATATTTTCCAAGACCACCTCCTTCAAATTTAGAAATGGCAGACACAGATCTTACACATTGGGGCACATTTACTAAGGGATTTGCTCCAGTGTTCTGATTGACTTTGCACATTCTTTTAGGTAAAAACTGCTTTCACAGGTATTTAAGAAGTGTCTGTGCCACTATTGTGTCGCACATGACCCTTTTGTGGCGCAGCTGCCTCCATGCAACACAAATTAGGAGGCGTTCCAGTGCTTAGTCCGACCGTGCGCCTGATTTAACATGCAAAGTTGGTGAACTCTCTGGGGCCAGTACAGGGAAGTGACAGATTCATGATTCTTAATGAATGATTGATGAATCGATGACGGGCAGAGCACTTTTAGTGAAGTTTCCAACTTTCTTGGTAAATATGCCTCATTGTCTGTGGAGCTGTAGAGTGATCTAACCTTTTGGAAATGAGTGGAAAAATTCTCTGAAACCCATCTTGCTAACTGCATGTAATCTGATGAATATTGGGGGCTATTTGGCTGGATCAACCCAGCACGGTTTCATTGTATTATGCATTCAAGGTAATTGATACATATGGTGGCTGCTGCTGCCCTCCATAGTCTAATGCCTTTTAAATACCCTTTTTTAAATGGAGAGACCTTAATTATTAAGAATGATAGAGTTAAGAGAGTTTTCAGCACCTGTGGTTACCCAGATGCTAAAAAGTGAAATGCACCTTCTAACACACTACATTGTACGTTTGGTAGTGGTGACCACCAAGTTAATAGAGTCTTACAATATCTGTGGATCAGTTAGGAAACAAACCCTCTCTCTTGGTCAATAATGTACATGGATGATATTACTGGAATGTAAGCTCTTAGGGCCCTCACTCCTATTGTTCCATATTGCTGCTTCTATTCTATAATGCAATATTACATTTCCATATGTTCACTATGATTTCTAGTTACTCCACGGAATTTGATGGCCCTTTAAAAATAAAGATTATTATTATTATTACTGGGGCGTGACAAACTTATTCCATGCACATTATTTGTTACCCATGCTAGCAGATTATGGAACTTTTTGTTTGATGCTCAATATGAAACTGTACATATTGCCACTCCTGACCAATCATCCAGGAAGATACACTGCCTCAAGATACTGGGGCAGAAATCCAAAATGGTGGAGCATGTGCAATTTAAAACATAACTTTTACTCAATAAATTATTATAATCAATCCATAAAACTGTACAGTGTTTGTAATGGTATCATCATAGTATCATAGTATATAAGGCTGGAAAAAGACGCAAGTCCATCAAGTCCAACCTTTAAGAATTAAATAAATGTTCTATCCCCATAACCTGTGATATTTTTGCTCTCCAGAAAGGCATCCAGGCCTCTCTTGAACATGTACATAGAGTCCGCCATAACAACCTCCTGCGGCAGAGAGTTCCATAGTCTCACTGCTCTTACAGTAAAGAACCTTTGTCTATGTTGATGGTAAAATCGCCTCTCCTCTAGGCGTAGAGGATGCCCCCTTGTCCTGGTCACAGGCCTAGGTATAAAAAGATCTTTGGCCACTAGTAACCTCAACCCAATCTGAGAATGTGCCATTAATGACGACACTCTGTTTTCTATCACTAAACCAATTACTTACCCAAATACACAGATTTTCTCCTATTCCCAGCAGTCTCATTTTCTTTTATGTGGCACGGTGTCAAATGCCTTTGAAAAGTCCAGATATACAACATCCACAGCGTCCCCCAGATCCAGTCTTGAACTTACCTCCTCGTAGAAACCAATCAGATTAGTCTGACAGGACCGATCTCTCATAAACCCATGCTGACGCTGGGTTATAAGGTTGTGCACAGTGAGATACTCCAGGATAGCATCTCTAACAAACCCCTCAAATATTTTCCCCACCACAGAAGTTAGACTCACGGGTCTGTAGTTTCCAGGATCGCTATTTGATCCTTTTTTGTATATTGGTACCACATTTGCTATGCGCCAGTCCTGTGGAACATAACCAGTCCTCAGTGAAACTTCAAATATTAAAACTAACGGTCTGTCTATCACAGTACATAGTTCATGCAGAACCCGGGGGTGTATGCCATCTGGCCCCGGTGATTTATCTATCTTAGTGCTTGCGAGGTGGCGCCGTACCTCTTCCTGGGTTAAACTGTTGACATTCCAAAAAGAATCTACATTATTCCTCATTGTGTCTTCCACCAGGGGATTTTCCTGGGTAAAGACAGTTGAGAAGGCGACATTCAGTAGATTGGACCTTTCCTCATCTCCTTCCACCATGACCCCCATGTTATTTCTAAGGGGACCCACACTCTCTGTTTTTAGTTTCTTATCATTTATATACTTGAAAAATAATTTGGGATTATTTTTGCTCTCTCTGGCAATTTTTCTCTCAGTCTCTCTATAATCCTGTAATGCCTCATCGCTACCTTCACGTTTTAGCACCTTAAACGCCTTATCTTTCTCGCTTATTGCTTTCCTTACAAGACTAGTTAGCCACATTGGCTGTTTCTTGTTCCTCTTATGCTTTTTCCCATAAGGTATGTGTTTCTCACAGGACTTTTTCAGAATATATGAGAAAAATTCACATTTTTTTTGGGGTGGGGCTTTTGTCTTTGAGAACATTATCCCAGTCTATGCCTTTAAGGTCTTCCCTTAGTTGCTGAAAATTTGCCCTCCTGAAGTTTAGAGTGTTGGTTGCCCCATCCCTAACGTTCTTAGTAAACTGTAGTACAAAATCAATGATATTATGATCACTATTCCCCAGGTTCCCCCCAACCTGTAGTTTTGATACCCAAATCAAAACAATTTGCATCCATGGCAGTTAAAAAATGCAAGTAGTTCTACTAGGATCACTTATTCAATCAGCAATAATCCTGGTAATTGATATAGAAAAGAAATCTAAAAGAATGCTTGGATGCTTACCCTTTTCAGAAGCAAAGTAAGAGTATCCTGTAGAGGTAGGGATAAGATTCCAAGATGTCCTTCCTTGTATATGTTAATAGAATATTCCAAGTGTGTTCCTTATTATTACCATATATACACAAAATGTGCTGAGGAAACTCACCTCGGCTTATACACAAGTCTATAAGTCACCTTGTGGCGCTCACAATGCTTGCCGTGGCTTCCCGATGCTTGCGTCCCCACAGTTCCTCTTCTTTCTTCATTATATTGGAACAGAGGGCAAAGAGGTGTCCATGCGCTCTTCCCTCTGGCGCACACTATGGTACACTGCTGATGATGTCACAGTGTGCATCTGCGGGCAGAGTAGCCGCAGGGATGGAAGCCTCGTGGAGCCACAGCAAGCATCGGGAGTGCCAGAAGGTGAGTATGTACTTTATTTTTTTATACAGCAAAGGGCTGCAGGGGGCATTTTAACAGAAGGGAGGGGGGCTGGCTTCATGTGGCATTTGATAACTGGAGTGTCTGATTGCATGGGGCATTTAATCATCAGGGGGGCTGGCTGCATGAGGCATTTCATAATGGGGGGGCTGGCTCTGTGAGGCATTTGATAACTGGGGTGGTTGACTGCATGGGGCATTTAATCATCAGGGGGCTGGCTTCATGGGGCATTTCATAACTGGATGGGGGCTGGCTGCACAGGGGATTTCATGACAGGGTAAAATTAGGGATCTCGGCTTATAATTTGGTCGACTTATACTCAAGTATACACCGTAAAGTTATAATAATAGGAATGTTTGTCAAAATGGAAAGTAAGGAAGGGAGTAAAATGAAATAAGGAGAATATGTTAATGTGAATTAGTGAGTGTGAATATCTCTGGACCAGGGTACCTGTTCCTAGGATAACCCTCACTACAGAAACTATTATGCCCTAATAGCCTCAACTTGTGGCGGTAGTTCTAAATGACTACCACCCTGACAGGAACCTATCCCTATAAGCCAAGTAGCCCTATTTCAACCTATTGGAAAAAGGTAATCCCAAACGGTTTATTAGAGGAATATATTAGTTCCCAACATGGCATGTTTTGCCCTGTGGGCTCGTCAGGGGAAGCAGCTTATGCACACATACGAAAGACAATGTAGATATATGGATATTTCACTGCTTAGTGTGAGAAAAACATGCAATACAATGTACTACGAATGTACAAAAAAGGCTTCAAGAGCATCACTTATCCTATTCTGGGTGGCATAATGCTAAAGAACTGTGTTTTTGGAATGCTACTGGTGTTGCCTGTTCCTTACTAAATTTGTATGGTGGTCAGCAGAGTTATTGTGTGGCCACATTTTTGTCGCGCATAACTGTTTTGTGGTGCACTCTTCTTCTCACGACACACATTTCTGCACTGAAGGGGGCGTTACGATGTGTTGAACAGCCCATGTTAAAGGTACATCTAAAAAAAAGTGGTCCACTCAGTCAGAGCAGTGCAGGGGGTGCCAGAATCATGAAGAATGGGCGACAGAAATCCTGAATCTGGCTCCATCTGCACACTACACGTCGCAGTTTGCACTGTTCTTAGGAAATGTGCCCCACTGTTCCTGTATTTCATGTACATCTACAAGATATTTTAAACATTATGTGCTGCTTCTGTTTGTCTATACATTCTGCCTCTGCTTTACAGCATATTTGCCTATTGCCCAGCGTAGGTACGGTGACCACACACATGTGACACCATATAGTGCACAAGGAAAATATACAGCATGCTGTTCCCTGTGCTTATGGCTGGGTGCCATGCTTTTCTATGGAGAGGGAAGAGGTGGGCAGTGCTCACCCCTCCTCCTCTGCAACAAGTGGCTGTAGGCTTGTCCATGCTACTGCTGTGTGAAAGGTGCCTAAACTAGACTGGCCATACTGACATAAAAGTCTTTTTCAAAATCTGGAAAAAAGTCATAATTGACCTTGTGCTTAATTTTGTTATTTTTTTCTCCTAAGCAACAAAATCTCAACACTGGCACCTAGAGATTGTTTATCAAATTAGGTTTCCAGCTGAATGCAACCAGTATAATTTTTCATATTTCAACCTCTTTTTGTTTTTCCCACATGCATAAATCTAGTAGATGGCCCCAATTCTATAGTTTTATGATGTATGCTTTTAAGTACTTTCAACTTACTGGCATAGAAAAAGCTGTTCTTGTAATAAATGGTCTTATTTCATCTACAAATGAAATTATTTCAGTTCATAACATCAGAGGTGCTATGAAGATTTTGTAAGATTTATTTAATTGCATATTTTGGAGGCAAACACTGGCTTATAAAATAAGTAACAGATTATAGAGAATTCTGGTTTAATTTAGATAATGCATAATTACTGCTTTATACTTGAGTAATAAAGCAACCCGAATATAAGTCATGGTGCCAAATTTTACGACAAAAAAACCTAGGAAAACTTATTAACTCAAGTATAAGCCTAGGGTGGTAAATGCATTGGTCACAGCCTCCCAGAAATGCAATGCCTAGCAGCCTTCCCCACAAATGGAATGCCCAGCCATCTCCTCAACTAATGAAATGCCCACCAGTTTCCCATCACTAATGAAATGCCCGGCACTCACCTACTAATGATATCCACAGCAGCCTTACCTCCCTAAAGAAATTCCCAGGAGCCACCACTCACTGATGAAGTGCCCAGCAACCTAACCCACTATTGAAATAGCCATCAGCCTCCCCATTAACGAAATGCCCAACAGCCTGACCCCCTCGTCCGCGAAGTCGGCATTCTGCACATGCATTCTGCAAATGCACAAGCCGGAGCTACTGCGCATGCTCAGAACTCTGGCTTCGTGGACGAGGGCGCAGCTCCTCGTAGCTACACGCCGAAGATTTGCGGGTAGGAGGATCAAAGAGGCTACCGGGGCGTGAAGTAGCTGTGCCGTGTAGCCTCAGCTCCTGCTACTCCACACTCCACTACTCCATAGGTTGATCCTTGGTGGTAGGTTTCCTTTAAAGCCCACTTGCATAGATTTTGCAGGAAATATTCATGTATCATTCCTTGACATTTTCTGATTGCTTTGTGTCTATTATTTTTTGTGTCCATTGATACTGACACTTCTTTATTTAATATCATGGGATTTTCCATTGATATTTTCCATGCTATTGTAATCCCTTTATTATTATTATTGTTATTATTATTATTATCTTACATACTTACTTATACACTCATCCAAATCAGTTCTCTGAGATATATTACTGAGAACTAGGCACATGGCGGTGGATCTATATTTTATACCTATTCCAGCGTTGGGGCATTCTGCCCTTAGTGCTACGGCTGATCAGTTGGATTGCACGTCCAAGCTTTAAATCTCCTACAATGTGGGTCGGACGTTATGTGCATGCAGCAGTGCCACTTGTCGTATCGTGGTTAGCCAATCATCTTGGCACCCCGGATGCAGCATAACGTTGCTGTTGGTAAAGAGTATTGACGATACAGCACCCCCACCTTCTGCCACACTGCCTATTTGTACCTATGTCACCAGAATACAAGCGTTAGCCTTCGTATCACACTAGATGAAGGTAAGAATTGAACTTTCTATTTGAATAGGTGTATATATAACCTTTACGTTATATATAGTATGAGACATAATGTGGTGCCTATTCGTGTCCTATTATTTTATTTTTTTCCTGAATGATATTTGGTTTGGGGGTTTCTACATATCCCCTGATATGTAGGCGAATTGGGCGAAACATGTCATGACAAGATCCGTTTTATAACTGACACCTACATGTACGACTATCATGAGTTAACCATGATAACAGGTCTTAAAAAGGGCCTGTTGTCATAGGGTTAGGTTCCGGTCAGGTTTGCAGTTGTCTAGGACTGCAGATCTGAATTTAGGCCTTTTTAGGGTGTGATAGAATTCTCTGTGCATAGGGCACTAAGGGCACAGTCACAGCCCATGTCTGTTTTTATCTATCTGTCCAATCTATATGACTTCTCTTTTATTCCTACCACCCACGAAGTATGGACAGAATTGCTGAGGATGAAGCAAAAGCCACAAATAGACTTGGATATGTTTCCTTCGGCAGTGCTCCAGGAGTGCCGAACGTCTGTGGAGAAAATTGTGCACATCTGCAGACATTCTTCACTATAAATTTATGCTTAAAACCTATAACTCTGCCCTTCACCTTGCTAAACAGATCTATTTCACTAATCTAATATACTCTTTCTCTTACAACCCCGAAAGGCTCTTCGATACTCTTCATTCCTTACTAACACTAAAGATTCAGCCACTTGTCACAAACTTTGGGGCTGAGGATCTGGTCACCTACTTTAAAGATAAAATTGACTGCATTCACCAGAAAATATTTTCCCAATCTACTAACACCTTCCCTCCACTACTTCACCCTGTTTGTTCTCTTCCTTTGAGCAAGTTACAGAGGATGAAGTGTCCAGGCTCCTCTCCTCGACCCTCTACCTGCATCAGTGACCCCATTCCCTTCACATCTCGTACAGTCTCTCTCCCCAGTGGTCACTTCACTAAAAGATTATTATTATTATTATTGAGTAGTAGATTTTCATGATATATAAATCAAATTAAAATAGGATTGATATGTTGCTATATATTGGAGAGTACCATTAGTAGATTTTGATTAACACTTTTTAGACTGGTATTTGTATAGGTTTATGTACCATTTATTGCTATTTTAAAGATGTTTTACTTGTTTAGTTAATTGAAGTAAACGTTATGTTTTATTCACTAATTATATTTCCTTTGCACAGTGTAACAGCCTGTGATGCCAGAGCACAGGTTTCTGACTCTACACATTGACCATACAAATGATTTCTCTGCACAACAGAGAAAGTAGATTACAGAAAGTGTGATGTGAAGCAACTAAAAAAAAATTTCCACTGCAAAATTTTTATTGAAAATATGTTAGGGAAATTATTTAGAGTTATAATACATGTAATAAAACAGTAATGCAATAATAATTACTCCAACAGGACTGCATAGCCTTTAATTATATACTTTTTTACATACAATCTTTAAAAAAAATTTTATAAAGCCCAAAGCCCCCTTTTACCTTTCTTAAATTTAATATGAATGTGTTTTCATGTTGTGTCTGAACATTTAGCATTTTTGCCTGCAAATACGATATCTTGTTTAAAGGTACTTTTATATATTCATTTTAAATATTATGTTTTATTGTTTGCATATTGGCAAAAGGGACATTATTTAGTTTACAGCTATAGAGAAGTTGCTTTGTTTATGATAGGGAATTAAAATTCCCATTTACGTAAAATAATACTGTAATTTATAGCCCCACTAAAGTATTTCTTTTAAAGTCAGTACTTTGTTACTGTAAGTTTGTATTAGTTGACCTCTAAAACATAAGTGTTTATTTTTTTAGAAACATTATCCCAGTCTCCTAAAGTACAGCGACATGATATTGTTTAAAGACCATATACAATTAAAATAACAAATGTCAAGGCCCTTTAACAATTTAGTTTCATTTGAAAAAGTTACCGTACAATAACAGTCAAAAGTGGCGTGCAAATTTCTTGAAGGATCAGCCATGTTTTATTAATTACAACACCAAACTGTTTATTATCACTGCACTGTATAATTAACCTACATATCCCTAAGTGTCTCACACTTCCTCCTGGAGGAATAACAAGTGTCTGTTATGGGTTCAACTCAACTGAGGTCAGTTTTAGAAACTCTGGATACTGCCAAAAAGTATTATTATTAGCAATGCCGTTTAACACTAATTATGTTTTTTTTTTTTTTTTTAACAAGGCTAAGATGTATATTTTATGCTTTTGCTCTAGTTAATTCAGCTGAGATTTGAAGACATTTGAAACGGAAAATAATTCTGAAGACAGAAGAGTTAACATCTCTAATTATCAAGATGTTTATTTGGACAGTGTCAAGGCTGAGATTAATTAGGCAGATGGTTTAAACAAAAGAAAAAGTTTTGATTGGAAGTGGCAGAGCAAGAATAAGTGTGTAAACAAATTCAACTCAGAAATGACACAGTCATAAAAATAGAGAAGCGGTGCCATTGCTGCTCAAGCATGCTTACAACAAAATCATGCACATTGGGGTCATGTATCAGTAGTGCCGTTTTCACATGTCTTCAGTAGAAAAATCAACAAATTTTTAACATTCTGCATAAATTTACAAAAGTCTTTAAGCCAAAAATGGAGAACTGGTGCCAAGGAAAGACAGGTCATGTGCTCTTCTATACCTATAAGTCCAGACCTGCAAAAATAAAAGAAAAAGTGTCACGCTATATAGTCTATGATGGATATAGCACCTAATAAGGTTCCTTTAACCTCTTGCCACTGATTGACATTCTTTTTTGCTTTCCACCTTCAAAAATGTTGTATTTTTCCTTGTACAGAGCTGTATGAGGACTTTTTTTCTGCATAACAAATTTTACTGTCCAGTGGCGGTATGTGACATCCCTCCACTCTCAGGTAAAATCAAGGGTTACACTCACAACAATTTAGTACATATAGCCTCACCCACCTATGCATGATAGAGCCTTCACACAAAATTCTATTCTCTTAGCCCTGGCACTTACTAAAAACTTATTTAGTGGCCACCACATATTCTACACTTATAAACCTGTTTAAGAAGGCAAATGGGCACCTGTCTACATAAATTCCTGAACTATTAAGAAACCCAAATTACAGAAAAGTCAATTAGCTATACAATTCCTTATCCCTAATTAATAACAGTAAACTTAACTTATTAAAGGCTACAAGCAGAAATGTATTAAGTTTCAAAGATTTTATACACTGTGTGTGTATTTTACTTTATATGTCCTCCATGTATCCGTGGGGTCTTGCACAGCATTTATCTCGCACATGTGAAAATTTGCCAGCTGCAGCCAATGCGCAGGCACAGGGACAGTAACACCCCGCAGTGGCCCACTCTGGGTCAGCCACGCCCTCTGCTTGGCCGGCCTCGCCTCTGCTTCACGCCCCACTGTATATTATGTAAAATACTCATAATATATTATAATACTAATAATGACGTATCATCAGAACCTAATTCCATGTGAGCCATGCCTAAACAAAATAATGATCATCATTGTTGCATAGCTTAGCTATAGAAACTTGAGGGAGTTATCTGGTAAGCAACCGCTCTAGTCAAGACGGTACAGATTAATGACACTTTCCCAAATAACCTCTGCTAGCATTATGAAATAGTAGATAGATTCTGGACACACCGAGTAAGCCCTAAGTAGAATTCCTACACACTGGGGCCCCCCACAACATGATGCAGATTTTTAAAACTACAGTATGCCATTTAAGAAGGCAAAAGATAAGACCACAATGGGATTCAGAAGAAAAATCTTACACCTGTTATCAAAATGATTTAAGGCAATCACTAATAAATAAGATGTGTGGGCTGGTTTGTCTCTCATTGAGTGGAATTTAATATGAATTACCGATCCAATTCTGACTTAAACACCTTCAATCTGAAACGCTTGTTTTATTATAGCTGTAGGCGAAAAATAATAGTTTAAAGAGGACCTGTCAGGCAAAATAAACCCTCTGGAAGTACATATTAAAGTAAGCAGCTCCCTTGCCCTACCCCAGTAATAGCAGTGTTAAATCTCTAGCTTTGTCGGAACATAAGGGGGTGGTCCATGGAGGATGTGACTGCAGCATGGAGCCTGGAAGTCACTGCCAGCCTCAGGTGTGGGAGTGTTGGTCCGGGGCAGAAACTGAAGAGAGGGGAGTGCCCTGGACCACCCTCTTATGAATATTCTGGACTGCTGCAAGCCTGGCCTGGCTTTCAGACAGCTATGTACTGCAGTGTTTCCTAGCTTATCAGTATGTTCTGATAAAGCTAGAGATTTAAAACTGCTATTACTGGGGTAGGGCTAGGGAGCTGCTTACTTAAGTAGGTGCTCCTAGAGAGTTTGTTCACCAGACAGGTCCTCTTTAATTGATTTGGTGCACGCATATAGTACTTTCATGCACCAAATAAATTGCATCTGCGTGCCACATTTATCTATTATAATGCAGAAGAAGACAGTTGTTCGGAAACACCAAAGTCACTTCCTATGACACAGATAAATACCTTTGTCTTTGTCTTTGAATACTTCATTAAAAAATTTGCCCCTCTGTTACAGGCTGAAATACAGAAATGCAGGCATATGTAAAATTTGTGTGCATCTATATTAATTTTTATCATTTCTATAAAGCACTGCCTCTGCTGGAGATAATAATATTTCACAAAATTGTAAAGCAGGAGTCACATTCTGTAACAAAACACAATATGGGAAGATCATTTAAATTGGTTTGCATGCTTCAGACATATTGTCAGGGATTGAGACCAAGGCCAGGTGATTTCAATCTCATGAGAACTTCAATAATCCCCTAGAAATACATTTCCTGGTGAGTCTTATGACAATAATGAAATGTAAGCCATAAAGCAAATAGACAAAAGTGGCCTAATCTGGCATTTCCTACGGATTGTGACAACCAAATGTGAATATGACATCATGGACAGCCAATCAAAGGAACGTAAAATTTAGATACTCAATGTGTTTTCTCTCTCTGCACAAAATACAAGCAGTAAATCAAACAAAAAGCTGTGCTGTTATCATAAACCAAGATGTTTAGCTGAAGAAGTGTCATGACATCCCGGTGAGAAATAATGATAAATGTTTTCACATTCGTTTTTCTTGCTGTGTGTAACAGAAAAGTAATGCAGTCATGATAAATATAAGTGACCTTACATATTAAAATGTTCATAGGGAAAATCTGGTTTATCTAGCCATAGCAACTACAGTACAAAATATGAAGCGATTTATTGATTATTATGGACGGCAAGGAGACATTGAGAAAGATTTACAGTCTAATAGTCAAACAGTACATGGTTTCAGACATTTTGGTGTTAAAATCTTGCACATTTATTTACATGGTTGATTGAGCATCTTTAGACTATCTCTTCTATTTACACCATATAATAATTACTTGAGTGTGCCAGGAATTCTATTTATATTAAATTATCTTAAATCTTCTCCTAAACACAAGGATGGTACTGGTCTACCTGATTTTCTGAGATATCGCAGTGCAGCTGGCCAAAGTGGTTGATTGGTTGAAGCGTGCCCCTTCTAAACAATGGATGCACTTAGAGGAGATAATCTCACAGGTGACACTCAGAACTCTCCTTTGGATTGCACTCCCAATTGTGCAATACAAATGCTTTGTCGTATACTCCCTCTCTCCCTCTTGAATCGACAGCTGTTTTTCGGTATTCTCTCCAACAAATTGTTTAACAACCTGGCTTTCCCGTTAGCCCTAGTGTGGAATCATTCCTGATCAGCAAACAGGATCACACATGTCTAGATGACTCTGGTATCCTGTCATTGCTTGTATCTTTGCAGAGCTCCTGCCCATGACCATTTCTTACGCTCTCATCCGCTTCCTCTTATCTGTCATTTGTATGTGCTTGGGAGCTGTAGTTGGGTAAACAATTTTCAGGGAGAGGAGTGGCAAAGTCATTTGTGCTCATTCACAAGCTCTCTATGGCTTGTTTTTCAAGAGAGAAAAACTATAAAATCCTATCCTATTTGTACCAACATCCTCAGCTTCTGCACAATGCATATTCATCAGTGCCAGAGATTTGGTGGTGCTGCAGTGCTGATGTTGGATCTATGACCCACATTTAGTGGACCTGCCCAAATCTCCTGCCCTTCTGGAATGCAATCTTCGCCCTCTATTCTTCCTTGTGAGGTTCCCATGTCCCTCCATCTCCAGAAGTTGGCCTTCTATCCATGATGCCAGGTTCTCTACCTTTTCCTGTGTAAGGTCTCCTATGACATTTTTTGACAGCAGCGAAAACAGTGATACCTAGTCAATGGAAATCCACCTCTTTTTCCTCTCTTACTGAATGGGTGACAGAGAAGAACTATTTGATGAGGATGGAAAACCTTAATGATTATGATGGTGAACACTCCAACACTTTTTTCAACACCTGGTCTAAATGATCTGCCTTTAAGGAAGGAGAAGACTTGCCTTAGAGTGAACAAGACCTCCCCTACTGGTGGGGTTTTAGACCCCAATATGCGTGCCTACCTTGTGATCATTATATGTTGGTTTGACATCAGTATGCCCTGGAGTTACTCACCTGGCCCCCTCCCTCACAACCTCCTTCTCACTGATCTCTTTTCTTTCCTTTTTTTCTATTACTTTTCATTTTGCTATCTTCTTGCGATATATGATTTCAAACGGAATATAGTCATTTCATCACCCAAGATTTCTTCTTCATGACGTACAACACGACAATGCTGTTTCCTTTCCTTTTGTTTATACTGTCTTTACAATTAAATTATTTGTACTTGCATTGTTTCCCAATGTTTGTTCACTCTCTTTGTCAATAAACTTTGATACTGAAAAAAAACAATATTGCATCCACTAATTAAAATGCATCTCCTATTTTCACAAAACATACCTAGAAACTTCTCCATCAAGCTAAATGAGTTAACTCCAAATCATTTATGCCTAGGGTTATTGGGATGTTGTAAACAATATCATGCTCTAAATGATGTAACTAGAGCTCAGGAGAGATGGACAGAAAATAAAAGAAAAAAATGTAAATCCAAGGATAAAAAACCAATCAAATTAAAAGTGACATACTTTGTTATTAGGCAGGGCAATGAAGTGTTGTAATTTAGAAGAGACATTCCTAGATACATTTTGCTTTGAGGATCAGTATTATCCTACTGTATGTGTCCAATCATGATTACAGTTCAGAGCAGCAAGAAGGGAATCCTTGCATCACATAAAACTATGATGCTCATAGTCCACAGCACTGTGTTCGCTCCATGAAATCTGAAAGACTGAGTGTGCTTATATGTCTCTTGCCTTGGATAGTGTCTTTTTAGTTACAGTATGTTCTCCCTTTCCAGAGCCTGCAGCATATTCATATAAGAGATTATCTTAAATCACACAGTTTATAGTAGATGCATTTATATTAACATTTTAATCAGACATACTGCAATATCTTAACACAAAATCTAAGTCATTTGGATACTACTTGGGAGAAGAAGCACCCAAGCTACTATATGACCTTCTCAACAAAGTATTAATATGTAATTTTAACTATGAAAAGAACAGAACAGATATCTGCCAAAATATGTAGGATTTATTCTAAACATTACACACTGGAATAGCCTTGATGGAATCATTCCCAGTATTAGCATGAGGAATATTAGAGGTGGGAAAGAAAGCTCAAGTAAAATGGAAGTTCTTACCTTAGGTGACTGCAAAAACTGCAAAGACATCCAAGTGAGCTTTCATGTATATTTGAGCTATGGATCAAGCCAATATTCCATCAAGATGCCTGGCAAAAGAACGCACACTCTTGAGGATTTGAAATGGATGCCATTGCTGAATTGGATACTTAAAAATATATAGTTCAGACAGGATGATTTGAATACATTATGTCTAAAAGATTATGTTGCAATAAACACTCAGCGCTGAAAAAAAAACTTTTTGGTTATCTTGAAGCTTCCTGTAAATGATAAGTTCATTGAGATAACAACAAAGTAAACTATCTACTGAAATACTGCCTCTGTTGACCAAATCCACCAATCACAATTTTACTTATTAAACTTAAGTGGAAAAAGCTGCATTTTGACAGTTTTGATAAAAAGTAGTCAATATGCAAGTCACGGGCAAGTTACTTTCCCTGGTGGGCATGAACTCCAGGTGCCTGCTTCCTTTCTTTTTCTGTTCCCTGGGTCCTAAGGGGCACACAGGCTACATACTAAGTTTTAAAGGGCCAATTTTCACAGTTGTGTGTCATACCCCATGTCTATTCTTTTTTACTGATACTTTCTTTGTTGTTTGACTCAGACCTTACTTCCCCATGTTTACAATCATACTTTGTCTGATACCCTGGGACTCTACACAGTTTTTTCTGAACCTTCTTTGCATGCTATTACTGGTACCAGGGTTACTGCAAAAGGAAATGTTCATCTTAACCTGTCACAACTCTCCATAAAGGATGTTAAATAGGGCCTGTCACCTGTAAAAACGTCATGAAGCTCGGCAGTCACCGCCGGCCTATGGAGTAGGCGGGACAGTCCGGGGAAGAGTCAGCGCCTTTGACCACCCCCTCATTAGTACACCGGACCGCTTCCAGAGCGGTCCAGCATTTCTAGGGTACATCTCACAGTGTCTGCTAGCTTTATGGGAGGTGAGATACACTGCTGTGTCTATTGTAGCACACTGAGCAGGTTACTTTAGTGCCGTTTTTACAGGTGACAGGTCCTCTTTAAGTCAAGACTAGAAAACTTATAACACCCTTGGGCTTAGCTTTGAGCCCACCTTGTCAGACCAGTGCACAACCTACAGTCAGTAACAAGTGTATATAAGTGAATTACAGCATAAAAATTGGGGAGGCACAGAATAAATTATAGCTGAGAGACAGGTTGAGTACCCAAGTGTGTTAAGTCAAGTCATTCTAGATTCACCACAAGAAATGGATTTTCAAGACAAATAACATTAGTGATTAGAGGACATAAACCTCAATGTTCATGTTCATACTGTATATTTCGGTTATCAGTATAGCTCCCATATGGGTGGCACTGATCCTGGGTGTTATCCATTACATGCCACTGGAAAATTGGTGCCAACACTGATCACGGCTGTTACCGGAGGGTTAGTGGACCCATTTAAAAAGTAAATACTTGGATGTTTAGATTTGGGTATGGCCAAATCTGCAAGACCGGTATATTGATGGGTCTGCTCATCACTAATTAACATGCTACCTGTGAGAATGAAGTAATTGCTGGAAGCATCTAACAACCAGTCTTCTCATAGATAATAAAGGTCAGTCTTCCCTACATGACAGGTATAACAGATCAATAAAACATGTATTATAATTATGCCATAAATATATTCACAATGCCCTCTAACTTCTATTATAGGTCTGATGGTGAACTGGAGAAGTTTCAGAATTGGCGTGACGTGAGTAGTGGTTATCACATTTTACATATTGTTTGACACAATTTTCACTCTTTTCTAAAAACGAAAACACTCCAAACAATCAGTTTCAATCTCAGAAAAATAAAAATCAAGTATTTTCCATACTTCTGTAGAAGAACAATTATGGTAAAAATAAAAAAAAAATACTGAAATTTTGAAGGAGCTTAAAGTTGTATTTCTTTCTCTATGGTATTTTCTGCTTGGGAGAGAATTCCCTGTGGTTACCAGTGTAGCACACAAGCAGTTGTTTTGAACATTGAAACTTAATTGAGATATAAAACTATATAGTACAGTGAGATTCATTCAAAAAAGGCCCTGAATATTTTTCTGTATCTCCTCACAATCAGAATAAAAAAATAAGCTACATGCCTTGGTGTATGTCAGAAAAATTCTTCCAACCAAATTCATTTTGACATTGACATTGAATAAAATGGCCAGATAAAATGGTGACCCAATAGGATTTGAGCCTTGGCAAACTATGCATGAATCTCCTTGCATCCTCACCACAGGACACACCTCCCTTTACTCTGTAATAACTGGGAAGGATTACACAGTAACATTCTCCACCCAAACTAGCCTGTGAGCACGGACTGTTGGAGGGATCCATATCAAAGCTGTGCATACATATGGAAGGTTGCTCTACCATGTACCTGGGCTGGACACCCAAATCTGCCCTCTAAACAGCTATCCCACTTGGATACCTCTCAGGAGAGGTGGTCCACATGAAAGAAGGCCAGATTGGTCCTGCCTCTCCGCATCGGAGAATGCATCAGACCCTGACCTCTTATCATTATGAAAACTATGTCTTAATGGAAATAAGATAAGTATGTCAGAATGAAAACAATTGTCGTACATATACATTGTCACATTTATTTCATTTAGGTTTATTTAAAACAAAGGTGAGGGAAACTCCTTGAAAGATTAACAGCTATGTTACAAGCAGATAGGTTGAAACATTTACAAGTCCATATTCACCATAAAAGTATAAAAAAAAAATTCAACAGTTGTGCACCTGAAAACATTCATCCTTCCTTCCTACTAGAATATATGTATGGCGGTATCTAAGTTATCTCCAAGTCTCTTGCACTACACCAGTTCTATTCAGAGCACTAAAAACATTGGAAGTAACATAATTATATCCATTTTAAACAGCTGAAAAGTATAAACAATGTCAAATGACTTGGATAACACATAAGCATACATCATGTACAATGTGAAGAACATATACACATCATCAATCATAATTCCCAGTTGGCCTATTACATTGTGTCAAGTGGGTAACATAAACAGTTATTCTGGAAAATAATATTTTTAAAATCACCTATAAAGAAAGCTAATAAAAGTACACTAAAACCGTAATAAAATAACATTGTTTGCATTCTTATTCAGAATGTTATACTGTGTTATCATGATACGTGTGGATGTGTATATATTTGCCATTATTCTGAACAATAATTTATTGTGAACCTCATTTATAAAATATTTGTGGGGCATCTGTTTTTTGTTGTTTGGATTTTTGCATTTTTTGCCACATTCTTTTTTGTCAAAGATAAGGATCACTACAGTTCAGTAGTTTCTTATCTGTAATTTTCTTCCTAATCTTATTCTTATTTTTATAGAACACATACCAGTAAATGTCTTTATACATAAGGTCCATCAAGATACAGTTTGTTTTTGAGGCAAGTATGGTATTCAAAAACCAAGATATTTTCTTAATCAGTTGAAAAATCATAATTTTTATAATAATGTATTTGTATACATCTATCTATCTATCTATCTATCACACTATGTACTGCTTTTATGTAAGTCATGTTTCTTGTATGAGTGACCATCTCATTTTCTAATAAAGTCACTAAGTGGATTGGAGGCAGGGAGATTATAATTTTCTTTTAAGTATCTTTTTTTTGTTAAAAAAAATGCAATATAAAGTACCAAGCACCTTTCCATAATAAGAAGATATTATGATATATATGAAATTATTATTTGTTTTTGGGGGGAGTACTATTTGTCAATCATAATTTATATCAGTATTTCGCATAGTGGAGCAAGTCATTATTTTTGCTACATTGGTCTATATTACTGTCACTAGATTCTACTACTGTCACACTGTGCTTTTTTTGTTCTTTTGCATGTCAATTAATTTTTCTGTGGCATTCTCCAAAGAGCTCAGTGTCATTTATTGTCAGTGTTTAAGTTGGTGTTGCATGGATATACTACTGTGAGCTCCATATATGTATAGGAAGGCTGCTCTGTCCACCGTTTATCAGCAGAACTTAGCCAGAAAAGCCATAACATAGAGGACATGGGCACATGTATGGGCATATGTATCATATAGTAATTCTGGCTTTGTCCAACTGTTTGTTTTTTCTAAGCTAATTTCTACACCTGGTCAGGGGCAGCCGTAGATTTGCACCAAAATGTTTTACTTTTTTGCAACTTTTTTTTAAAAAGTTGTAACTTTTACATTTGGATTCGGGTGTTAACTCAGGGAACACTCCCGAATAAAAGACAATGGGGAATTTTGACTTAGGTGCAAACAAAGTCACAAATGAGCACATCAGCCATGAAGTGCCCATGGCATGAGAGAAAATGGCAATTCCTCTTCAAGAATACTGCCAGTCAGGGAAGGGCAGGAGAACGATTCTTTCCTGGCACTATTCAGTTACAACCTGCATTCTCTGCCAGTTTGTGAATGTTGCTGCAGCCACCAGTGCCCTCTTAATACATGATACATGATTTAGCTAAACCAGTCCAAACTACTTAAAGGGTTTCACAGGATGGTAAAAATTTTTATGAGCCACATGTGTTGTAGAAGTAACTTACAACCTATATTTAACTCTCTCACTCCGCACTCCGCAGTCTTTTCTAGTCGCCATACAAAGGGTCATAGGTGATGTTATGTCAACATGTGTCCACAGGTCATTAATACACAGGATACAATCTAATATATAAAGCTTTTACAATCACCAAATTTTGCACAGTTGTTGACTGTGACTCATGGAACGTCTTAGACCAGGTTTTGAGCTGAAATTTTCACCCCACGCTTTCCAAAATCCACTTATTAACCACCATATACAGGATCCATTGTCTGCTACTGCTGCTGTAGCAGTTGGAAGTTGAGCCGTGATTGGTTGCTATTCTACCACAGGTCATTAATATGAGTTCTGAGCTGTGATTGGTTGTTATAGGAAATGAGTATAAGACACTTATATGTGAGGTAAGATGGATAGGGATACATAGAAAGGGGGAGATTTATCAGAAATGTACGAGGTAAAACTGTTCCAGTTGCCCATGGAGACCAATCAGAGATCAGCTGTAATTTTATAAACAACTGTGCAAAAATGAAACTTAAGTTCTTAGACAGTCACTGAAAGAGACTTCCGGCAATGGTCAGTCACTGAAAGAGACTGCCAGTGACAGGCAGACAGTCACTGAAAGAGACTGCCGGCAACAGGCAGACAGTCACTGAAATAGACTACCAATGACAGTCTATAGATAATTCTAAAATATTTTTTGTTAACCTATTCTATTTTGTTGTAGCTAAGAGCAGTTATTTACTATCCCGGGCAACGCCGGGAGCTACAGCTAGTATTGAATAAAATCAATAGGTAGCATCAAAGTACTGACATTTTATAAAACTGATTGTACTTGCACAGATCTTTAGGACTTTTATTCTTTGGTACATATACAGCCTAAGTCCAGAGTCATGTATGACAAATAGCATACAGCTGTTGTGGACCTATTAGCCTTCATCAATGCAGATATTGGCTGTGTTTAAATAGGGTTTCAGAAATCATACCCAAGTTATTGAAGTAGTATGTAATATAGCTAATGTTGCTAGGAATTAAAATGGAACCCAGCAAGATGTCAATTACTACAAACTTAACAATATTTACAACTTGCTATAAATCTTAGCATAGATTGCTTTATATTACATATTGCGTATGGTCTAGTAAAGATATCAGTCAGCTGGCAACATCTACTTGGGAAGCAAGAAGTCTTGCTGTTTCTATCATGCCAACATATTGTGCAGTAAATCAAGTTTCTCAAGCTCAAGTATTATTTAGTATTATAAAATAACTAAATTGTCAACATAAGCTGGTTAAAAAGAAGAGCAGTGCAGATCCAAAACTGGGTGGGGATGCAATGTGTTTCCTAGTTAAAGCCATTTCTCACATACTGCATATTACGTTATGCTGGCATCTAAATGAAGTGTAATGATCTGGGATATTGCAACCAAATAGTAGGTTTAAAAAATAATGTTTACATTGTCACAGTGGGTGGTGTCTCCAATGTATGTCTTAACATCTCCATCTGACTCCGCTTTCTAAACATGGAGACAAGACAATATAAAAAACTGATTTGTCCCTAAAATGTGCCACATATAATGTGGTAAAAGCTTGGCCTGTAAAAGCGGTTCGTTACCTCTGAAAACAGAAAGTGCTCATCAATGGTATACACCGCAGTTGGGTTGCCTTTACCGTTACCAATGCAGAACCACAAGAATTTTTTCCACCCTATTCTCTTTAAAATAATGATTAATTACTTTAGTCGAAGTTATACACACACTAGAAAATATTGGTATTACTAATGGTTCTAGGTAAGTTGCAATTAAGGCAAAATTAAATGCCAAATAATGGAATGGTAACTCACATGGGAAGGAAAAATGTGCCAAATGGGAAAATGTTGGGTAAAACTGACATGAAGAAGACCAAAGGGGAGTAAACATAACCAAAGCAGGCAGTGTCAGGTAGCTGCATTAAGGCAAATAGGATAATGGATGTCATCAAAAGGGGAATAAATGTACAATAATATAACACAGAGAATGTAGGGTGTGATAAAATAATTAATTGGGTTTTTACAGGCTACAGATGTTTATGACCCATTTATAGGAAAGATTATCAATGTCAAATTATTGGTGATTTGACCACTGGAACCTTGACCAATCAGCTGTTCTTAGCAGGCAATCCACAGATGAGAGGTAAAGTCAAGTAATTGCAGATCCTGCTTTCTGATCAATTTTTTTGCTTCAACACATTGCAACATTAAAAAGGATTAAACTTATTGGTGGTGGTATCTCAAAAGTCTTAAATTGATGACTACTTGGAAAAATAGGTACCTGTAATTCATATTTTGAGCCTGTTCTTAACATTCTAACTAGAGATTACTAACTAGAAACTGGTCAGGTTTGAGTGTGTCCCACACAACCCAGACATATTGCTGGATTGTCAGGAAAACAGCCAATCTGGAAAATTGATGCCCTTAGCCAACTAGCAATGGCTGTGATTGGCCAGGGGAACACATCTGGTGAATCATAGAAATGGCTGGCTGGCCAGCAACATCAATTTGCCAAAATGGCTGTTCAGTCGCCAATTCGGCAATGCTTCAACAGAAAGTTTGGGTCTACACAGATGAGCACAGGGACTGGTCTGATTTGTGATGCCAATGCTAGTTCACTGTTGGTCAATAACTCTGTTCTTTGGGCTCAAAATATGAACTATCTTTCCAATAGGTCATCAATATCAGACATTTGAGATCTTACACCTGACACCACTTTCAATCAGCCATTGAAACAAATAAAATAGATGTACCCGAACTCCAAACAGAAAGTTTGGGTCTGCTTATCTCTAATTCTAACATATAAGAACTTCTTTTCTTGCTAGTGACTGCCTACTTGCCTACTTCCATTTTTATTTGTACTTCTCTGTATTAACAAAATGGGGCACATTTACTTAGATCCCCACTGTAGTTCACCAAATGTGCATTGTCCGACGATAATGCACTGTAAATAGGAGAGAGGTGTTCCAGCACGTGGTAATCTTCATAAAATATAATAACTTTTATTCCACGTAAAGTCACTACATGCATGATCGGCTTAACACAATCAACGCGTTTCAGACTTATATTCTTTAGGACCTGTGCCAAATAAAGATTGTGTGTGCCAAATTCCCAGCACAGACACTTCTTAAATACTTGCAAATACTGCAAGCTGTGTAATCCCCAGAAAAAAGTGAACAGTCCAATGAAAGTGAGCAGCGCGATAAGCCCCAATATGCTTTTTCTTTGTATACATTTCTGCAATTCCATACTTCATTGACTTCATTGAATGAAACTGTAACTAAGCCTAGTCAAATAATACTGAATTAAGTTTAGAATAAAATTGTATTAGAGAACTGCTTCCATAGCATTATCTTATGATAATAGCTTTAGTTTGTTAAATTTGGTTCATCCAAATATATTAACTAATATTTTCTGAAAAGTTGCCCCAAAAGTTATACTTTCAAGTGATTATATCATTTGCAGCAAACATTGTGTTAGATCCTTGCTCAAAATCCCTGATGTTTCCCAGAAAGGAAATCCCAACCACATATGAGTGTAATAGTTAGCAGTATTTAAATCCATAAACTTTCTTCTGCTAAACCCTCATGTTTTCAAATAGATGACTTTTGCTATGTCTAATCCCTTATAAGAGTAAAATCTGCATAGCTGAATTTTTTTCTGCTTAAGAATAGAAAAACAAGACTCGTGTACTCAATACTTCCTTTCATGTGGAAGGTTTCAAGGTCTTACAATAACATGAGTAAAATAAACTCTGAGAAACTAGGACATGTTTGGAGACAAAACAGTAATATTTGATAATTAAATTCAGCAGTTTCAGCCTCAGCTGCTTTGAGTCTTCTCTTATGAAATTGGGAGAGGCGTTGTGCACACTTCTTATTCCAATCTAACTTGACTACTATTTATATACCAATTTCTCTCATTTCAGACCACACGGGTTCCTGGAATCTGCTGAACGTCTTAAAATCCCATGGCATTATGCAGTGAAGTAAAACATACCGTTTGACTGATATTAGACTGTCATTGCTAGTAATTTGACATTAGTGCAGTGGGTTTTCTTGGCTTCACTATGACAATTAGAATTAGGCCACCCAGATAATTTTTAATAAAGTCAACATCATAAACAGCTGATTAATTTATAATTTTAGCATCGGAAAATCTCTAATAGTATGCACAATGAGCCAAAGAAATATTAATTTTAAAATTTCAATTAACAGTTTATTGGATAGGATTTATAGGTCTCATTATAGACCCTGGCAGCACAGTTCAAATACTGTAAAAAATGTTTGTTTTATATGACAGCTTTTTAAAAAAACACCTTTCAGTCTTTCTACTCTGTATCCAAATACGTGAGCATGTGGGACACCAATGAGATACTGTATTCCCACCTACAGATTAGAAATTAAATTATATTTATTAAGTTCTTATTTCGTGCAGATTTATATGGAATCCATAAGAAAAGGCATCTGCCTCTACAGGTCCGATGCTACTGAAATGTACCACACAAATCATTAAATCAAATATCCCCAATGAGGATAATTTCACTTAATTTTCGTTAAATATTATATCTATGAAATGAAGACAAAACCATTCTGGGCATCAAAACGCATGTCAATTCTATTTTAAATAAAATATAGTGAAATTATCCCCACGGTTGAGCGCCGAATGGTATTTTTTTTGAGAGCTGCATGTGGTTCAAAACTCTCTTTATTTAATACAAACCCTCTGGATCTTGGGCATCAGGTCACCAAGGGCAGCCCTGTGGATAAAGACAAGTGATTGAAGTTGGTTGTGGCTATCTTACAACTATAGAAGGTGAGCACCTACCTATATGTTGTACGTAACAAGAACTACGGTATGTAATCATACTGCACTATATCAGCGCCTTCCATTTTTTCTATATAAATACTTCTTGTTAAGGTAAGAAGATTTGATGCAATGGCAATTCATATGATTTGGTTACAAATTTTTTAGCATATTTTCACACAGGTAAAATCTATTAACAGAAAATGTGCATGCCAAGCCTCATAAATGGCACAGCATGTCATCTTCCAAAAGCTTCTTCGAGGGCATTTCTGCTCTAATATTACTGAGATTTGAGTCATAGAAGTTTTACCAAGTTTTGAAAAGGTTCAGTCTAGTGCCAAATCTATTCGACCCAAACCGAGGTTACACCAATTGTCCTGGAAATCAATGCATAAAAACGTCTAGTCCTCTAAAACACATTTTGTCATGAAAAGTTGTGATCTAATTTCGATCATTTTAATTTTTAATTTTTATTTTCCCAGGTCAGCCCCCCTCACTAAGCTCTGGATGAATGACAGTAGTATTTTACAAGATTCGTTCGCACTGAAGCAGAAACTATTTATTTTGATGCCTGAAAAAAATATCAGATCCACAGAAAATCTATAAACCAACAAACAGATTTGCTCATCTCTACATCATGGTAGTACAGAGCAGGAAACACATATTATTTCTCTATGCAGCTTTCTAATCTACTGGATTTATTGCAAATCTCAGAGGAAGTTTTGTAACAGTAAATCAGAAGTAAAGATAACAGCCTGGTGTTAAAGACGGGAGTCATGTTAGCTGTTGTAGCTAGCTCAGTAGGCACTTGGAATGTTTAGGTGAGAAGTAAAAGGTTGTGAAAGTTTAACTGTAGGTATATAAATATGTCATCACTGGTCTTCCATTTAGAGATTTCAGTATCAGCACCTTGGACAGCTATGTTAATGGGTGCTAACAGTAGTTCAAATGGGTGGAGAAATATGTAAATCCCTGAAATCTACAATATATATTTTCATCATTTAATACAGTATGATAATTATGTATTGGAAAAGTACAATGTAAATAGTAATTAAATCTAATCCGTAGAATTATTTCGGAAACTCATTATCTTCTTGTAGCTTCCCCTGCCTAATAGTGAATTAGCTGTGGTTGCTAGCTAAAGGCCAGTCATCTAGAAAAATTCAGGATGGGGTTTATTTATATTTTTTACATTACTGTCCACACACAGGACAAGAGCAATAATGATAAAATCTCCTTGGGGCACATTTACTAAGGGCAGAGCACTAACTTTCTATCGGACTTTGCACATTCTTTTAGGTGCAAACTGCTTGCACAGCTATTTAAGAAGTGTCCGTGCCACATTTGTGTCACACGCAACCAGGGCTGCACTATGCTAATACTGTTAAGTTAAAGGGTAATCTCAAAATATGTGTCACAATTAAACTTTATGGCCACATCTACACCAACATCTATCTAATGAACCCGGATAAACTGTATTTTTGCTATTAAAAAGAGAGTATAATTCCTCCTTGAGATAGTGGTCAACTGCACTCTTCAGTTAATTAGCACACTTCGATGTAAAGATGGATCTTCTTATAGGCGGTATGGGCGGGAGCCTGGGCCCTATATGAAGATCCGCCATCAGTCTTAAAAAAAAAATCTATACTTAACTTCCGGCTTCTTCTCCCGGGCTTGCAGCTCTATCTTCTCCTCGGGCGGGGAGCATACACCATGACGGCCATATGACGTGTGACACATTGTGTATGTGTCGCGTGGTCCCTTACACTATGACGTAACACGGCCACTACTACTGCTACTGTGCCACATATATCAAATATCAAATATAGCATTCACTGGAGCACATTGACTCAAACAGATGATGGGATGTCAAACCCTTGCTGGATGTAGGTGCCATGCCCCTAACAATCTGATATTGATAATATATCTACAAAATAAATCTAGATTTAAGTTAGACCAGGATTGTTAAAGATATTACACTGGACTCAGACACCATTTTACATATTGTCGGACATTTTAAAGACTCAGCATTCATTTCATATAACTTTGTGTAGTGATAACTAAAGTTTGGGTGTGCCCCTCAGCACACAAAGACTTAGTGCTCGCTAGCACCCCTTAGTGGAAGGTATCCAGGTGAACATCTGGACATTTGGTTTATGTGAAGACAGCCAATGGTTCTACATTCCTTTGTGTGCTTACATCCAATAGTGTTACATTTCCTGGGTGAGAACACCCAATTATAGTTGCTGCTTTCCCAATTACACGCCTTATGTAAAGTGCCTTATGGTTTTCTATAAATGTGTCAGTCCCACAATAAAGTAGCAGTCTTCAAGTAATCTTCAGAAAGGACAATGTGTCTTTCCTGGTTTTACTCCATTCCAAGGTGGAATACAAAGACTCTATAATTTGAAAGTCACCTTTACAATGATTAGGGGTTTGAGCCCCAGATAAAAATCTATAAGAAGGATGTACTGCATAATGTCCTTAAACTATCCCTGATGGCAGAGCACCTTAGTTAGAATATTTAAGCTTACTAACCTATTTATGTTTTCTTCATGGTACATACAGTGTACAAAAAATTATTCTTCTGCACTATCTACTGTTTTCCACTATACCCCAAATATACTGTATGCTAATAAAGCAGTGATACAAACATCTGCTTTCTGTTGATAGTCCTAGTTGTGGTGCCTATTACAAAGAATGACTAAAATTTTCTCTACTGATTCATGTCCACAAAGACCAGTTCGTTGGGATTAGACTATTTGCACCCCATTTGTATATGACATCAATAGAAAATTACTTTAGACAAGTCAAGAGATACTATAATTTGGACAGCTGACTGGCAGATCAGATTTAATATAGATACAGAAAGTAAGGTTAGACATTTAGGAAATCAGAAAAAATGTAAGATATACATGTTAATAATATATGCGCTAGACTTCATAGTAACAGCTGCACTAGAAATCCAGTGTGTGCACTTAACTGTAGATGTTTAAAAGATAGTATGACACCACATCTGCGGAAAAGACATGTGTGTATGATATAACATTTAGCAAATTTCTTTAAAGTAAATAAAAAATATAAATTCTTCTTGCACCCACAGGCATATTCTGAATGTCACAGGTGTTTGAGCATAGAAAAAAAAATCATATTTCTATAATGAATATCCATCTCCCATAGTGTCTCTCCTCAGATAACTTGAGATCCAACTAGAAGGCATATTCACTCAATATACTGAGAGGAACAGATTCTCTTTGTGAAAATTCACCAAGTAAGAGATATAAGCTCTACAAAAAGAGATGCAGCTATCAGTGACTCATAGGGGGTCATTTACTAAGGGCCCGATTCGCGGTTTCCCGACGTGTTACCCGAATATTTCTGATTTGCGACGATTTCCCCTGAATTGCCCCGGGATTTTGGCGCACGCGATCGGATTGTGGCGCATCGCCGCTGGCATACACGCAACGGAAATCGGGGGCCGTGGCCGAACGAAAACCCGATGGATTCGGAAAAACCGCCGCATTTAAAAAAAAAATGTGTTGCGGAGCTTGCACTTACCTTCACTCAGCCCGGCTCGGTGTATTCCAGTGCGTTCCAGGGAACTTCTGCGTGGCAGCGCCACCTAGTGGACATCGGAGGAACTGCCTTAAAGGACACCTGTCATCAGGTCTGTGTCACTTGTCCGGTCACTACTACCTGTTGGAGCAGCTCACATGGATCCCATCCCAGCCATTATCTAGTTATTTCATACATTAATTATTATAAAATCATCTATTCTTTATAATGTAAATGAGGCTAGTCACATGGTCAGAGGCAGTGATGTCACCCCTGTTCCCCCTCCCCTCTCCTCCCCCTGCTCATGTCTGTGTGTAATGTATAGTAAAGCATTGCTAGTGTGTGTGCTGTATCTGCTGACATGCTGCATCCTCCTAATACACAGAGACACAGACATCAGCTATACAAGTACCTGACATGTTCTGCAATAACATGGCTGCCTGGAGCTGTTGTATCTCTCCTATACACACACAGACTGCAGGGGCCGCCAGCACCAGAAAGGACATCATTATACAGCCTCACATCATTATACAGGCTGTCAGTCAAACACTGGGGGTGTGGCTGTACCTCCCAATCATGAATAAGGTGGACAGCTTGAATATGCTAATGCTTCATTGGACATTTCACAGGTCATTTGCATACAGCTTTAGGACCTCATTTCTTAAGTTTACAGGCATGTAGAGGGATAATGAAGGGATAGAGGCAATGCTCTCTAATGGCAGTTTGTGAAAATATATTTAGTTTAGGGGGGTTATTTTGCCTGACGGGTTCTCTTTAATAAATCCCATCCGGACCCGAATCCAGCGCAGAGAACGCGCCGCTGGATCGAGAATGGACCAGGTAAGTAAATCTGCCCCATAGTGACATGGTGGTAGCATTATCCCACTGCCCAGTTAAAAAGAGTAAATAGTTATTTAAGACTTATGATGCTGCAATGGATTGACCAGTTAACTGTGGGTGTGAAAATATAACAGATAGATAGGGAAAAGATAGTAGTGTAATGGATAAAAATACAGTGCTAATACAATGGCAGTATTACAGTGACAGTGAATGTGTACAGTGGATGTGTACAGTAGTAGTGCAGTAGATATATTACAGTGGCAGTGTAGTGGATGTATTACAGTGGTGGTAGTATGGACCCTATCTTGTATGTAACCCGGGGACTGCCTGTAATGCTTTTGGTTATATTGTCTGCATATTGCATCCAAAAGACATTTCACAGGCAGGTTTTTTTTTTCTTTAAAAATAAAAATACCTTTGCAAAAGAAAAAAGGAATTGCAATCAGCAGTTTTGTCCATTTGTCAAAATGTACACAACTTTTGATGTGTCTAAATAAAGCATTTTAGGTCCAAAATGGTTATTTAAATGCATTTTTACATTGGTGTCTAAACTGAACTTTTTAATTTTTTTTTAAATGACAATTTTTTCATGGTGGGGAAGTTAGGTCTGTGCTGTCTAGCATTTGCCACTTTTTTTTAAACTTTTTAAAACTTGTTGTGGTGCCATGTGGAAACATGACTTTTTTGTTCTAACATTTAGAAGAAAGGTAGTGATAAATCTTCTCCATAGTATATATACATCATAGTGTTTCACACAGGCCCGGCGCTATGGGTAGGGCAATCTCTTCTTTCAAATGAATCTTGAATTTTGTTTCTAGGTTCCATGGATCCAGAGAAATTCAGGTTTAAAGTGAGAATATCAGGTGCCATTTTTAGATATAAAAATAACTCCCGACCGCATTTTAACACTTAGTATCTCTGTTTTCCTAACACTTAGAAACACAGGAGAGAGGAGACTCTCTTCTTTCATAGGAAAAAAGAAGTGAGGTTCTATGTGTCACAGAGCCAGAGATATAGATCTCTGAAGTGCAAGTATCCCACTCAGGATTCTTAGTCGGCAGCTACAGGGAGAATTTGCTGCACACTGGAGCTGCTGCACCTCACAGATACAGTGGCAGTGTAGTGGATGTATTACAGTGGTGGTAGTATAGTGGATATATTACAGTGAAAGTGTAGTGGATGTATTACAGTACTAGTGTAGTAGATATATTACAGTGACAGTGTAGTGGATGTATTACAGTGGAGGTGTAGTGGATATATTGCGGTGACAGTGTAGTGGATGTATTACAGTGGTAGTGTAGTGGATATTGTCAGGCCTCTTGGGCAGCGCGGACGATGACACAAGCCGACACCTGGGACACCTGGGACTGGAATCTAAGTGGTACCCGGTTTTCACCAGAGCCCGCCGCAAAGCAGGTTGGTCTTGCTGCGGCGTGGTACCACCAGGTCGTTCCACAGGTGCGACTTGTCCGCGGTGGCAGCCAAGGTCGAGGTACAGAATCAGCAGGCAATCTCATAGTTGGGGACAGGCAGTTGGTCAAGGCAGGCAGCAATGGATCATAGTCAGGGACGGAGCAGGAGGTCAGGGCTGGAAGCAGAGAGCAAAGCCAAGAACAAGTCTGGGGTCACAACAGTAAATCAAAATGCAAGCATGAGGCACAGGGAACGGCTTTCTCATTGGTAGATGCTGGTAGATGCTGGGCTTTATCCATTTCCTGAAAAGGGCCAGCATCAATTAGTGTGAGCTAGCCCGTTAAATATGCGAGTGCCGATGCTGATGCACCCTATACAGCGGGGACGCGCCCTGAACAGCCAGGACAGAAGCAGGAACGCAAAGAGGTAAGCGAAGTCAGGGGGAGAGGGAAGGGCCGGTGCCACAGGGAGGGGCATGGGTGTGGCTGTGATCCAAGATGGGGATCGGAGGGGCGCCCGCGACAGATATATTACAGTGACAGTGTAGTGGATGTATTACAGAGGTAGTGTAGTGGATATATTACAGTGGTAGTGTAGTGTATATATTACATTAGCAGGGCATGGAGATGTATTACAGTGGTTGTGTAGTGGATATATTGTGTGAGAATATAAAGTGAGAATATCAGGTGCCATTTTTAGATATAAAAATAACTCCCTACGGCATTTTAACACTTAGTATCTCTGTTTTCCTGACATTTAGAAACACAGGAGAGAGGAGACTCTCTTCTTTCATAGGAAAAAAGAAGTGAGGTTCTATGTGTCACAGAGCCAGAGATATAGATCTCTGAAGTGCAAGTATCCCACTCCAGATTCTTAGTCGGCAGCTACAGGGAGAATTTGCTGCACACTGGAGTTGCTGCACCTCACAGATAACGGAAAAATTCACTTTATATGTGAATACATTTTGATAAGGAACAATATCAACTAATATTCATGTTTTTATGAACACGTCCATAAAGCTATATGTAACACCAAAAACACCCACATGTTCTAGAATAAAGTTTTTATTTCACACCATCCTCCATTATTTACACCCATGTTATGATGTTCTCACTCATATTCTTATGAAGCGCGGAGGGTCCTGTTATTGTGCGGCTAATACAATGGCGCACATCTAAAAGTGACTTGTTATCTCATTAGCTTGGGTTATGGGTATATAGTTATTTATTTGGGTGACCATTGTGTAAGGGAGCAAACAATGATAGATCTGTGTGACGCTCAATGCAATTTTATGCAAAAATTGTTTGGTGTCCCCTGTGGATTTAACATTCCCTTTGCTGCATATTTTGAAGAATATACTCATGTGGGGTCTGTATGATCTCCTCACATCTTACTGTTTGAGGAAAGTATGTTTTATTTTTAGAAGTATTCTGGATTTGTACGTATTTCAGAGAAAATTTTTAATTGTCATGCATTTTATTGCTTTTTGCTGCAAAGTTGCATGAAGGTGGTAGAGTGTATGAATTTAAAAGTTATTCTTGTTTACATGGTGATTTCTGGAAAAATTTGATTTTGACAGAATAGGAGCTTTTTATTTTGTGTGTTATAAATTTTTAAAGACATTTGTGGATAGCAACCAAATATGTCACGGTTTTTGTTTTAGCATTTTTGGGAGTGTAAATTCTTGATGCTGTGTATTGTGGTATATATAAATCTGCTCACTTTGTGTTATTATTTTTAAATCCCTATTTGTGCATAAACCTCCACTTCGATGTGAGTTTTATGTAAAAACATACGTTATCAAGGCATTTTCAATGCACTTTTTGTTTAATAATTTGTGTTTCTCACAAAGTTACATGATCAAGTGGTCACGTGTTAATTGCCAAATGCATCGCCTGGTTGTCTACTTTATATAGGTTTTACGGGTGCCTTTACTTTTTAATCTGTTTTATTCATATATTTTGCAGGTTGTGACTGTCTTAAAATTCTGATATCTAGTTATTACAGTTTTAGTGATATTATAATGATTTATTTATGGGAACATATCAATATGAGGCATTTGTGAACTCTACACTTGTCAATCTATTACATTTAGGAGATGTGAAGGTAAATATTTTCTGTTTGGAGCACATTTTTTGCCATCAAGGTCAAATTTTAAGTATTTTTTTATAAAATGTTTCAGTTTGAATCAAAATTGCATTAAGGCAATAATAATGGGGCAAGTGTCTGCTTCCAGAAAATATGTGGTTTAAATCTTTTTGCTGTAACTTTCAATTTTATTTGTAAATGTCAAAATTAAAAAAATTGCTCTGGCCAATAACGTGACAAAATATACAGAAATGCCTGGTTTGAAAGGGTTAATACCCCTTGCTTAAATTCCCGGGTGAAGATGCTTATCATCTATCTCTTGTGTATATATCTATCTGTCCAGTTATCTATCTCCTATAATCTGACCATTTCTTTGCAGATGTTGACCAGCACTGCAAGGCTGTAGTGTTAAACACTGAGTCACCGTGCTGCCCATCAATCTCTCTCATCTATCTATTTCCTATCAAATTCTCCCATATTACAGTTTGTTTTACCATAATAAAGTGAGCCTCTTACTGCTGTGACTGGTCATAAAATAGTTTTATTTTGGGGCCCCTTTTTTAGTTTTGCCCAGGGCCCCACTTTGTCTAGAACCGGCCCTGATTACAGTGGCAGTGTAATGCATGTATTACAGTGGGCAATGGATATTTTACAGTGACAGTGTTTGGATATATAATAGTGGTAGTGTAGTGGATATATTACAGTTGTAGTGTGGTAGATATATAAAAGTGGCAGCATAGTGGATGTATTACAGTGGCAGTGAACAGAATGCATTGCAGTGGGGTTTTTTTGTATATGTTACACTGACAGAGTAGTGAATGTATTAAAGTAGCAGTGTAGTGGATGTATTACAGTGGCAGTACAGTGGATGTATTACAGTGGCAGTGCACGTATTACAGTGGCAGTGTAGTGGATATATGACAGTGGCAGTGTATGAAGATGTGGATGTATTACTGTAGCAGTGTAGTGGATGTATTACAGTGGAGGTGTAGCGGATATATTTCAGCAACAGTGTATTGGAATATTTATAAGCTGTATCAGTGTAGTAAAGTTTTACAAGTGGCAGTTTACTGGAGATGTAATTACGTGGCAGTGTTGTATGACACTACGTGTTGTGGAGAGATCTATTACAGTGGCGTCTGGTGGATGTATTAACTGTGCATTGTTAGTGATTTTATCCATGGCAGTACAGTGGATTTATTACAGTGGCATGCACGTTTACAAGTGGCAAGTGGTAGTTGATCTTGACAGGGCAGTGTAGGAAATTGGTGTATTACTGTAGCAGTGTAGTGGATTATTACAGTGGAGTGTACGGATATAGTCAATTCCGCAACAGTGGTATTGTATTGATTATGGTAGCAGTGTTAGCAGAGTATTATTACAGTGGCAGTTGTACCCTGGATGTTTCCGTGGCCGTGTAATGGATTCAGCATCACAGTGTGGTGTAGAGGATCTATTACAGTGGCAGTCTGGTGGATGTATTACTGTGGCAGTGTAGTGGATGTATTACTGTGGCAGTGTAGTAGATGTATAAGAGTAGCAGTGTAATTGTTATATTACAGTGGCAGTGTAGTGGATGTATTAGAGTGGCTGTGTAGTGGATGTATTGCAGTGGCAGTGTAATGGATATATTACAGTAGCAATGTGCACTCCAGTGTATCCAGTCATTTTCCAAGCGCCTGGACTCCCTCCAAACACCCCAAGTGTCACAAGGTCTGATACCTTGTACAAATATGGCGCCGACCCCTCATCAAATTCAGGTTCCACTCCTCGCAAAGTGCGACGTGGAACCCCAGAATTGTTGCAGATTCCTGAATCAATGCTCCATCCATTTTGAGCTACTTCCAGGGAACTTCACTGGTGACAAAACT
Organism: Engystomops pustulosus; assembly: GCA_019512145.1. Classification (NCBI taxonomy): domain Eukaryota; kingdom Metazoa; phylum Chordata; class Amphibia; order Anura; family Leptodactylidae; genus Engystomops; species Engystomops pustulosus. Next base: position 94,255,922 of record CM033641.1, on the reverse strand, counting down.
AAAGTGGCGTTTGTTATTTTTCTTCTGATGGGTTAGGCTCTGGCTTGGGCTTCATCTCTCTGGGAACAAAAGGTTCCACTATTATTTAACTATCAAAGGGTCTCAAACAGTAGCTCAGTATCTCAACCAGTTCTGGACTTTGAATTAAAGTGGAATGAGGAAGTTCTTGTGTCAGGGAGGGGTTGTCTGACCCAATCAAAGTCATGAGTCATGCTCTCGGGATTTCCCATCTTCTCTGAATTACCTGATGTAGTAAGGTGGACCTCGGGTTTCATGAACCTTGCTCCCAAATTCCAGGCCCCTGTGTAACCACAAGAAAAACCTATTCAGGTAGGACTGGCCAAACTCCCTCCAGAAAAGAGATAACCGCATGAAAAATCATCTGTGTTTCTGGTTTCCGGGCAGCAGATGAAAATTTGCCCTAGAAAGCAGTAAAACTTCAGGGCCTGGGCAAAGCAGGAGAGGTTGTCCTAGGTCCACTGTGTTTCTCTCCTTTGAAGAAAGACACTAACCAATTCACACTTAAGGTGTCCCTAATAACTTATAACTTTATCTATGCATGCCTTTGTAGATTCAGGTGGATCAGGGAACTTAATATCTACCTTGCTTGCAGCCAGATGGGGAATATCCTTGATTGCTCTCCCGCATCCTGTATCCCTGGTGGGCATTGATGGTAACCCAGTACTAAATGGATCTACCCGGTACTGCACCCAACCTCTAGTTATGCATGTCGGAGTACTGCACCAAGAAGATATTGAACATCTAGTGGTCCCCAAGATCATTAACTGGATGTATTATAGTAGCAGTGTAGTGGATATATTATTGTTGCAATGTAGTGCATTTATTACAGTGTCAGTTTACTGGATGTTGTCACGGGTGTCCCTGCGATCCATGCCTTGGATCGCAGGCACACCTGTGCCCCTCTCCATGGCGGTGCCTCCGGCCCCCCGGTAGACCGTGTGTCCCCACTCCCTAGGGCACCTGCGTGCCGTCACTTGAAGATTTAAAGGGCCAGCGCTGGCCACTTCCAGGTTCCTATTTAACGCTCGCAGCAAGACCATTCGCTTTGAGGCTGCCCTCCCACCTCCCCCCCCCTGTTGGTGAAGACCGGGTGCCACTTAGATTCCGGTCCCAGGTGTCGGCTAGAACCATCTCCCGTGGTGGTCCAGGGGGTTCACTGACCCTGAGCTCTGACAGCAAGATCCAGCCATGGTGCCGCTTCCATTTATGACTGATCTTACCAGCTTTGTCGCCCAGCAGTCTCAGCAGATTGCTTCACAAGCTGCTTGGTCAAGTCACCGCCAATCTGCAACTGCTGCTTGCTACTCAGCACATGCATCAGGCTCCAGCGACTACTCCTAAGACAGCTCCTGCAACTTCTTCTGCTACTCCGGCTTGTCTCCCGGAAGCTGCACCAAGGCTCAGACTCTCCATGCCCGACAAGTATGATGGAGACTCCAGGCACGGCGGGGGCTTTATTACTCAGTGTTAGTTGCACATAGAACTGATGCCTTCCAAGTTTGTCACCGAACGCTCCAAGGTGGCATTCATCCTAAGACTCCTCTCCGGGAAAGCCCTGGCCTGGGCTACCCCTCTATGAAGTGGCCACACTTCATCGGGGCTTGTCCTGCTTGTCCCCAGTGTTTAGGAAACACCAGCACCTAGGGTTCTTGGGAGAAGCGTCCATAGGTGTGAATACAGCTTCTCCACTCCTGACAGTTCCTGTACTCCTCAGTGTTGGTACCCGCACTCCCACACAAGTCTCAGCTTTCTTGGACTCCGGTTCTGTGGGGAACTTTGTGGATGCCCCTCTGGTCTCCCAGCATAACATTCTAGTGGTTCCTTTCGAGAAGCATCTTGTCATATCTTCTGTCAGTGGATAAATCCTGTCCGATCCAGTACCGCACTGAACCTATTTGTCTTCAAGTAGGGGTCCTTCACAAGGAGAAACTATCCTTCTACATGTTGCCATGCTCCTCTTCATCCGTTCTTCTGGGTCTTCCATCGCTGCAACTTCATTCTCCGTTCCTTAACTGGAAGACGGGGGAGATACTAGATTGGGGGCCAGAATGCCAGTCATGCTCTACCAGTCCTGACTTCCTCTGTGTCCCCCAAGTCCTTGTAGGGTCTATCTGCATGCTATCAGGACTTGATTTTTTTTCCTGAAAAACAAGCAGAGACTTTGCCACCACATTGTCCCTATGATTGCCCTGTGGATCTCCTGCCGGGTGCCTCTCCTCCTAGAGGTTGTGTACTACCCTCTTTCAGTTCCAGAGACGGCTGCCATGCCTGAGTATATGAAAGAGAACTTGCAGAGAGGCTTCATACGCAAATCCTCCTCTCCAGCTGGTACAGGTTTCTTTTTCTTGACCAAAAAAGACGGCTTTCTCCGTCCTGGTATTGATTACCGCGGGTTGAACAAGGTCACTGTTAAAAACAGCTACCCTCTGCCGCTGATTACTGAATTTTTTGACCGCCTGCAAGGTTTTTTCTGAGCTGGACCTTTGTGGGGCCTACAACCTCATCAGGATCAGCAAAGGAGATGAATGGAAGACAGCATTTAACACCTGCGATGAACATTTTGAGTACTTAGTGATGCCATTTGTACTATGTAATGCTTTAGCTGTCTTCCAGGAGTTCCTGAATGACATTTCCCAGGATCTGCTTTATATGTGTGTAGTGGTCTACCTTGACCACATCTTGGTGTATTATCCATACCTCAAGAACCATCAGTCACACGCACATCAAGTTCTTGGCCAGCTACGGGCTAACCATCTCTACGCCAAGCTTGAAAAATGTCCGTTTCACCAGTGGAGCCTTCCGTTCCTCGGCTACATTATCTCTGATAAAGGTCTACAGATGGATCCAGCCAAACTATCTGCCACATCCAGGAGGTCTACGAGCCATACAAAGGGTTTTGAGTTTCGCAAACTATTACTGGCAGTTTATCCAGCATTTCACCATTCTGGTCTCTCCCATCCTGGCGCTCACCAAGAAGGGCGGCAATCCACGCCTCTGGCCCTCGGCGGCTGAAGAGGCCTTCTCAAGGTTGAAGTCCACTTTTTCCTCAGATCCTGTTCACACTAGGCCTGACACAGACAAAGCCTTTCATCTTGAGGTGGAGGCCTCCTCCATAGGAACTGGAGCTGTGCTCACCCAGAAAGGGCCTTAGGGCTGAACTCTCAAATGCAGTTTTTTTTCCACGACTTTCTCCCCTGCAGAGAGAAATTACTCTATTGGTGACAGAGAACTGTTAGCCATCAAACTTGCCCTAAAGGAGTGGCAATATCCACTGGAGGGAGCTCTCCATCCCATTTGTGTGTACACAGACCACAAGAACCTTCAGTACCTCCAAAGAGCCCAGCGCCTGAATCCCAGGCAAGCCCGTTGCTCGTTGTTCTTCTCAAGCTTCCACCTGTTGATCCACTTCCGTCCTGCAGAAAAGAATGTCAAGGCTGATGCCCTGTCCAGTGCTTTGGATGTCATTGGAGAAGAGCTGGTCCCTCATCATATCATTTCTCCTGAACATCTTGTTGTTGCAGCTCTGGTGGACCTTCAGCAGCTACCTTCCGGCAAGACGTATGTTAGACCTGCACTCCAGAAGAGGATCCTGTCTTGGGGACATTCTTCGTGATTGGCTGGGCACCCAGGGGTGCAACGCTCCGTGGCCCTCATCTCCCACTACTACTGGTGGCCACATCTGGTCAAAGACTTTCAGGATTTCGTGGGATCCTGCTCCTCCTTTGGCAGCACCCCCAGACCTCACCACCCCTTACACCTCCATGCTCCTGCTTCCGGGTTTCTATTTAAACTGGCCACTCCCATCACCCCACTGTGGATCTTTGAGCCATTGTGATAAGAAAAAGCTTTCTTGTGTAATTTCTTGCTCCTTGTTCCCGTTCCCTGTCTCTGCGCTGATCTCCTGTTGTGACCCTGCATCTGACCTCTGCATCTCTACTGCCTGCTCTGACTGCCTGCTTGTGCCAGACTCCGAGACTGCCCGCTGAATCTGTACCTTGACCTTGGCTGCCACCGCAGGCTAGTCGCAGCTGAGGAACGACCTGGTGGCACCACGGCACAGAAAGATCATCCTGCTTTGCGGCAAGCTCTTGTGAAGACCGGGTGCCAATTAGATTCCGGTCCCAGGTGTTGGCTAGTACCATCTCCCACGGTGGTCACTGACCCCGAGCCCTGACAAATGTATTACAGTTGCTGTGTAGTGGATCTATTACAGTTGCAGAGCAGAGAATATATTACAGTGGCAGTGTTGTGTAAGCATTAAAGTGACTGTTTGGAGGATGTATTACTGTGGCAGTGTCTTGGGTGTTATAAGGTGAACACTGTACACACTCAATACATAAAATTTACAGTACCCCCTAACCCTGTTTTTTCATGCTATACTATTATGGTGCAGCATTGGGCCGGGTGTATTGAGCAGGCTCCCCGGCAAAATCCTCTCCATACAGGGTGGGTGTTTGCTGTGTATTGCAGCAAACACCCACTGGTAACACCCGTGGTCATTTCTGTTCTGGCACTGATCATAAGTGTTAAACATTTAAAGGGAACCTGTTATCAAAAACTGTCTTAATAAACCATTACCAGTATGCTGTTGATCAGCTTTTAGATCATGTTTCTTTCATGGCCCAGCTTGGAGGAATCATCCATTGAATCAACTTTGAAGTGAGATGTTAATTGTATAAAGTCTGAGAGGCGGGGACTATAACCCCGAAGTCAAACTTCCCTGGCTTTGAGCACCTAAACCCATGTGCTTTACATTATGAGCTGGACTTTAGGAGATGTGGTCTATAATGAACCATAATTACCCTGAAGGAGGTGTTCTAATTCAGGGAAATCTTGACTTCTGTGTTAAACTCTCCTCCTCCTTGACTTCATTAATCAAATGTACATGTCAATTGAAAGTTGATTTTCTGGCTGATGCCACCATACCAGGCCATGATCTAGAAGCTGTTTAGCTGCTTGATAACAGACTGGTAGTGGTTTATTAAGCCAGCTTCCCTTTAAATACCTGTGGCAGGCATTTGTGCCATGGCAACTATGCCATCTTGTATTTGAATGTTGCCCCACATGAGGTAATTGGGTGGCGGTGAACAGTTACTATGACAGATGGGAATCTATGCTTGACCACCAGGCTTGTCATTCAGCCTGATTACTACATGTGTTTCAGTATTTAATAGAAGCAATCAGAACCCCAAGGTTAAAAATATCAACTCGTCCTTACAAAATTAGACAGTTCACAGGTCTGTAGGCTATAGTATGAAAAAGTTATTGGCAACAGAACATAGTAAAATGAAGAATTTTTTTTTTTTAGACAAAAGGTTTTCATTTTTTAAAATCTATTAAAACATATTAATACCTATATACATTTGATATCCATTTTTATGCTTTTATGTTTTTTAAATGCCCGCTTTCAAGGGCATTGCAGGGTTGTTGCTGGACTTTTTCCTCAGCTTGATCTGGGCAAATTTCCAGCGACTATTTTAAATATGAGAACATTTCGGAATTTGGAGTCAGCCACATTTTTTTTTCTTACTAATGCTTTATTTATTGCCTTTGGTATCAACTGCTTTAGGAAATTTGGGGGGAAATGCTCATATGCCAGAGACATTGTAAAGAATTTTTTTATGGCATCTATATACAAAAAAGTAATAAAAAAACAACATTACAGAATTCAGGAACACATTATCTAAATCCCACTCTTTTGGAAATAAAAACTTCATGCAAAACAGCTAAGCTTAGCTAGATTTACCTTTTGATGTAGCTGGATCAGACATCTACGTTTTTTGGTATGTTCCATTTAAGCACTTTTTAGTAATGAGAGTTTGTGTCTTTATGATCTTTGAGATTTCCTGCTTTTAATGTGATGAAATAAATAAATCAACATCTGGTACATATGTGTTTTTTTCTACCAGTGCAGAGTAAATACAATTCTTTCAAGTAAATCAAGAGAAAGGCATATGAAGAAATGGCATGGATAGAATTATTTAAAAAAAAAGTCATTTCCTGTCTATGATCTTCATATCCTTTAAGTAAACGACTTGCTTTATCTTGTATCATAGTGGTTTTCTTTTCTAAAGAATTTGTTTGCTCCAAAGGGTAAATGGAATAGTTGTCCATAAGCCAAAAGTTTGCTCAATTAAATAAATATACGTATGGTACCAAGTATCAAAAACCAAAAAAGTTGCATGTCTTTACAATGATTGAAAATGCAGATGTATTTAAATACTAATTAATTTAGCCAGTAACTACCTTTATAACTCAAAGCACAATTATATTTACTAAAGGTTTTCAATCCTAGAAAGTTAGTATAGTAATAAGGGAATTTGCATATAACAACATGTTTGCCTTGTCACAACAGAGAACGGTCCTGAGCTAAACGAAGAGACCTGTTCCTGCCAATTTGCCAGGCCCTGGCAACTGGTTGACTTTCCATACTCTGAATATGTGCTTTGAAAGGATGACCAACAAACAGTAATAGACAAACGTAAGCATAGTCAGGATGAGCAGGTCACAAAGATGGTGATGAGGCATTGATTCATGAGGCAAAAAATACTCAAGAATGTAGCAAGGGTCAAAGAACAGAGTAATAGCAATAGAGTAGGTATAGAAGACAGAAAACATGTATGTGCAGACCAGTATAACCAGCACAAAATGTAGGGAGATAAGTGTTGAATGGATGCCACCACAGCAGCTGACTGATTTGGTTGTCCATCTCTCCAAAAGACCCCAAGATGCACCCTCAGCTCAGAAAAAAAGGTGACCTCCCAGCTCTCCACAGATCATACACCCAGCTCATCCAAAGCAACCAAGTCTGTAGAGCATGTTGTCAGCCACAGCCTCTGGCAGAGCAGTCCTGGGTTTGGTTCACTAGCCCAGAACTTTGCATCAAGGACCCATTCAGAAACTTCTGCACAATAATGGTAGATGTAGATGTATTATTTATTAGAAAAGAAGACTCAAAAGCTGATATCTAGATCTAAATCTAGATATTTTTGCTAATTTATTAAACAAGAAAATACTTATGTACACATGAGTATGAATACATAAGTATTCAGACCCTTTGCACAGAATAGAAATACCGTAACCTTTTGAGTTATCCTAGCCATGAGTCTTCTTGGGAATGATGCAACAAATTTTTCACACCTGGATTTGGGGATCCTCTGCCTCTTCCCAGCAGATCCTCTCCAGTTTCCTCAGGTTGGATGGTGAACATTGGTGGAAGCCATTTTCAAGTCTTTCCAGAGATGCTCAATTGGGTTTAGGTCAGGGCGCTGGCTGGGCCAGTCAAGAATGGTCATTTAGTTGTTCTGAAGTCACTGCTGTGTTAAGTCAAGACATGTATGAAGGAAGGAAAGAATGGCACTAACCAATTTAACCCATTTATACTCTTTTTATTTTATTCCAGCTTGTTGAACAAAAACAGGGCAAGGGAGTCATGCAGTGGTGCTCTGTGTACAAGTGACGGCTTGAAGTAATAGTTAAAAATATGACTAGTTTTTACTAGGCAAAAAGTAGAAAAGCAGAACTCTGTGTCAAATAGGTGTTTATTTCACCAGTGGATTAATCTCCACTGGTGAAATAAACACCTATTTGACACAGAGTGCTGCTTTTCTACTTTTTGCCTATTAGACACTTGGGATCCCTGAGTCGGACCTCTACAAGCCTGCACCCTACCCTCGGATATAATCCGGATTCACAGTGCCGCTTCATCCCTCTACTGACTAGTTTTTACTATAGCATTTATTTATTTTGAAAGATTTTGGGTAACCCAATAATAAGAACCTCATAACAACACCATACATTGTTGCATTTTAAAGACGATAAGACAACTTATTTACTAAGGGTCTCACGGCTGCATTCACTTTGGGTTTCCTGATTTTTCGGAGATCGCCCCTGGGATTGTGTCGCATGCGATCATTTTGTGTCGCATTCATGTGACATAAATGGGGGGTGGCCCGTCAGACGATTCGGACTACGCGCAGGATTTAACAATTTAATTTGTGTTGCAAGCCATGCACTTACATGCACAGGGGAAGAAGAAGGTGACGTCCGGCGGACCTGATCAGGGAATCGACACATGGAGGAAATTGGGCGCACGATCTTCATGAATCGCGGCAGATGTGCATTCTGGCGGATAACGCAGAGCGGGGATCGCGTAGGGACTGGGTATTTAAATGTGCCCCATTCTGCCCGTTTAGGTTCATGGGTAGTGGATGCCATGGTCTCAATCATTATGTAGATTCCATACGGCGCCTTACAGATACTACGCAAGCATAAATTGTAAGCGTTACTGCACATACACAAGGTGTGGGAGAGTACACTCCTTCACTGTCAGCTCCCAGACATATAGCGCATGGGTGAGCATTATACAAGCGCTTCTTAGGAGACAAATCAATAGCTGTTCCATACTATGCAGCACTCTATGAAATTAATTAGGAAGCTTGAGTGCTGCAGAGCTTCTTTTGTAACCTTGGCCAGACCTGTGCCTCTGTGCTCCTGGGGCAGTTCCTTAGACCTCATGATTCTCATATACTCTGACATGCACTATGAGGGTGCAGTCACATGTTGCAGTTATAACTGCATCACAATTAGTTTTGAGGTGGTTTTAGGTGCACTTTTGTTAATTTAACAGTTTAAAAACATGAACTGAATGAGTGAGTTTAATTTTGAAGGGAAAACCTGCTCCACAAATATCATTCAGCTGTTCAACAAATGTATTTTACCTGTTAGATTAACAAAACTACACCTAAAACCACCGCAAAGCTGATGCAGTTTTAATTGCAACGTGTGACTGCACCCTGAGCTGTCTGAATACTTTTGATCATTTGATGTTTTATGTCTTGTTTAATAAATTAGAAAAATATCTACATTTCTGTTTTTTCTGTCTCAATGGGGTGCAGTATACATTAAAGGGGTATTCCCATTTCAGCAAATTAATGTTATTGTATGCATTATAAAAAGTTATACAATTTTCCAATTTACTTTCTGTATCAATTCCTCACAGTTTTCTAGATCTCTGCTTTATGCTGTCATTCTATAGAAAGCTTCTATGTTTAATTTGAGTGGACAGAAATCTGACCATGGTCACACAGGTGCACTTCTCGTTATATCACACGACTCAGATTACTGTCTGTGATACTAACGATCTGTGCACCTGTTTAGACCGAAATTGTGTAGGACAGGCACTACCAAGGTATACGAATGTATGTAAGCCAACGCACCCCGATAGCTATACAATCCAAACAAAACAAGAAAAAGGTGGGATGCGTAGACAAGGCTAGACAGAAATAAGAAAAAATGTTTATTGGATAAGTAACAATTTTAAACGCAATCAACACGGGACAATAATAAATATATAAAAACACTTAAAAAGTACACCAGAGGGGTGTACAAAGCTGCCAAGGGCCAAGCTGCCCTAGAAACCCCCTACTACAGTCTGCCAATAGTAGAACTACAGTAACCATAAGGACCAGAATATGAATAGCCATATAGAGCTAAAGTGCAAAAAACGATGCATGAAAAGTGCAATTTGAACAATGTAACAAAGCTCTGATGCATTGATCCCTACATGCCCAACATATATAATACCATTTTGTCGTAGAATGACAATGTTACTTATCCAATAAACATTTTTTGTTATTTCTGTCTAGCCTTGTGTACGCATCCCACCTTTTTCTTGTTTTGTTTTGATCTGTGGACCTGTTTAGCCATGGTCAGATTTCTGTCCACTCAAACTAAACATAGAAGCTTTCTATAGAATGACAGCAAGCAGAGATCTAGAAAACCATGAGGAATTGATACAGAAAGTATATTGGTAAATTGTATAACTTTTTAAAATGCATAGAAAAACATTAATTTGCTGAAATGGGAATACCCCTTTAATTAGCAAAAAAGGACCCTTTTGATTATACCAATTGGCTGCAATGAAACAAAGAGTATAAATTCATTTCAAAATTTATAATAAAATTTTGAAATTATATTAAATGAAAGCCAAATAACACACTGGAAAATATAAAAGGCTACTTAAGATAGCTCAGTTTTTCTATCTTTTGAATAAGTCCTCATATGATTTATATTTATTGGGTAATATTGTGAAAATATGCAAGTTTTAAGAATGAAATAATTAAAATACTCAATATAATCAGAATATACACTTAGGCTATAATTAAGAGAGGCTCCAAAAGGCAAATAACAAAATAAAACAAGTCATCTGTCCAAGTCATAACACAAGAAGCTGTCTGGTGAGATAAATAGCCTACAAGGAGATGAGGAAGCAAACAAGGTTCCAGCCACAGTAATCACATTAACTTGGTCAAGTGAAAACAAACTGCCTTGTGAAAATAAGCCAAAAAAGTCAACAAAAACATGGCCATATCAAATTAGTTCCAGCCCCAGTGACTTCAGACCTGGCTTCTAGAAAGCAAAACAAAGTAGCGCCACAAAGACTTCAGACCAAACCTATATTGCTTTTCACAAACATGCACCTCTTCAGTCATTCAGACTCTTTTGTCTTTATTCTAAAATGTTTTAATGTGTTTATGTAAATTTTTATGCGTGTGTCAGCAGTCAAAACTTTGTAGATTTATTGGGTCTCTAGCCTATCTTTTGTCTGAGGCAAAATGTAAAATGAACCAACCTAAGAGATCAGAACCAACCTTAGAGATCCTATCAATTTATGCAAGTAGGAGGCCTCAAAAGAAGAATACCTGGTTACTCAAAATAATGCATTGTCAAATCTGCTGTTGGAACTCTGTACAGCTAATAAAGATAGCTGCTTATAGCAATATCTACCTCCATGTGATTATCACTAATCAATAGATGAAATTGCACCTTTATGATTGAAATCACCAAACAGTATAACAAGGCAACACTGAATTGATATGTGCAGGGTTAAGTAAAAGTTTTCATATTAAAAGCAGAATTTTTATAATAATATGTTTCAGTTCCAATTGTGTCTGTAGCACTAAGTATAAGCATTTTGATTTGTGTAACTACAATTTTCATACTAGTATATTACAAAGTTTACTTCTATCACCTGTACTATTCATTTTTGCAAATAAAACATTTGCTTCAAAGGTTCAAAGTTGTTTTCCCACAAATTCAAGTTAGACCCTTCTCACAAATCCAAGTTAGGCCCTGTCTCATTAATGAGACCCGCACAGATCACGAAAACGAGGAGTCTGATGGGGTCCCATGCACCTTAGTCAGACCCCTTGTCGCTGCATGAGAGTAATGGAGCAGACAGACGTGCTTTTCTGTCTGCTCCAATACTCTCATAGAGCGACAAGGGGTCCGACTGAGATACGTGGGACCCCATTGGACCCCTTATTTTCGTGATCTGTGGGGGTCTTATCACTGAGACCTCACTGATCAGCAAGTTAGGTTGTCACAGGTGCCCCTGCGACCCATATCTCGGGTTGCAGGCGCACGAGTGTACCTCCGTGTGCCCCAGCATGGGTAACTCACCTCTCCTGGCTCCAGCGGGCGTCGCCACGATGCCCGTACGTGTTCCCATCTCCTAGGGAGCGCGCCAGTTCTGTAAAATTAAAGGGCCAGCGCATAATTGGCGCTGGCCAACTGCCTACACTGATAAATTCCAGCCCCTTCCTGTGTCCCCTGCAAGATCTTTGTGCTTCCATGCCTGAGAGAAAGCTGTATTCTAAGTCCTCTGCGATTATCCTGATTTTCCGTTGTGACCTCAATTCTGTTCCGGACTGACCTGGTCTGTCCCTTGGAATGACCTGGTGGTAACACACACGCAGCCAGTCCAACCCGCTTTGCGGCGGGCTCTGGTGAAAACCGGGTACCACTTAGACTCCGGTCCCAGGTGTTGGCTTATGTTATCGTCTGCGGTGGTCCAGAGGATCCACTACCTGCGATTCTGATAGTAAGATCCGGCCATGGATCCTGCCAAGGTTCCACTACCTGTTCTGGCTGATTTTACCACCGTAGTGTCCCAGCAGTCCAGGCAGATTGCCACGCAAGGTCAGCAACTCGGACAAGTCACTGCCATGTTGCAGCAAAGTTTGACCTCTCAGCACCAACTTCAAGTTCCTGTGGTTCCTTCATCTACTCCGGTTTTTCTTCCCTCTGCTGAACCCAGGATGAGACTCTTTATGCCATCTAAATATGATGGGTATCCCAAGTTGTGCAGGGGCTTTATTACTCAGTGCTCTCTGCACATTGAACTCATGTCACAGAACAGTCTAAAGTGGCTTTCAATCAGCCTCCTCTCGAGAAGGCCTTGGCATGGGCTACTCCCCTCTGGGACAGGAAAGACCCAGTCACAGCTAATATCACCTCCTTCATTCCCAATTTCCAGTCTGTCTTTGAGGAACCAGCCGGGCGTCTTCTGCTGAGACCTCCCTACTGAACTTGTGTCAAGGAGACTCATCTGTTGGTGACAATGCGGTTCAATTCCATACCCTGGCTTCTGAGCTAGCCTGGAACTAAGCCGCCTTGGTCGCAACCTTAAAAAAGGACTGCCTGGTCAGATCAAAGGTGCACTGTCTACACAGGACCTCCTTTCTAAGCTGAGTGATCTAATCTCTCTGGCCGTTCAGATAGACATCTGGTTTACTGAGCGCTCGGAGGAGCAACGTCTGGAACAATCGCAAGTCAGGATCCGTCGTCTGGCCCACCTGGCTCCAGTCTTCCAAAGACCACCTCAGCCATCTTCAGTGCCTGTTGCAGAGGAGCCCATGCAAGTGGATAGAGCTCATCTGTCTTCCCAAGAACGATCCAGACGAATACAGGAGAATCTTTGCCTCTATTGTGCCAGCCCAGAGATCTTTCTTACGTCTTGTCCAGTCCGTCCACAGCGTCCGGTAAAATGCTCGCACTTAGGGGAAGCATCCCAAGGTGAGAGCAAAGCTTCTCCTCGTCTGAAAGTCCCTGCTCTTTTCAGTTTTGGAACAGGCAACCTGCTTCAAGTCTTAGCCTTCCAGGACTCTGGCTCTGCAGGGAATTTCGTGGATGCTACCTTGGTCTTGGAGGATCACTTTGCTGTGGTTCGCCGAGAGAAACTAGTTATCACTTCAGTCAGTGGACAGATTCACCATGACCCGGTCCAGTATTGAACTGAGCCCCTGTCTCTGCAAATTGTTGCGTTGTCTTCAACCGGTGTCCGTAATGTCTTCTGTGGACTCTCTGAAGCAGCTGGAAGTCCTTCCCGCTGCTTATAAGGATTATGCAGATGTTTTCTCTGGCAAGCAAGCGCAGATTCTGCCACGGCACTGCCCCTACGTCGGTCCCATAGACCTGCTTCTGGGTACATCTCCTCCACGAGGTTGAGTATACCCATTGTCTGTCCCCGAAACCGCAGCTATGTCAGCCTACATCAAGGAGAATTTGCAGAAGGGATTCATTCGCGAGTCGTCTATCCCTGCTGGAGCTGGATTCTTCTTTGTGGCCAAGAAGGATGGTTCCCTCCGTCCATGCGTCGATTACCGCGGCCTCAATAAAGTCATGGTGGAAAACCACTACCCTTTGCCTCTCATCACTGAACTTTTTGATCGCCTATTTGGTGCCAAGATTTTCACCACGATGGATCTGCGGGGGGGGGGCATATATCCTCATCTGCATCCGTGAAGGCGATGAGTGGAAGATAGACTTCAATACTCGTGACGGGCATTTTGAGTATCTGGTAATGCCCTTTGGACTCTGCAATGCCCCAGTGGTGTTCCAAGAATTCGTCAACGATATCTTCAGAGACTTCCTCTACATTTGTGTTGTTGTCTACCTGGCGATATTCTGGTGTTTTCTCCTGACTAACAGTCTCTTCTGATCCACGTCCGGCAAGTTCTTAGGCGCCTAAGGGCCAATCGCTTATATGCCAAGCTTGAGAATTGTCAATTCCATCAGACTATTCTTCCGTTCCTGGAATACATCCTTTCTGACAAAGGACTACAGATGGATCCTGCCAAGTTGTCTGCCGTACTTCAGTGGCCTTGCCCAATGGGACTACGTGCCATACAGAGATTTCTGGGCTTCACCAACCCTCACTTGCGGCTTCTTCTCCAAGACCTTCTCGGCTACCAAGAGGAATTATTCCATTGGTGATCGGGAAATTCTGGACATAAAGCTAGCTTTGGAGAAATGGCACTCTTCTGGAAGAAGCTCATCATCCGGCCCATGTCTACACAGACCACAAGAATCTCCTGTATCTCCAGACTGCTCAGCGTCTCAATCCTCGTCAGGCCTGCTGGTCCCTCTTTTTCTCTCGATTCAACTTCCTGATTCACTTCCATCCAGCCGAGAAGAACGTCAAAGCTGATGCCATCTCTCGTGCCTCTGATGTGGTTGAGAAAAAATCAGCTCCTCGTCATATCATTCCTCTGGAACGACTAGTTTTTGCTGGCTCCTGTGGACCCACGGCAGTTCCCTCCTGGCAAGATCTATATCCAACCGGCTCTTCGGAAGAGGATACTGACTTGGGGACATTGCTCTCGTGTGGCTGGACACCTTGGGGTGCAGAGGTCCAGGTCTGCTGTCCGCTCCACGCCTTGCAAACCTGTTCTTCCTGCACATCTTCCGGCTACATGGGCTTCCCCTGCACATTGTCTTGGACCACGGTCCAGTTTCTTTCTCGTTTCTGGGGGTCTCTGTGCGATCAACTGCAAATTAAACTGGACATCTCTTTAGCGTACCATCCACAGTCCAACGGACAAGTTAAGAGGGTGAATCCGACTTTGGCATGCTATATCTACCATTTTGTCTCTGCCCGAAAGTACGACTGGTCCACCCTGCTTCCATGGGCAATCCAGGACAACCGTTCTTCTGCAAAGGTTCCTCCAGTCCAAGAAGAGGGGGAGGCCGAAGGGGTGATACTGTCATGGGTGCTCCTGCGACCCATATCTCGGGTTGCAGGCACACCCATGTACCTCCCTGTGCCCCAGCACGAGTAACTCACCTTTCCTGGCTCCAGCTGTGGTCCCTGTGATGGGCCTGCGCACCGATAATTGCCGCTGGCCAGCTGCCTGCCCTGATAAATTCCAGCCCCTTCCTGTGTCCCCTGCCGGATCTTTGTGCTTCCACGCCTGAGAGAAAGCTGTATTCCAAGCCCTCTACGATTATCCTGATTTCCCATTGTGACCTTGATTCTGTTCCTGACTCCGATCCCATGCTGCCTGTCCTGACCTACCGCTACATCCCCGACTCTGATCCTGTGGTGTATGTCTCTACCTTCTACTGTCCCCGATCACGAGTTTGCCTGACGATACTGTACTGCGCCTTGGCTGCCACCACAGACAAAGTTGCTACTGTGGAATGACCTGGTGGTACCACGCCGTAAAAATTGTAACCCGCTTTGCGGCGGGCTCTGGTGAAAACCGAGTACCACTTAGACTACGGTCCCGGGTGTCCGCTTACTGACTCCTGTGGCTAGGGCCTTACTTGTATTCTTGGGGAAACCCCTTTAATTCCCTTAATACCTTCACATCAATTTTGAGACCCGAGTATTCACTTGCTACCCTACTGTATATCCCACCTTTTGAAAATAGTCATTGCCAAATGATAATAAATATTTATTATTTCAATTTGCTTGATTTAGTTATGCTATGGCTGCTTTGTGTATAAGTTCATTTTAATGAACTTCATAATCTCCAGAGCACTGATGATGGGCTTTGTGCTAAAAATTAGTTTGGCACTGTCAATAAGCCACTGAAATCAAAAGAGGCAGTTGAATAATTTCCCTGGATCAAATTATCCCTTATTCTCTACTAATTAGCAATGCCAGTATGTCAAGCCTTAATAGAATGTGGGGGATGTATCAAAGCTTGTATGCATGAAATAATAATAGCAACTCTAGGCAGGACCTGGCATAGATGTGTCCTGCCAGGTGCTGGCTGCTGGACATATCAGGACGCCAGAGCACACCATTCACCAGCACATGATAACCCCCCCCCCCCCCCCCCCCCCCGAAAATATGTTCAGCTCATTCATAGATTTTTATTTTGGTTAAGCTATTACTATGTCTTTTGGTTAACCATTTACCAAATTTTAATTGTGTCTATTACATTGCCTTGCCATACAATTGCAATTGCATAGGCTGAAACAGGGCTTTTAAGGTCCTGTCTGTGACAGAACCTTATAGTCTCTTGCTATAGACAGCCCTTGGGTCTGATAGGCGCTTATAAGGCAGGAAATCTACCTGCAAGCATTCACTAAAACTTTAATGTTTTAGTCAAAAAAGTGTCAATTCAGATATTTGAGTGCTAATTTCTGTTACAGGGCTCATCACTGGCAATAACTGTTTTTAGATGTTGATAGATCGGAACTTATAGGGGGCCATGTATCTTTATTTCTGCTAGTCAAATTGTCTAATTTTTGCGACTTTTGTCATTTTTGCGACTTTTCGCTGCAACTTTTGCTGTCATTTTTCAAGTAAGCCTTGCATGCAGTGCGCCTTATGTATCTGTGTGACTTTACACTTATGTATCACTTTTTTGCTTATTTTTGTGACCTTTTAGGTGCAAATCTGCAAAATGTTTAAAATTTTGCATAGTAACCTGTTTTTTGAAAAATCATGTGTTTTTGTATTTACATTTTTTTAAATTTATTAGTTACTTCTAAGGGTGAGGTCACACATTGCATTGTGATTGCATTTTGAAACACATTACAACAGTTGAGGAGAGGTGATTTGCCTTATTACATAATTGTTAACATTGGTGTTTACAAAACCTAATGTAACCATGATGTTAAAGCATAAGTTAACATCATGTTTACTATGCATTTGGTAAACACAAATGTTAACAGTAATGTAATTATCCAAATCACCTCTCCTCAGCTGTTGTAATGTGTTTCAAAACGCAATCAAAATGCAACATGTGACCGCACCCTTAACATCATGTGTGACCGCAGCCTCGTATATCTTCTTCTCCCTGGGTTGTGACAGTGCTTAAAAATGCAGGACACAGCCTCAAAACCAAAATTTACAGTAGTGTCCACTCCTGCATATAACCCCCTCACATGGCTTGTATCCATTCCTGTATATAACCCTGCACGTGTCCATGTGAATTTGAGACATTTGCAACAAAAAGTCTCAAAAAGAAGCCAAAATTTGTGCCTGCCAGGATAGGAAAAACTGAACATAAATCACAAAAAAAAAGACAAGATCATACATAAGGTGCAAAAAAGACCTTCCAAATGTTTTAAAAATTAACTACAGAAAGAAATAACTTTGATGTCCCCCATAGTATGCAGTGATAACTCATATATTTTTTTTGTTTATTTTTATTTTTCATATAATAAATTTTTCATAATAAACTTAAACTAAACAATGTGAAGCATGATCTCATGCACAGAGATAGGTATCACAATAGCCAACACACTTATAGACAAGGTAAAGCAAAAACAAAGAGAAGAGGCAAGTGTGTAAGGCTAAAAAAAATCAATAACTTATTGTAGGATATAAACAGAAAGGTTCCCACATACATGATTAAAAACATTTAAAGTGTACAAACACACATATAGACACAACGGGTGGGTCAAGGTTGTATATGCGAGACCCAACAGCACAGAGGTCAGTACAAGAATATGTGGATGCAATACCCTCACAATAGCAAGATAAGACTAAAGCCCTAAAAAAACTGTGCCTGATCCCCGTCCTGAGAGGATATGATAATAATTCAAATCCAAACATCTCAAATAAATAACATAAGAGTATGCACAAGATCCAGGACAAAAAAGGAATAGATCAATCAAACAGAGCACAGTAAAAAAACAGTGACAGGGGAAAATCCCCTAAATGTAAACAAAGCAGAGCCTAATCATAGGTTGCTAATCTAGTAAACCCAATGGGGGACGAGGGGGAAAGCTGGGTCAGAGACCCGTGGCCGAAGGCACCCCACGCGTTCCGTCGCTGGATTGCGACTTCCTCAGGGGTAAGTGCTCTGACCCGTGGAGCCTACCTTATATGTACAGGAGATGACCAGACTCCAATCGCTGCCATGTGTTAATGTGAGCGCCTGTGTGTGTGTAATCCAAGCAAGGCGTGATTGTCGCGAGAAAAGCCAAGTCCCGTGCATGCGCATAATAAGTTATCATACACACCGGCGGAGAATATGCGCCTGCGTACTAGATTATGCGCTAATGCGACAGAATCAAGCGCCAATTTAGGCGCACACGTAAATACAGGCTATGTAAGGCGGCGCGTAATGCGCTATGCGTGCAAAAGATATGAAGGTTTTTGGGACGAGTTACAAAGCGCTAGCGCGCCCAATCTGCAGTGTTGTCATAGCAAGGTAATAAAAGACAGCGAATTTAGGCGCACCTACCAAAAAAGTTTAATAAAAGATCAACAAAATATATAAGACGTGCTGAGTAAAAACACATGATAAACGGAAGTTATTAAAGGACACAAAACATACTATACTAAATCAAAGTTAAAGAATGAAATATAAAGCATATGTAAAGATTAAGAAGCGTGCATCTAGAAACAAGTGTCCTTATAATAACGATAGGCCAATGTTAGCGCGTGCTCGAAAAAGTGTAAGTCCTACCAATAATACCCTTAAACATAAACTACACAAGCCATATACATCTTTTAGAGCACAACACACTAATATGTGAAAGTTGGCAATGGTTAGCTGGGCTCCTAACTGCGATAACCTAGGTAGAGAGAGGCTCCACGGGTCAAGTTGGCAATAGACGAAAATAAAGAATATTACAAACAATTACACAGTGTGAACCCCACAAATTGACGTCAAGTGACAATGTACAGGTAATATTAATGCAATATACAGGTGAGTATTAAATCAAGTAAATATTGGTCCAAAAAGACTGGAACAAAGTTAGTGAACTAGGCCACAGAATGAACCCAAATGTGGCACAGATGTCTGAGGAGGATACAAAAATTTTTTTTTTTATATATATAATTTCAAGAGATCAAAAGATATCGCTTTAGTAAGGACCCGGTTGTCCAAGCCAGATGATGGTCCTCAGATTGGGGTGGTTTGGATGGCTTCCAGATAACAGTCCACAAGTTAAGGTGGAGTGGCTTCCAGGGTGTCCCCATTGATGATCCACAGGTTGGGGTGATTTGGGTGGCTTCCAAGGTGTCCCCATAAATTGGAGACGCTAAGTTATATGAGAGATATCAAAAAGGTAGGGAGGTATGGATCTACAGTCACAGGTGGTCTTCGTAGATAGAGAAGACTAGAAAAAGGGAGCAGTCAAAGAAGTAAAGAAACAGTTATATAATCACATAGTCATAAAACAGTGATCCAGAGGTAAGTGAGGTGTGTGAAAAGGCAGTGAAATGTGTGAAAGAGAGGAAAGTGAGCCAAGGGGTGAAAAAAACCAAAAATGAGTGGTGCAAAGAATGACCAAAGAGGGGGGCCGGAAAGGTCCCAATACTACAAGGGGACATAAAGTCCCAGGTAAGTGAAGTGCAAGGATCAAGGGAAATGGGTGAGTAAATGGGAAATATTGGTGAATAGATGAAAAATAAATAAATAAAGACCAAGGGGAGTGGTCGTGTGAGCGTGAAACCAATGTGAGCATGAGCTAATAATAAAAAAGTGTAGGGCCTTATATGTAAGGAGTGAAAACCATATGTGAAACCGGAAAAGTGGGGGTGTGTCAAGTGAGAGATGTATAGGTGAGGTAAAGAATATAATTGTACAAGTTCATGTAGGTAGTAGAGTACTTACCTATATACTCAATTAAAGTAGCAGAAGGGTATGGGAAAGTCACCTCTGTTTATAAAACCCTGAAAACAGAAGATCCTCATTAACCCCCTGGGGGCCAAACTGCCCAGATTGTAGATCCAGCGGGCCTGCCTCCTTAGAAATTCAGGAGTCAGGTTACCACCCCTTATGGTAGGCCGTATGAGATCTAAGCCAACCACTTGAATGCCCCGAGTCTTACCTGCATGTTCTCATCGAAAATGCGTGGCAACTGTTGAAAGGGTCTTGCCCTGAAGTGGGAATCTGCATGGAGGATGCTTGAAAGGTGTTGTTGGACCCTTTTCCGTAACTCTTGTGATGTCTGGCCCACATAAATTTTCTGACAGGGGCAGATGAGGGCATAAATTACGTTTTTAGATTTGCAATTGATGTAGTGACGCAGAGTAAGGGTCTTTTTATCTGTAGAGTCCCTGATTGATTTGCAGATCTTCATGAGTGGGCAGACAGAGCAATCCCCACAAGGATATGAGCCAATCAGTTTTGATCCCCTCCCCAGGGATTTCTTCGGTCTCTGGTAGTAGCTAGCTGTAAGTTTGTCTTTCAAATTTTTGGCCCTTTTGGCAATTAGACACGGTTTCTCGCTTTTCAAGTTGGACAATTTGGGTTCAGCAAGGAGTATGTTCCAGTTTCTATTTAATATGGCCCGGATATCATTCCACTGGTTATTGAAGGGGGTGATGATACCTCCCTTGAAGTTGGTGTCCCGTTTCTTTGGTTGCAGAAGTTTGTCTCTCTGTGTGTCACGAGCCCTTCTGTAGGCCCTAGAGATGGATCTCTTTGGATATCCACGTTCCTTAAAACGTTGTGTTAAATCCAGGGCATTTTTCCGAAAGTCCATGGATGTTGAGCAATCCCTCTTGATTCTGATGAATTGTCCTATGGGGATACCCCTTTTAAGATGGTCCGGGTGGAAACTGGAGCGATGTAATAGGCTATTTGTTGCAGTACTCTTGCGGAAGAGGTCCGTGTCCAACGGATGATCCCGAATCAAGATGTTGAGATCCAGGAACTCCACTGTGACCTGCGAGACATGGTGGGTAAGTATAATGTTAAAGGGATTGTTGTTAAGCTCTGCTATAAATGATTCACAGAGCTCCAGTAGTCCATCCCATACAAGCAGAATATCGTCAATGAAACAAAACCACCCGATGACGTGTTGACGATAGATGGGGGATGGGTACACGTGCACGCCCTCCCACCAACCCAAAAATAGGTTGGCATAGGAGGGCGCGCATCGTGCACCCATTGCTGTCCCGGAAACCTGCGTGTAAAATGTCCCATCAAATGTAAAGTAACTCTGACGTAAAACAAAGTCAAGGAGTTCAATGAGAAACGAGTCATGGCGTCGATCCCCCGTTGACTCAGCATCCAAAAAGGTCGACACTGCATTGATTCCATCACTGTGTGCGATGTTAGTATAGAGGGATTCGACGTCTAACGTAATAAGCCATGCATTGGGAGGAACAATCAGGTCCTTAATTTTGTGGATTAAATCAGTTGAATCCCGTATGTATGATTTTAGGTCAACTACCAAAGGTTGTAAAAAGTAGTCTATATACATACACGCTTTTTCGTACAGTCCGCCTATCCCCGACACTATAGGCCTCCCTGGAGGACAGGTCAGGGATTTGTGGACCTTGGGAAGCATACATTTTTCATAATAATAATGATAATGTTTAACTTTTTCTTTGCTGTTTTTGTAGATGCCCTAGAGGGATCAATTCTAATTTTGCTAACACTTTTGCAGATCATCAGCCATGACAACTCTTGGAGTTTCGTATGGACTACCATGCAATGTACTGTAGTAGAAAGCTTTTTTATTTTTTTTTTTAATCTTTATTTCACCATATTCCGAGGCTGTATTCTATATTGCACTACATGGGGTTTTTTTTTTACTGAAGGTTACAGATCAGGCTGAATGACAAGCCTAGGAGTCTTGGGAAGATGCTTGACTGTCTAAGCATCCATTTACTTCCCCCAAAGACATCACAGAGCAACTATCAAAGGCAATATAGCAATGTGCCAGTAGAAATAAATAGTTAATACTCATGTGATCAGTGCCAGCACCTATCATGGGTATTCGCAGTGGGTGTTTACTGTAATATGCAGCAAACACCCACCCTGTATGGAAAGGGCTCTTTATAAACCCCTTGCCACAGTAATAGTACATTACTTTTGCAGCAAGGGGCTAAATAACATTCTACAATTTCATAAAGATTGTTTGTATGAGGATCCATCAGCTTTAAAGAATTTAGTATCTGGACTTTTGCCTGACATGGAGAAGTGATCTTCTTCATGCCAGGCTGTCTTCAGCCTTGGGTTATACTGCTTTCATTTTTCTGAATTTTTAATCCACATAAAATTCTTTAATGCAAAATAATATGAAAGAAGTCCTTTTTTGGAAGTGTACAGGAATAATAATTAATGGCTTCCAGTCAAAAATACTTTACTGCATCAGGGGGCCAAGTGGTAAATTAAGTCACTTCATGATTAGTTGTGAAAAACTGAAACGCACATTCTAGTTTGCTTAGGATACATTTCATTAATTTCACATGCTGTGGCATTTCAATGTGCTTTTCTTTGGTTTCCTAAAATATTTTTATGTGGTTGCCAGACTGGTTGTTTAGAGTGGTTTGCGTTACTTTGGTAACACTAGCATATTTTCTTACACATTTTTTTAAAGTACATACTCTTCTATTCCATTGTATTAATATGATCATATATTGTTTTATTTTTATGGTCTAAGTTTAAGTCCCAGAAATATTACATAAGTCACCGTTGTAAAAATATCATATTGGTTACCACAACTAATACATAAGAAATTCAAACTTTTGAGCTAGCGGCCAAGCTGTAGCTTATAATAATCAATGTGTTCGAACTCCAGAATAGTCTGTTGAGTACTTTTCTTTCAACAAAAAGTGTACTGTCCCAAAGTGCTCTAGTCCAACATATTCCTCATGATCTATTAATCCAATATGTAATCTTATACATTGTACTACAACTATGTCCTGGTTTTGGTATCACTGGAGTTTCAACCAACAAAGGTAAGAGACAGGAGTGAGGGGAAGGAATGCAGAGGAACAGAATTTCAATACAATAAAATAACTATTAACGTCATTGTTAGAGATGAGCTGGTTGGTCTAAATTTGGGTTTTCTGTCTTTGTCTGAATTTTGCAACAAAATTTGGGTCAGAAACCAGACTTCAGGTAAACTATGACCTGAACACAAACCCCATTTAAGTCAACTGAGACCCAAACTGAGACTAACAGGGCAGTTTCCATACCCACAATATGCTAGGGAAAATACTTCAAATAATAACACAACATTAAAAAAATGTAAATTAAAGTGATACTAATATAAAAAATATACTAATAATGTTATTGCGTTAGAATACAGTAGTATTCTAGATGACAAACCAAAAAAAAACGAGGAAACACCTGTGGCTCCCTATGCTGCTTGAGTTGTCTAAGCCCCCACCACCACCACCCAATGGCAAAGCCATCTTTCTCCCAACAAAGGGAGGATATGACATCACCACCATCACCAAACTTGTCCAAAGAAATCCCAGGGCAGGGTTCAGCTTTGTTTCACCCAAACAATGGAGAAAAAGGGGACCCGTCTCACCCACAATCCCTGGTCTTGACTAGGACAGTTGCAAAATTGTTGACCTTTGAAAAAAGATACCACTCTGGAGAGCTTTCAAAATATTTTGGTGGTGGCTGTCATTCCCAGTCGCCACTAATTTTGTGGGCAGCTCATGCATACCCAGCACCAACAGGTTGTGAAAAAAATAAATTATGCACTGTGCCATTAGTCGCAAGTTGCACATCAAAACTGATATGTGTACAAGTAAGCGTAGGCAGGGACTTTACATCTCTTTAATTGACCACTGGTTAATGTAGTGGTAGCTGGGCCTGAGGCAGGAGTCGCTGTGGTGCATATACTTTCACTACCGAGGATTGCAGGACATCAATCGTTGCCTTTATTTCCCTCCTATATCGTCTGGCACCACCAGTTTCAGCATTGATTCAGCAGAGTGTGCTGAAACTCATCTGTCTCAGCAAAAGACCACAAACCACCCAAAGTATTGAAAAATTCTCTCTCAACCTCTAAAGAAAGTGAAACATCTTGAATAAAAATGTAAAAAAAAAACACATACTTTAATGAAAAACAAACTTTTTGGAAAACACAAAACTTTTTACAAAAACCAAACCTATTTACAAAAATATAAACTACACAACCTATTTTTTTCAGGCAATAGCCCTGTTTAATAATTAGCAAACAAAACATGCATGTGGACACCCATTGCATCTTTTATGCCAGTGAGGGGAACAGCCATGTTTTTCACATTGCATCTTTTATGGCAGTTAGAGGAAGGAGAAGAAAAAAGGCTGATGGACAACGTGTTAAACACTATGTTATGTTAAATTGTGATATGCGAGTACGCCCACTTACCATCTGAATCATATTGCCTGCACTGTGTTATATAGATTTTCTTTTCCCTATCTAGTTAGAGGAAGGGTCAGGGTTTTACCATTGTGTCTTTTATGGCATTGAGAGGAAGGGCCAGATTTTTATCATTATGGAGCATTTATACTGCACTAAAAGTGCTATTTCCATGTATAATGCTTGGTGTGGGGATTCATTAAGCTCGTGCACCAGAAATCATGAATCTGTCACTTCCCCGCACTGGCCCGACAGAGTTCACCATCTTTTTTGTTTTTGCAAAACAATTTGCAAGTTAAATACGGCACTCAGTCCAAATCAGTCAGACCAACTAATGACACGCCCCCTAATTTGTGTCACATGGAGGCTACCGCAACTGCACCACAAAAGGGTCACCTGCGACACAATAGCGGCACAGACACTTCTTAAATACTGGTGCAAGCCGTTTTAGCCTAGAAGAACCTGCACAGTCTGACAAAAGTGCGTGCAAGGCCCTTAGTAATTGTGCCCCTGTCTTTTCTGGCAGTGGATAGGAAGGGCCAGGTTTTTCAATAGCGATTAATGGGTGGCCACTCTGCTAGATCCGTGTTATGAAGATAAAATAATATCCTTGATTCCACTACTTGAGCTCATGAAAAAAATTAGAAAATAAAAGAAAATGAAAAAATGAGACAATGCACTAGTGGTTCCCATCTGACACTGGGGCGTCAGTGGCAGATATAGATGACTATGCTCCCCTCCTGGAGATTACAGATGCCACATGCATCATTTACTAGTTTCACTGAAAATGTTGGTGTGTTAAGTCTTCTTTGTCTTTTCTTTGATGGGTTATATGCAGTGTCAATCTCAAAGCCAAATCTGTTTTACTAACAACGGAGAACAATGCAAGCTTCCAGGGCTGCATCTGCCATGAGGTGAGATGAAAATCTCACCTCAGGCGGCAGAATGCAGAGCCCTTTAAAGAGCGGCGAAATTTGCAGCTCTAATGTGGATGATTTGGGCGCCTGTTGACGCCCAAATCGCCCACCAG
This sequence comes from Engystomops pustulosus, assembly GCA_019512145.1. Taxonomy (NCBI): domain Eukaryota; kingdom Metazoa; phylum Chordata; class Amphibia; order Anura; family Leptodactylidae; genus Engystomops; species Engystomops pustulosus. Next base: position 94,230,739 of record CM033641.1, on the reverse strand, counting down.
CTAAATAAATTGAGCCTGTCTCTTTAAGATTTATATTTGGAGCGGCGCAGTGCCTATATGGCTGCTGGCGTCGCTCCGTTCTATACAGGGGCACACATTAAATAGTTATACTAGCGGGGGGTGCTGTGTATTTTATACGGGGCCATAATCGTTTAATACTGGGGGAAGGAGGTTGCTGTGTATTTTATATGGGGCCATAATCATTTTATATTGAGGGGGGGTGCTGTGTATTTTATATGGGGCCATAATTGTTTTGTACTGGTGGGGGGGGTGCCATAAATATTATATGTGGCCATCATTGTGTTATACTAGGGGGGCGAGTGCTGTGTATTTTATATGGGGCCATAATCGTTTTGTACTGGTGGGGGGGTGCTATTAATATTATATGGGGCCATAATCGGTGCTGTGTATTTTATATGGGGCCATAATCGTTCTATACCGGGGGGGGTGAGCTTATATGTGGCCATAATCATTTACACGGGGGGGGGGGTTGCTGTATATATTATATGGGGCCATAATCATTTTATACTGGGGGGGCTGTATATATTATATGAGGCCAGAATTGTTTTATACTGTGGAGGGGGAGGTTGCTGTATATATAATATGGGGACAGATTCTTTTTTTCCTGGGGGGCGGCTGTATATATTTATATGGGGCCAGATTTAAGCTGGGGGGTATACAGTATATTACTAAGCTGAGGGGCTGTACATGGGATACAGTATATTTCCAAGCTGGGGGCTGTATATGGGATACAGTATATTACTAAGCTGGGGGCTGTATATGGGATACAGTATATTACTAAACTGGGGGCTGTATATGGGGTACAGTATATTACTAAGCTGGCGGGCTATATATGGGATACAGTATATTACTAAGCTGGGGCTGTATATGGGGTACAGTATATTACTAAGCTGGGGGCTGTATATGGGGTACAGTATATTACAAAGCTGGGAGGGCTGTATATGGGATACAGTATATACAGTAGTATACAGCCAGCCCCCATACAGTATACAGCCAGCCCCAAGTAGTATACAGCCAGTCCCAAGTAGTATACAGCCAGCCCCCATGTAGTATACAGTCAGCCCCCATGTAGTATACAGCCATCCCTCATGTTGTATACAGCCAGCCCCCATGTAGTATACAGCCAGCACCCATTTAGTATACAGCCAGCACCCATGTAGTATACAGCCAGCCCCCATGTTATATACAGCCAGCCCCCACGTAGTATACAGCCAGCCCCCATGTTGTATACAGCTAGCCCTCATGTAGTATACAGCCAGCCCCCTGCCAAAAAGAACTTAATACTCACCCTTCGGTGTCCGGATCGTTGGCACGGGTCCTGATCTTCAGTGCGGGGCTCCCAATCTTCGGTGCAGGTCCCGGCGGCTCCTCTACTTTCTTCTGTAGCCGGCAGATCGCATCCATCTATCTTCTGGTTTTGTCATTCGGTGTTTGCTAGTTATTTTTTTATCTGCATCTTATCCCTATCTCTGTTTTGTATGAACATCTATTCCTATTCTCCCTATTGCCCTCCTCCCTGTATTCTGCCTCAGTTGTATGTTTGTGTGCATGCTGGGATTGCTAATTTGCCAAGTTTTACTTGCAGCTAATGTATCGGTGGGGGGGGGGGGCCCAAATTTACTACACCAGACCCTAGTATCCTTTAATCCTATTCCATACTATCTGGATAGGTCTTCGTGTTCAGAGAGAGAGAAGTTGTTGGATCCGGGGCTAGCCTGGGTAAGCTAAACATCACCAGCAGACACAAACTAGCTTAGCCTTAGAGTAAGGGACAGTTTTCCCATCCCTGTTTCCCTAGTTCTTGCTGCTTCTTGCTTCCTTATAAACTGTGACACCATCTTCTTGGGGGCATGTGCGTTGGCTACCTATCTACTGGGGGGGGGGCATGTGTAGTGGCTACCTATCTACTGGAGGCATGTGAAGTGGCTTCCTATTCTGAGGGGCATGTGCTGTTACTACCTATCTACCTGGGGGAATGTGCTGTGGCTACCTATCTGCTGGTGGCATGTGCCGTGGCTACCAAGCTACTGGGGGGCATGTGCTGAGACTACCAATATACAGGGGGCATGTGCTGTGGCAACCTAGCTACTGGGGGCATGTGCTGAGACTACCCATATACTGAGGCATTTGCTTGGACTACCTATATACTGAGGGGCATGTGTTGTTACTACCTATTTACCTGGGGGTATGTGCTGTGGCTACCTATCTGCTGGTGGCATGTGCCATGGCTACCTATCACTTGAGGGGGCTTGTGCTGTGGCTACCTAGCTTCTGCTATTGTTATTGCTATTGTTTCCATCACATAGTCTATGCCAGTCATGGCGAACCTTTTAGAGACCAAGTGCCCAAACTACCACAAAGACCCACTTATTTATCGCAAAGTGCCAACACAGAAATTTAATTTGTGATTTATACTCCCTTCTCTGTCACCGTTTTCACTGAGGACACGAATAAAGCAGAAAATAGTCCCAGGTAGTCCTGTCACTTTAAAATAGCTCTGTGCACAGCAAGTCCTGGGCTGTCTGGGACTGCAAGAAGATACCTGGAGTCATCTCTGGTGATGGCCTGAGTGCCCACAGAAAGGGCTCTGAGTGCCACCTCTAGCAGCAGTGCCATAGGTTAGCCATCACTGGTCTATGCCATAGGCCATGCATGTTCTCCAAATAAGATGATTGTGTGATATTGTATCAAAAGTTTTTGCAAAATCTAGGTATATCACATCAGTCACATAACTCCAATTATTGACATGCACTTATTTTATGTTATTTGTCATTTCATAAATTCCTTAGTGGTCAATTGCTGATAATCCTCTAAAAAAACCTTCAAATTCTTTACATACCTCAGATTTTGTACATGGTAAGTGCATGGCTTCACCTTTTTACCTTTTTTAAATATTGCTACCACATCAGCCATCCTCCTATCCTGTGGTATGGGGGTAGAGGACGTTACATTTTGTGAAATGTAGCTTGGAGCTAATGGCTGACTTTCCAGGTAGAAGCTTGGATATGGATAAAAAGTAAACTAAGATATAATTTAAGATCCAGTTAAATAAAGATGAGGATAATCTGTGGTGAGCCATTTTAGGACTGAAACATTACGCTATCCGGAGAATATGTTGTCTATTGTATATGGTAACTATATAAATTGACATAACTCTGTTGTACTTTCTTTTTTATGATCATGTTTTAAAAAAAAAAGAAAAGTGTATCCTGGGTCGGACCCGTTATATGACACATAAATGGATCCCATTCCCAACACAACTAATTGTTTACTACATTTTGAACAGAACAGTTTTGACAGACTTAGTCTTACCTGTGCATATTTTGTTAAATTATATAAAAATATAGTAAACACTAAAATTAATTCATCATGCTTGTTTTAGACCAAACTTTACACAGCAGATATGTAGATTGGGCAATATAAAATTGTCACAGTAAATTGCTGTAGTAGTGACACCTAGTGGTAAAAATACATTAATACCCAATAGACTGGTTACACTAAGAATTCTTTATACCTTTGAAGGTCACAAAAAGTGAAATTATGTCCTGTCTTAGTAAAGACGAGATGTTTTTGCAGCCATTTTTTATAAATACTTCTTAGAAGCTTAGCTAAAACAGCAAGCATTAAAGAGAATGGTAAAATGAAGCTAATGCATGACATGTGTTTTATGAGTAGTACACGTGGGGTTTTACACCAGATGGAAAATTTCTAAAGTCAGCAAAACAATCATCTTTGTAAATCATTTCAGGATATGTCTCCAAGTAAAACCCCTGTATTTGCTCTTGGGATAATGACTGAATATTGCATAATATTCATGATCTACATGTAATCGTATTTTAGGTCGTGCCCACGTATGGGGGTAGCAGGTGTGTAAAGCAGGTGTGAGTAGTCTTTCTTCATGAATCATTTTGGAGATTACAGAATTTGAAGATGTTGGGTTACTGTACAAATCTGTGTATTCACATACATCAAGTTTGTAGAAATTTCTGAAAGTGAGAATCAGTTCCTTTCATCTAAGTGAGGCTGATTCTTTACCGTGCACATGAATAAAGTGCTGCATGTTATATGGACTGTATTGTAATGTGATAATACAACTAATATGCAGTTTAAATAGTGGTCCTAAACCAGCATTGTGATCCCTCACTTTCCCTGAATGTCATTAAAGTATAATATGACATAAAAGTAAGATCTCAACTAATGAGACAATGATCCACAGTTATTACAGCGTTTTCACCAGTTTTTTGTTTGACTTTGAACTCAAAGGAAAAACAAACTTCTTGCACATGGATTCATAAAGCGCCATTATAGCATCAAAGCTGCACCATGTCCACCACGCCACAAAATTCTGCACTGGGGCAGTTGGAGCTGGAGGGCAACTCAACAGAATTGTGTCGCATGCTCTATGTCTGCCGCACTCTGCACACTCAACAGGCAAATTAAACCTAATACAATTTGTTTTACTTTTCGTTAATATGGCTCAGTGTTTGGAATTGAACAGTAAAAATTATTACTTTGTTCAATTTTTCCTTCTGTTCCAAATCTGGTTGTTCTTGCATCTTTATCTGCTATATATGCTGAGACTTCAAGTATTTTAGTCCTACTGCAAACACACAAGAAGGGGTAACTTGGTCTCATGCACACAGCAATGTAATTGCAATGTTATACTGGAAATGTATGAATAATGGATGGTGCTCGCAATAAAATACCACCTCAGGCATAATTATGACAGTAATATCTCTTTCAAGCAATAATGAATATAGTGAAGTCACTATGCACAGGCAATGTGAAATGCAAGCATCAATCATAGTCACTGTAATACACTGAACATGGATAATGCACATAACATTGTCCTGAATAGTAACATAGTAATATCATAGTGTAGGGCAAGTAAACACAGTGATGTTCTATAAATCTGTGTTTATTGTACTCTGTGCCATCAAATGTGAATATTGCACAGAAGTGATATCCTAAACCAGTGATGGCAAACCTTTTACACGCCGAGTGCCCAAACGACAACCAAAATCCATGTATTTTTCGCAAAGTGCCGATGCGACAATTTAAGCAGTAACTTATTATTCCCTGCTCTGTCACAGGTTTAAATTGTATAGACACCCGAGGATACCAATACAGTAAAAAGAAGGAGAAGAAGTTTGGATCATCATTGGAGCTTCCTTCTAGGGTCCTCGGCTGTTTGGGACTGGAAGAGGCCTTGAGCCCTGTTTGGCGAACTCTGCGCTTGGGTGCCCATAGAGAGGGCTATGAGTGCCACCTCTGGCACCAGTGCCATAGGCTCACCACCACTGTCCTAGAACAATCAGGATGTCCCCTGAATATTGCGATGCAGATATTAATATATATATTTTTTTAAGATAAAACAATAAAGAGGATGTGTTATTTGGCCTGCACAGTGAAAGCCATGAAAACAAAACCGGTAAGAAAATGGTTATAACAGAGTTTTTTTTGTAGATTTCACTGTATTTGAACATGCTTAATAAAAATATTTTTTAAATTAAATTAACAAATAAAAACAATAACATTTCACCAAATGGTACAATTTATCCCACAGAATTCAAACCTCTGTTAATGGAATAAAAGTTGTGGCTTTTGGAATAAAAAAAATGGAAATAATGGAAAACAATGAATGGCCTGACACTTAAAGGGGTTTTCCCACGAAAGAAAATTCTCACATTTCAATCCCCTAGTGATATTTACACAATAAAGATCAGTTTAATCCCTTACTTTACAATTTTACTAAATTTTATTGCTGTTTTTGCTCATATCACTCTCTATGGTGCTCCGTGCAAAATTTCAGGGTGTGGGGCCTCTTTAAGCAGACACATTATGATCCATCTAGTTCTGTGGGGTGACAATGTGGTTAGATTATCAGGGTACAGGTGTATATACACTTTCATCTGGCTTCTGACATTGTAGTAACAAACTGACACATAGAAAGAGAGATGAGACAGATCAGAAATGCATGAGATCCATTATATGCCTATTACAGACTCAGCCGGGTAGCTTGTAGTTTGAAGCTTGTCTCTTTTCTCAAGATCTCCTGCCAGGAAGTGAATCAGTGTCTGTGAGCTCTGGACTGCGGGGGCATGGCTACAGGCACAACACACAGAAATCTCAGCAGCAGACTCTCAAACAAAATGGCGGCCCAACCCTAAGTCTGAAGTTACAGGGTCACCCCCAGATGAAGGCTCAATACGAGCTGAAACGCGTGTCGGGGCGGCAGTCATCCCCGGACATTGTGCATACCCACCTCTAATCCTGGTAAGGACTGGCTTTAAGATTCTAAAACTGTTTCCTTGCTCCACTATATTGGCATGAGTATTTGCTGTGCCATTACCATTGCATTGATTTACGCTACTCTCAGGTGTCAACCCTGTATATACCAGCCCTTCCAAATACCTTATATACCTTTACATAACCTACATATGTCCGGGTATGACTGCCCTTTTCTCTGCTGTATATTTACCCCATAACCCTGTCATGTATTTCTTAACAACGTTTAATTGTGTCTATTTGTGTATATGTCTGCATAAATAAAGATTGTTAACTTTTTATACTCATCTTTGATGTTGTCATATTGCCTCACTTTTCTCTCCTCATCTTGAGGGGTACTATAGTTTTTTGCAGTTACATGGTCTGACCTAGGGGCAACTGAAATTTTGTACAACAGGATTGTTAGAGACAGGTAGGACTCAAATCTGTGAAATGCTGTATGTGTTATTTTGATGTGCTGAGTACATAAAAGAAACTTGTCTTCGCGGGAATACCCCTTTAAGTGGTTAAACTGCAGAGGATCTGACCCCTTTTACAATGTACTGCAGTACATCTGATAATTGATTGTAATATATAATTGATAATATTTGGCTTCCCAAATTAGCCACCTGGAACAAGAGGTGCTGTGGCAATGGTGGGCGTGCACTGAACAGCAACCAGATCATATAAGTATTCCAGAGACTAGGTAGATATAGCCATGAGTAAGCAATTAATTTTCTCAAACGCGTAGACGATTTCTCCTTCTTGCCTTTACTGATCCCATGTGAATCCCTGTTTGTTGGATGACCAGCAGGTCTCTCTTTTTTAACAGCTGAAATAGGTGAGCTGACAATGAACTAAGTTTCTTTTTGCTTGAGAAGACTTACACCTCCAAAGCACTGCTTGTTGGCAAAAAATTTGGACACTGAATTTCAAGTGAATGCTGTCTCCTCTCCTATATTTCCAAGCTTTCATAGTATCCCAGGCCATCCTCTGGAAAACTTAATATGGTCCTCTATAGGTATAGTTCATAGCAGACTATATCGTATCATTATCTTGAACATCATTTTTACAATATGATTGTTATCACATTGTTAACCCTACCTTAAATTGAAAGATAACAACCTCCTATGAACATCGTCCAGGTTTGTGTTTTAAATGACTACACAAAAGCCTTGGGGAATATGACCTTCTTACACTTGTCATATTCTAAGTATTAAATAACTGGTATTATAAAAGAAAATAACTGCAAAATAAAACTTTCAAAGATATTAAATTGTTCAATGAAACTCATGCAAGAATGATCCACAATGCCAGCGAATCTTTCAGTTTTAAAGTTCATTTAATGTGTAAATAAAAGTTACACATTTCAGCTCAGTACAAGATCAAGTTACTTTGAAAGGGGTATTCCAGGAATAAGAATAATTCATAATTCAAACGTGAAAAGTCGCCGGTTGCGTTTTTTTCTACGCCAGGCCCTGGCAACTGGCAGCCCGATACCAGCGTATGATAAATATCCCCCAAGGTCTTAGCAGTGTCTTATGTACCCTGGATTCTAAATAGTGACTTCTACCTAATGTAGGTCACATTCAATGTCTATGGTAGGATAGACAGCTCATCATGAAGAATATTTGAATAAATATGATTGTTTAGAAATGTTTTTCCACTGTATCGGATGGCTTCATTCTCAAACCATGAGAGTTTGGGTGTTGAGATCTAAGTATTACCCATGAAGGGTAATTCTGACATATAGATAAATAAGAAACAGATGCTCAAAAACATGACAGTTTTTTTCTTTGCAGCCATCACCCTAATTACATTATTGCTCCCAACCAAATTGTTAATAGCTCTGTAAATGTTATGCTAATTTAATAGCAGGCCACCAGAATTTCCTATTAAAATTCTTAGGACTAATTGTGGTTTTGAAGGGTTCATTGAAAATTACATATTTCAGTAATACTATCCTGGCTCATTCCTCAAAACAATGTTCATGCTAACATAACCTTTACTGATTGAGTTTGTCATCTCACAGTGTCTTCATACTGTGAGGCTTTCATTCTTGTCCATAGAAGAGAACAATAGGAGATGAATATTTCTATTTTAGAAGTACGACAAACCCCCCTGTTATGCCATAACACTAAATTTGGTTATTTGTTTTTTCCATAGTCCCAGGGAAAACTTATTGGACATTCCTCTAACCTCAATGAACTATATGCACTCTAGCAGCATGAGTACAATAACATGATCGAGTCCTCCCAGGGGGGGAAAGCAAATGAGGCAGAACTCTGGGACTAAGTCTCACAAGTGCAAGGATTTGGCACAGTCCCGAGAACAATTCATCCTAGGGTTAGATATAAATATAACTGGATCCAATATTTTATTGTTCTCTGAGTTCATTAGAATGTATAATAATGCTAAATTATAATAACAGCGGATGTATAAGTCTCCTAGGTTTTCTTTATGAGCTGTATACAGCAGATTTGTAGTCTCTGATGAGTTGAACATTGCCATTTCCATTGCTTTCATTAATATTACAATAACTCAAAGTTTTGAAATATGGATTTTCAGTATGTCTCAATTCTCTCACTGCAGTCTATTTCACGTCACCAATGTGAAGGAATGCTGTTATTTGTTTGTTGTGAGGCTGACGGAGACCTAGTGGTGGGGGTTTTACTATTTAATAAATTATTAGGAAATCTATAGGAAAAATATTTTAATTAGGAAATGTGCTATGTCCAAGCTTTAGGACTGCAGCACACAGGCAAAATAATATGGATGCTGGGAGTGCTTCTCCATGATCCAGGACCCCTTATTGGCTAAATCTAAACATAGGAGTCATCGCTTGAATTACATAGATATTATGGGGGAGATTCATTAAGGGATGAAGCCCTACCCTTGTCTCCATGGAACCAGAGAACCATGTTTGAAGGCTATATGAAGGGCGTAGGAGTGGGATAGGAATGCCCCATGCCGACCCACTTCACCGGTGGTAACGCCTGGTGAAGTGCGAAAGAATGCGAAAGAAATTGTGATAATTTCAATGCATCTATGGCAGAAAACTGGTATAGCAACGCTGATAAATCTCCCCTATAAGCATTAAAGCTTGGATGTATAGACGGCATGGCAGTTATTCTCATAAAACACTATATTTACTGTATATGATATAACGTATACTTTGTGGTGGACACTAATATACCTAGTAATTGTCTCTTGACAATTGACTAATGTAGCTTTTGCTTTTGTACTGTATGGACAATTTTGTAACTGTTATTTAGATAATATATGGCAGTATAGTTTTACTACTGCCATACAGATATACTTAAAGAGATATTTCAATAAAGTTTTACTTTTCACGTCAAGATGCTACTACTTTCTGTAACACAGAGAAATTTGAAGAGAAAAACATTTTCTAAAAGTGTTTGTGTACACTAGCCATTTTACTTCAGTCCCACTCTACAGTGACATCTCTCTTCAATAAACTGCCAAAAGATTGACGCCCCTGCCAAAGGTTTAAGAATTTGTGTCCCTACTGTACATTACTAGATGTATTTTAAATCCCCCATATGTCTTGTTAGTTGTTTTACAGGAGTTTCTTTAGAGAGCAAACTAAGTTAAGAAGTTAAGAGGCCTTTAAAATATTAAGTCACAGCAGCTTGTTTAGTGTTAGTGCTTGCGTGCCAGCACAGATTAGGAAAGGTTGATTTAATACACTTGAAAAATGTCATTGGTACACAAATTAACACTTAGGATTTGTTTACTAATCAAGGGCCTTTACCTACATTATTATATACATCATAGCCTATAAAAAATAATTTTGTGACATGTAAGTACATATTACTCGGTGATTAGTGAAACTTGTTGCACCCCCTTTTCGCCACCAGTTCAACATAGGGAAATTACTAAATTCTCTATGACCTGTTTATCAGGCTCACTGGATATAACCCCTTAACTAAGAGAATAGTCTGTATTCTGCATAGTTTCTGGTCACTCTTGCGTTCATAGGTAGGTCACAACATATTAAAGGTGCTCTATTGGACTCAGATGTACGTAGTTTCCGTGAAGATCACTGGAGCACACTATTTATTGTAATCTGCACAAAAACGAACGGAGATTATGGGGCACATTTACTAAGTTTCCCGCAGCCGCATTTCTGTCGGGTTTCGAAAATTTCTCTGTATTGTGCTGAATTGCCCCGGGTTTTTGGCGCATGCGATCGGATTGCGCACATCCCGCTGGCTTGCATGCGATACAAATCGGGGGGTGTGGACGTAGGACAACCTGACTGATTCGGACAAACTACGAAATTTAACTTGGTGAACTGCAGTGGACCTTAGCGGGGAAAGCGACACATGCAGGAAATTTGACGCACAACTTAGTGAATCGCTGCAGCTCCGAATCCTCGTCGGACATTCCAGATCGGCGGTGTCAACGGGACGGGTAAGTAAATGTGCCCCAATGTGTGCTCCAGCTCAGCTCATACCGTTCATTATGGCAAGCAACATAACTGAACCTTTGAAGAATTTTTCTTATTATAGAAAGTAATATGGTACAGTTGATAATAGTAAACTTTGTCATTTACTTCATTAAGTAAAGCAGTTTCTCTGTGCCATTTTTCCAGCTTCTTTCTCCTGCAGTATACAGTGTATATGAAAGCCTTCTGAAGTGGACAAATAAGAAGGCTAAAGATTAACCTTCATTTTCGTAATTACAATACCTAAGTAATATTTCCCTTAATGATTCAGGTCTCTGAAGTGATGTTATAGAGGGTCAGGGAACTGACCAGTGAAAAGACACAGACTGTGAGCCCTGAGACTAAACCCGCTTCCCAGTTGTCCCTGCCTAATTAACCTACCTACCCGAAGCGGTAGAAGACAACTGGTCAATGTTCCTGTGCCTAGGTGCAAACACAAAGATAAAGACAAGACAAAATAGGATATTCGCCATATAAGGACCAGAACTAAGAGATCTAAGTAGCACAAAATAACAAGGCAAATGGATAGGCGGAATCAGGTATAGGGTCAAAAATACCACAATACAGAAGACAGAATGAACACTAGCACTATGTATGTGTATATAGGGTATGCATATATCCTTATTTCTAAGTGTAAGTACATTATGTATATATGGTATATGTGTTTATAATGTATATGTACTGTACAGAATGTATATATATTATGTGTATATGCTGTACGTGTGTTTAAATGTATGGATGTGTACAAAGTTGGCCACATTTATTAATAGTGCACAGTGTGCAGTTTGCCTCACTAATGTGCACCAGATGGATTATTGAAGATGGTCTTTAATAATCTTGCGCACCCAGCAGACGCCAATCATACTTAAACTGGTTTTGGTGCCCTCAGTTTAATGAAAGTGTGCCACAATTATTTCAGACTTTCAACACAAATGTTGGGCCCAGTGTGAATCCGTACCGGAACGCACCATTAAGTGAAGAGTTTTCTGTTGCCGCGGACACAGTGCAGCTGCAACACAAAACTGAAGCAAACACTTCATAAATACATGTGCAAGCAGTTTGCACATGTATTCATGAGTAAACTATGCCTGAAAATTGGTCCAGCCAATTTTATAAATCTGGGCCACTGGGTTTTTATATAAGTAATGAGTTTGTATACAATATATGTATGATATGAGTACATAAATGTGTGTGTATAAGTTAATAGATTTATGTATGTGTAAGAGTGTATTAATGTGTGTATGAGTGTAGAACTTTGTGTGCATATATAAGTATATAAATGTGTGATTTTGCAAATATGTATGTTTTTTAAAGGGAAGAGGGGTTCCTCTCCCAGTTACGCCCCTGGTCCAAATATATATTTCTCCTTACTGCCTACAAGTGAAAGAGTAACCATTATAATAATAATCTTTATTTATATAGCGCCATCATATTCCATAGTGCTTTACAAATCATAGGGGACATATGCAAATACAATTTAAAATTACGGAGTTCAAATTGTCATACAAATGTACAAGTCGGACAAACCATTGGATGACTATTCACAACTCTGGTGCACAACATATGTTACCAGAACAGCGGCCTAGCTACAACTGCGGTCTGGCGGTGAGCCCTATTTGACACCATGTTTTACTCAACAAACATTCATTGGAAACCCTGGAATCTTAATAATTGTTTAAGCATGTTTTCAACAAAACTTGTAGGTAGTAGGCAGGTGGACTAATGCACAAATTTATTCCAGGTATATGGTTGTCCCAACAGGCTCTAATTCTAAACTGAACAACTCATGTAACAGATGTGATACCCAGAAGTGAGAGTTGTTACAAAGTGATTAGTAGACTAGAATTTTTGGGCAGTTTGCCAGTCCATGAACAAGGTTGTGTCAAACTAGCGTATGTTGTCTTCACTCATTGTCCCCTTGTATTTATGGGTTCAGCAAAGACAGCTGTTTCTTCTCAATGGCTCAGATAAAGTAAAAAGTAATGTGACTTTTCTGTTTTATGTGTGATGGAACCTCTTCCAGGCTGACAGTATGGCTATATGTTAACATGACATATTTTATCAGGTCCCTATTACAGTGTCTTTGCAGCTCACTTTGCTTCTATTAATTATAGGTCAATCCTTCTTCATTTTTGATTTATTAAAGGGATGATATCTTAAAAGCTTTTCTTGTATCCAAAGTTGTAATCGCAAGTATCATATGTTATATGTTTCTCATGAGCACATACATAGCTTTCTTCTAATCAAATCTGTCAACACTCAGAGCTAAAAGGCAAACAAGGGAATGGTCAAAATGCATTACAAGCAAATTGTGCTGAAAATCATTTAACTTGTGTTTTTGGAAGAACGCTAAGGTTCAGTGACTAGTGAGTAATAAAACTTTATTCTTTCATGTGATTAATTTGGCAAAATTATCTTGCTGCAGCTAACAAGACTCTGAGAGTACAGTCCATTGCAGACTGTGACCACTTTCCAGTCTACAGATACCACATTGCAGATGTGAATGTTCTGCGTCTCTGGAGGCAAAGAAATTTGAGCAGAAGTATAATTTTGCTTCATATTCTAACATATCATTTACACATGAAACTATTCAACAAGCCCCATGTGTTTTACAGTCACTTCATATCACACAAAATCGACTATGTCTATGCAGTCTACATATTGAGAACTACAGGACTGAAAGATTTCATCATTTGGTAAATAATATTTCCAGTTTTCTTATAGTCTATTGATATCTGCAGTAAAAACATCCAAGGTGATAAAATGTTACTTTCTTTTATCATATACTGTAGCTTTGCCTCACTTTTTCTAAATGTTACAATGGAGCATCATTATTTGTGTAGTACATGAGTTACATTGCTATGTCATAACCAAATATAGATGCCATCTTTACAGAATGACACTTCCATCAATATGGAGGCTGGGAAATAAAAGAACACAGGTCCAAATTTAGGGTAAATTTACATGTCCGTGAGAAGCAGCCTTGGCTAGCCGCAAAGACAGCAGCTAGCTCAAGGTCATCATAGGCCATGCAGCGAGCACATTGGCCCACATTTATTAAAAAGTTGTACAACATCCCCCACCAGGGCCTAGCCTTTTTCTGGCTTGAAGCAGCAGGATCCCTTAGGTACCTGAGTGGCTGTGTACCAGGGGAAGAGGCCTCGTTCACTGCCTGGCTGGTCTTCAGCAGGTGGAAGCACAAGAAAGGAGGGAGAAGCTGAAGGTGTAGAATATATCTCTCTGGAGCAACCCCGACGTAGATGCAGGGATCCCTTGGTGATGGTATATGGGGTGCACTTGATGGTATCAGGGATCACTCGGAGACAAGGAATGTCAACCATTAAACTTACAGTTTGTTTATTCAGGACATGGCAACAGCCAAAACAGGCGCCAGCTTTTAAGTAAATCTGCCACATTGTGTCTGAGCCGGACGACTGCTCCATGCAACATAGGACAGGTCCTATTCCTGCCCTGATTTGTGGTACGACTGTTCTGCTTGCTATGGAGAGGGGACGGGTGAGAAAATAGTGCAAACATCTAAAGCAAATGGTGAACTGCCCACTCCTCCCAAAAGTGGTCAGTCCACCTTTCGCTTACGATGCTAGCACTTTTTGTTTCCTCACACATAAGTTAACCGGATGAAGCATCTTGAGCGTAAAATGGCCATTTGTTTGATTGTAACCATGTAATGTCCTGCACTTTGTCCTACCCTCCCTTCTGCACAATTCATGTTTTGTATGCAACTTATGAGCATTTTCAATAAAATGGATCAGTAAGAAGACTCCACCTGGTAAGTGTCATTATGCAATTTGCTTTTTTTGTTCCAAGATATGAATTATATGTCTTTTATGGAATAGAGCAACACATTTTGGACTTTCCAATTGCTCCCAAGGCTGGTGTAACATTGAATATAGATTCTTTGAATGTTGGAGGAAATGTATAGCCTATAAAGGAAGCAGTAACCACTCAATATCTGTTTCCTGTTGTCATATGCAACCAGTTGTATGCTCTTTAGAAGAACAGCAGCAAAACAAAATACAAAAGAATAAAGACCTAGGCCCTCTGGTACTAACTAAACAACAGGCTCTCCTAACAGAGAAGAGATTGGGGGTCATTTACTAAGGGGCTGAATCGCTTTTTTTCGTCGGATTTCCAGAATTTTTCCGATTTGCAATGAATTGCCCCGGGTATTTGGCGCACGCAATCAGATTGTGGCGCATCGGCACCGGCATGCACGCAACGGAAATCGGGGGCTTGGCGCAGCTGCACTGGTTTCCATGTGACACAAATTAGGAGATGTGCCTTTGGACAGTCCAACTGAATACAAACACAATAATAGTGAAAATAATGTAATTAAAAAGATCAGACTTCAGCTATTATATCTCATATAGAAAATCACCAGCACCACCTGCCATATAAATTTATACAAACATGTTCTAGGGGAAATTATGAAAAATGTTCGCTAGTTGACTGAACTCATGTGTTGCTGGTAGTTGAAAGATAAGTTCTTTAAATTCTTAATCAACTTTGAGCTAAGGTAATAGTCGAAACATCTGTGAAATAGATAAGATACAGCATGTGTCTTTATAGTATGGCAGAGTAATGGCAGACCATATAACCAACAACAGTAAAGTGGTGGGGAAATTGTAAGGGGAATATGTATAACACAATGTGTAATTTTTAGTGATGGGCTTTTTTTCTTAGGAAATGAAACTGGCAGGAAACACCATTGACAAATTACAGTCTGTTTCAATTGCTACACCATCATTACAATAGATACCGCATTGCATTCCATTCCATTCCTTTCTTTTCATATACTTACAAAGGGAAGTAAGAAGAGAAGCAGACAAGGCACCAAGTTTAGTTTACACTTCACATAAATGACATGTTGTTAATGGAGAACTTAGTCATACAGAAAAATAGTACTGGTGGCCTCTCCGGAGATTTCAAACTTGGGATAGTGTTGCATAAAAGTTGGTGAAACTATGAGGAAATACAATACAAACAATAATTTCTATGTTTTCCCTAAACAATCAATAAAAATGCATAACAATATTGAATTTCATTTGCATTACAACAAATACTTGACCTCACAGCACTTCTACATTTCCCTTCACAAGATATTATGTAACAGACAATTGCTGACTCTAATTTCAATCCCTTAGGTGTAAAACATCTTCTTACAAATCAAGTCCCATGATGTCTAGCAGAAGAAGCATACATTACATGATGGGGATGTGCATTGTTCACATTAGAACAATGTTCACTGAGGGGTTCATGTGAGACCTGTTTAATGATTGATTTGGTTTACTTTGTACTGTTTGTGTTTGTGATTTTGCTTTCTGAAACTTAATCTGTGGCTTGGCGCTTTCCTGTAAGCAATAGATAATGGCAACTTGGATTTTAAGAAAGGGAAAGGAAAATATGAAACAAATGAGGGGTTATTCACATGTAGTCAGATTTCTTCACAATGCTTGTCTTTTATACATACCAACTTTTGTACACTACTGTTTCCTCATTTCTAGAAAGAACTCATTTGAGTCAAATGGTCAAAAATGAAGTATGACATTGGTGTTCTGTTTATCACAAATCTATAGAGAAATCACAAACCTAGAGAAATCAGGAAGTGTGGTTGAGAACAATTAATAACTTAAAAAAGTAAAGAAAGCTGCCTCCCAGTAGCCACGCTGTCAAGGTAGCCACACTGCCCCCCTCGCAGTAGCCACACAGTCCCCACCAATGGCCACACTGTTCGCCCTACTCCAGTAGCCACGCTATCCGCCTCCAGTAGCCACACTGTCCTCACCAACCCCCCATAAGCCACAATGTACTGCCCCCCCATAAGCCTCACTGTCCCTCCCAGTAGCCACACTGTCTCCTCCCCAGTAGCCACACTGTCCCCTCCGTAGTAGCCACATTGTCCTAACCCGCCCTCCCCAGTAGCCATAGAGTCCTCATCCCCACCCAGTAGCCACAGTGTCTTTATCCACACATCCCCCCATCCCCCGTAGCCACAGTGTCCTCATTTCTCCCCAGTAGCCAAAATTCCCTCATTAGCCCCTCAGTAGCCACACTGCCCCACCCTGGTAGCCACACTGCCCTCATAAGCCCCCAGTAACCATATTGACCCCCCGGTAGCCACACTGCCCTGATAAGCCCCCCAGTAGCCACAGTGTCCTCACCCCCCCAGAAGCCACTGTGTATTCAAACCCCTCCCTGTAGCCACAGTGTCCTCATCCCATCCCCAGTAACCACACTGCCCTCATAAGCCCCCCAGTAGCCACAGTGTCATTATCCCCCCCAGTAGCCTCAGTGTCCTCATTTTTCCCCCTCTGTAGCCACACTGTCATCATAAACCCCCAGTAGCCACAATAAGCCACAGTGTCCTAACCACCCCCCAGTAGCCACAGTGTCTTCGACTAACTGGAGCACCGTGGACGATGACGTAAGCCGACACCTGGGACCGGAGTCTAAGTGGCACCCGGTTTTCACCACAGACTGCCACAAAAAGCGGGTTGGACTAGCTGCAGAGTGGTACCACCAGGTTGTTCCACAGGTGTGATTTTGTCTGCGGTGGCAGCCAAGGCGAGGTACAGAAACGGAAGGCAGGTTCGTGGTCAGGGACTACATATATACTGGGGGGTGCATGTGTGGGAACTACATATATACTGGGGGTATGTATGGAGACTGCATATATAGTGGGGGAATGTATGAGGACCGCATATATACTGTGGGCATACATGGGGATTACATATATACTGGGGCATGTAGGGTAATTAGATATATACTGTGGGTAATACATATATACAAGGGGCATGTGTGGGGACTGCATATATACTGGGAGGCATGTGTGGGGATTACATATATACTGGGGGCATATGGAGGACTACATATATACTGGGGGCATGTGTGGGAAATGCATATATACTGGAGGGAATGTGTGGAGACTACATATATACTGGGGGGCATGTGTGGGTACTACAGATATTCTGAGGGGCATGTGTGGGGACTACATATACACTGGGCGGCATGTGTGGGGACTACATATATGCTAGGGGGCATGTCTGGGGACTACGTATATACTGGGGAACAAGTGTGGGGACTGCATATATACTGCAGGCATGTGTGCGGACTGCATATATACTGGGGCATGTGTGGGGATTACATATATGCTGGGGGCATATGGGGGACTACATATATACTGAGGGCATGTGTGGGAAATGAAAATATACTGGAGGGAATGTGTGGAGACTACATATATACTGGGGGGCATATGTGGGGACTGCATATATACTGGAGGCATGTGTGAAGATTACAGATATACTGGGGGGCATGTGTGGGGACTTCATATATACAGGGGGGCCTGTGTGGGGACATATATACTAGGGGGCATTTCTGGGGACTACATTTATACTAGGGACATGTGTGCGTACTGCATATATACTAAATGTGTGGAACTGCATATATACTGGGGACCATGTGTGGGGACTGCATATATACTGCAGGCATGGTGGGCACTGCAAATATACTGGGGGCATGTGTGGGACTGCACATATACTGGGGAGCATGTAGAGGGACTACCAATATACTGTGGGCACTGCATATATACTGGGGGCATGTGTGGGAACTGCAAATATACTGGAGGGCATGTTGGCGACTACACAGATACTGGGGGCATGTGTGGGGATTACATATGGTCATACCCAGTGCATCTTTTTCCAAGTGTAGAAATTTTGAAGTGCAATAGAATTATACCAGAATATAACATTATTGAATATGGTCTTGTGTTCCATCATCATCTTCAATGTCTTCATCTCCACCTGGTCTCACCATCAATCATTCCTCTCATCCACAGGTATGTCTGCTTAATTTGGTACCAGAAGTCCACGAATTTCTTGTCTTTCTCTGCACCTCTGTTTATTGGTATGTCTGCTTAATACGGCACCAGAAGTCCAAGAATCTTTTGTCTTTCTCTGTATAAATACAAATCTGTTTACCTGCTTTCCCTGGGGACTTCCTGACTCCTTTCTGTGTCTCTCCGCCCTATTAATTAACACCTGTTAGCTGTTACTAATTTGTCCTGGGTGTAAATAACAAACTGCAGGTCATACCTGACCATGGTCATACCCAGTGCATCTTTTTCTAAGTGCAGCAATTTTTAAGTGCAAAAGAATTATACCAGAATGTAGTATTAAAGAATATGCCCTTGAGTTCCATCATCATCTTCAATGTCTTTATCTCCACCTGGTCTCACCATCAATCATTCCTCTCATCCACAGGTATGTCTGCTTAATTCGGCACCAGAAGTCCCAGAATCTCTTGTCTTTCTCTGCACCTCTGTTTATTGGTATGTCTGCTTTATTCGGCACCAGATTTCCAAGAATCTCTTGTCTTTCTCTGTATAAATACAAATCTGTTTCCCTGCTCTCCCTGGAGACTTCCTGACTCCTGGAGACTTACTGACTCTGTGTCTCTCCACCCTTGTAATTAACACCTGTAGTTGTTACTAATTTGTCCTGGGTGTATAAATAAAATACTACAAGTCATACCTGACCATGGTCATACCCAGTGCAACTTTTTCTAAGTGCAGCAATTTTAAGTGCAAAAGAATTATACCAGAATTGAACCAGAAGGGAACTTAATCTGTAAGAACATGTCTAATTCTTGTGTTCAAAATGTTATCTGAAAAGCACGATTACCTCTTTCTTCCATCGCCTCTTCCCCCTTTGAATCTTGTGTACTTGTAGTGGAGCTTAGGAAAAGATGCACTACCAAGATGGCACTGCTGCAGGTGGCTGCCTGTGCATTGGCTCCGGCTTTTGACCCCCACCCCTCACCCAACCCTGCAGAACACACTTGGCCTGACACTCCCCACTAAGCGGATCATCAGCAGCGGGGGCACAATGTTGCACAACTGGTTGCAACAGAGCGCCGGAATAGGATGCCGGCAGTCAAAGAGCACCAGTAGCATCGGAGCACCTGAAATGTAAGTCATCACAACCAGAGCCTTACTGCAAGTCAGGTGGAACGCTGCACCATGGCTCCTGTGGCAGAAACAACCAGGTGGCTTAAGCGCTGGTACCTGGAAAAAGTGGAGCTACGGACAGTGTCACTTCTGCCGAACCAATACCAGCAGGACACAATTAGTTCACTACAACACTGTTTGTGCCGAATCGGCATCCCTCATTTAGTGCATATACCTCGGCTGCCACCACGGGCTAGTCGCACCTGTGGAATGACCTGGTGGTACCCCGCAACAACAAGACCTTCCCGATTTGCGGTGGGCTCTGGTGAAGAACAGGTGCCACTTAGATTCTAGTCCCAGGTGTCGGCTAGTACCACCTCCCTCGGTGGTCCAGAGGATCCACTGATCCCAAATCCTGAAGGTTATATACTGGGGGGCAGGCACTGGCTATATACTGTGAGGCAGGCATTGGCTATATACTGTGGGGCAGGTACTGGCTATACACAGGGGGCAGGAACTGGCTATATACAAGGGGGCAGGCACTGACTATATATAAGGGGGCTCCTAGCTATATACTAGGGGGCTACTGACTATATACTGGGGGCAGGCATTGGTTAAATTGTAGGGGGCAAAGGCTGCCTATATACTAAGGGGTTGCTGTCTATATACTGGGGGCAGGGAGCTCATGGCTATATACTGGGGGGGCATGTGCTTGCTGGCTATATACTGGAGAGGCTGTGATCATTGCATTTCCCACCCTAGCTTTATACTCGAGTCAATAGGTTTTCCCAGTTTTGGTGTTAAATTAGGTAACTCGGCTTATACAATGGTCAGGTTATACTCAAGTATATACAGTATATACTGAGGGGGATATGTGGGGACTGAATTTATACTGGGGGCATGTGTGGGGACTACCTATATATTGGGGGTATGTGCAGGGACTACCTATATACTTAGAGAATGTGCTGGGACTACCAATATACTGGGGTTATGTGCTGAGAGTACCTAAATAATGGGGGTGCTGTGTTATCTAAATTAATTAGGATTTACTGGTGTTAAATATGAATGCGGGAAAACTATACAAATGTAAATTGGGGAACAAGTGTGGGGACTGCATATATACTGCAGGCATGTGTGGGGACTGCATATATACTGGGGGCATGTGTGAGGATTGCAGATATACTGGAGGCATGTGTGGGGACCACATATATATATATATATATATATATATATATTTATATATACTGGGAGCATGTGTTGGGACTACATATATACTTGGGGACATGTGTGGGGACTACATATATACTAGAGGGGAATGTCTGGAGACTACATATATACTAGGGAGCATGTGTGGGGACTGCATATATACTGCAGGCATGGTGGGCACTGCAAATATACTGCAGGCATGGTGGGCACTGCAAATATACTGGGGACATGTGTGGGACTGCATATATGCTAAGGAAATGTGTGGGGCTGCATAAATCCTGGGGCATGTGTGGGGACTACATATATACTAGATGACGTTATACTGACTGTGTTTTTTTAGGAATGGGGTGTGGAGATGTTCTCCAGAGGCCGCAGTCACCAGGGAAGAAAACTCTGCAGTGATAAGTCAAGGTCTAGAGAGGTTTCCATGACATTCTGTACCTGATGGAGAAAGATTGCTAACCATGAGGAGACTACGAGAATGATATATTAATATGTGGTTCCTTACTTCTGATATATATTTATGTTTGCAGTAAATTCATTTTTGGTAAATATTGTGTTTGCTACATTTGTTGCCGGTATATATTTATATATGTGTTATATACATTTCAGGTATATATCTATATTTGTGGTATATGCATTTCAGGTATTTTGACTGGAGGGACATATTTTTCCATTCTTGCTATATTTACTTGTAGATGATCCCATAGCAGTTGGCCTTGTAGATTTCATTCTAATGAATTCAATTGGGGGGTGGGCATTTTTTCCCTCAGGATCTGCCCTGATTCTGTTGTTATTTGCTATAAATTTTCATGGAGCAGGGGTAAAATTTTGCTTACCTGCGTAGGGTAGCAAAATGCCGCTGTTGCAGTTTGCCTGTAAAGTGTGCAGAGCGTGCCAAAATCATGCATTAGGTTGCACGTTCTACATCAATCTTGCGCTCCCTTTACTCCAGAGGGCATCAACTTTTTTTGGAGCACCTTTAATGTAGGGCGTGGGACACAATTCTGCATGATGTGGCACAACTACGCACCAGAATTCCCCTTTCATTGCAGAATTTTGGGTTGCGTCGGGTATAGCACAGCTACAACACATATGTGTTTTGGACACTTCTTAAATACATGTGCAAGCAGTTTGCTCTGAAAAGAATGTGTATGGTAAGACAGAAAACTGGCGCAGGTGATTTAATAAATCTGACCTAATGGGTTTTATTTACAGATATCAAGGTTCAAGGGGCTGAAGGAATTTACATACCACACTATCCAATTGTTTAGTTTAAGACAATTTGGTGTTTTTTGCATTTTGGAGTGGCCTCACAAAGTCCTGATCTCAAACCCATTGAAAATGTATGTGCAAAGCTGAATAGGCAGGTCCGAGCTAGGATGTCTACAAACATGTCTACAAACAAGTTACACCAGTTCTGTCAGGAGGAATAGGTCCAAATTCCTACCAACTTTTGTAAAAAGCCTCACTCATCCAAACCACATTCCTAAGCTGTACTGTTAAGACCCACAACCAGGTCGAAACAGTGCTGTCTACAGTGGGAATCTGGAATTGTTATACTGTTTTGGTTTTAATCTAACATCATGTCATAAGGCCTCCTGAATGTCATGCTTCATGTCAAGGGAGCTGCCTTTTCCATCCTGGAAAAAGTATTTGCATATTGTACCAACTATTGCAAGAAGCTTGTGGAAGAATATCCAAAACATTTGACCCAATGGCAATGGTACCAAAAACTATTGAAATGTACCTAAACGTTTGACTTTGCAGGCATAACACCTTAAAAATTCTCTTTCTCATTATTCTGGCATTTGGCTAATATGACCTACAGCAGGAAAGGTTTATTCTGATTTCATGTCAGATAGTGAGAAAAACATGCATATGTATTTTCTTATATAGTGTATGTAAACTTCTGGTTTCAATGGTACGTTCCCCAAAATGTGTGATAAACACATACCCACAGATTCTTATTACGAATTAAAGTTTTTTACGATATAAAATATATTACAAGCAAAAACTTTACAATTCACCCCTAATCTTGAAATCACAAAGAGAGCAATGCAAGTTACAGTAATTGCCTCTGGTTTGTCCTTCCAAATCTTTGCAGTTTTCCGTTCTTACACAATAGTATAAGGAATGTTCCTGCAATATAAACAGGAATAGTACACGCTACAAATAAAATTCCCCAAAGGACAATCTTCACATTATAATGTGAAAACAGAAAAGTAATTAAAAGCAAACGGCATCCATACACACCAGCAAAAAAAAAGGAGTTAAAGTCAGCGGCAGTTCAGAACAGGTCTTGTCTCTTTAATGATTCCCACCATATGGTAAATACAAGTAATTGTTCCATAGTGATTTATGATAAATGGGACATTTTAAATTATCCATTAAGTCACTCAGGTTTCATAAAACCATTTGTTGATTTCCTTTAAGTGTTTTCCAGACCTGAGGTATGGAAGTAATAGAATGCTTTCCATTCTCGTATCTCAACTTACAAAACGCCTTAGACTAGGAAGGCCGTTCAAGAACAGATTATTTCTTTCCTACCTCTCACATGGAGATGGCTCTTTTCACAATGCAGCTGCTTTTCCAAATGTCTCAACTTTATTTCTTTACAAAGTAGAGGTCACCACCATCACCCAACTTGAGTCCGCGGGGTCCATTTACTAAACTCAGCAATTTGCAAAACACACTCTTAGAGTTGTGTAATTACTTGGCTTTTTAGTAGAGTGATTATCCATCATACTAAGTTGTACTGCTAAGTTTTGCCACCTGTACAGCTTAATGACTGTAGAGCTTTAGTGCAGCACTAGCACAAGTAGTGGATGCATTACAATAGGTTACAATACTATTTAATTTAAGCAAATATTTCAATCTGCTGTATAAGCTGATTCTATAGGTCAAAAGATACTGTATCGCCCAATTTCATGTCCCAGAAACGGTAAATAAATAGATGTCAAATAAATTACAAAAGATTTCAGCGAACACAGAAATCGGTGTCCTCTGGTTCTCTAAAGTGCGCTCTGGTCTTATTTCTTCTCTGATATTTATGGGAATGTCACATCTAATGTGAAATATTGGGATATTATCAACAATAGTCAGCTTAATATAGGTAAGGGCCAAAATACTACATCCAAAAAAACTCTCTGCCAAAGGATTGCTGGAGAAAACTGGAGATTATTCCCCTGCACTTGTTTTATTTCACAATTCTATTAAATTAATAGCAAAAGTGTTTAGACACTGAAGGCATTTAGGGGAAAAGTTGGGGTTATAATAACAAATATCAGAGAGTTAACATGGTAGTAAGAGTAATAGCACAATAAGTACATCGAAAGCAAATATACAGTGAAACAAGGTGAATGTTTAAAACCCCTAGACTTATCTCGAGAAGCTAAGAAAGAGACCAGTGCAATGGATCATCTATGGAACTCTAAAACAGCTATCATAATTTATCATGACATGGCAGATGCATTGCACTGGCTTTACAAAGGACTTGAAAAATATATATATATTTCAAATATTAGTAGAAACTAGCAATGTTTCCATTTCCTGCACAAACAAAGGTTCATAATTAACTATATAGCTTTCCATTTTGCAATTGTTAAACCTTATATACATAAAATCGCAGAGGTTTGATCACTAAAGCTCTCTTATAAGGGGGTACCTGATGGGAGGAAGCCTGTACATCCTGGTACAGTTAAAATGTCAAAAGGAAAACCCACTGCAATCTGCAGGCCTTGTGTTATAGACCAGTAGAATGTGAGCATACCTTTTTAGCTTCAGTTTTTATTATCTGCTTAAACTAGGCTAATTAATCAGCTTTCTGCTGCTAAATGTGCAATCTGCACTGCTCCTCTAAAACATGCTGCCTGCAGATACAACGCTACAAGAGGTGTAACTTAAAGCTGCTCACCTTTTTTAATATAGTGCTGGCCTCTTATCATGGGGAAAAGACATCTTATGAACTCTTTGAGGCCCTGGACACTATGCTGTGGCCTTGGACACATCCGGCTCTGTTCCTCATATATTTGTGGGGTATTCCCACAAAGACAAAATTCATAAAGACAAAATAACACATTCTCTAATTCACGGTTATGAACAAAAATACAGCACTTGACAGATATAATTTCAATCAGTCTCTATCAATTCTGGTGCATACAATTTCAGTTGCCCCAGGGTCAGATCGTTATAAGATAAGATCTTTATAGCAGGGTAAGGAGTTATAACAGAGCTGACAGCGTTTGTTATAGCTGAGATGTAGCAAAGCTTAAGTGTGTCATTGTGTGTTATATCCATCTCATGGATCTCATCATCTCTCATGACCCTGATCTGTCTCATCTCTCTTTTTCTATGTGTCAGATACAAATAGAATGTTCAGAATCTAAATAACAGTGTAGATAAACCCTGTGCCCTGATAAGGTAAGCACATTGTCAGCACACAGCATCTCATAGCAAGGGATTCATATAGTGTCTTAAAAAGTCCCTGTCCACACTCTGGAACTTTACAGTGGCCTAAGTGACAGGAGCTAAAACAGCAATAAAACTGAGTAAAATGCAAAGTAAGGGGTTAAAAATTATCTTTACTGTGTAGATATCATTGTGGCAAAATTTGAGAACTTTCTTTCATGGGAAACACCTTTAAGGGTAAAATTTGGCGTAAACCATAAACTTAATGTAATTGTTTTGTTTATTGCCAACACTCTCTAAATAGAGGGGGCAAAACATAATATGGGTATGTACACATACTATTCAGATGGTAACATTACAAATATTCTCATAAGGCTACATGCACATGAATATTGTTTGTGTCTGTTGATTCAATGCATAACACAGAGAAATATTAATGGATTTAATGGACCTGTCTGAAGCTGACCTCCCGGGCAGTCTTTTCTACTACCACTACACACATGACACACAGGCTGCACACAATGGACAGTGGATCTGTTGCTTGTGGCCTGAGAAAGCACAGGTTCAATTCGAGGTAGGGATGTAATGCAGCAATGAGGTCTACTGTCTGAGGAGCTGAAACATTATGTATTTATGGCGACAGTGTTCTCTATAGAGATGTAATGAGAGCAACATTTGTCTTAACTGTAACACAAATAAATTAACCTACATTTGACATTCGTAGCCACAGTGAGAAAATAGTCAACAAACAAGCATCCTGGGATAAGAAGCAAATTCTTGGATATCACAAGTTTGTTATGTCTGTATTTGGTTCCTTTAGGAGACACAAATATAATTTTGCTATCAATCTTGCTGTGTATGAAACTTGTTTTGCATCTTTTCCCCAAAGGACTTTTTTTTTCATCTATCGCAGCCATCCAGAGCCATTACTTTCTGCAGCTATCATTGCCATGAATTTTAAGCATTTAGAAGTTCATTTTTCCCTTTTGACCTATTTCTGTCTGAAGGAGTCACAGCTTATAACTCAATGCTCTGTAAACGCAGAATGATGTCATTTTTGGAACAACAAGTCCCAGCCCTCTGCACACATCACAAGAAACACTACTGCACCCATTCTCCCGAGGCATTGACTCTGCTGACAAAAATATTCACAGCCATTAACGCTGCATCTTGTCCTTATTTAACTTATTTCTATTTGTCTACAATAAAGTGTAGCTTCAATAAACACATAAAACCCATTCAGTAGGACACGTACATTGACCTATAAAGGCCATATATAATGATAATAAACAGAGTGATAACATAAATGAGGAGGGGAATTACCTAAATGTTATTTTTAATTTAGTACATCCAATCTAATATACCGGTAAATAAAAATTCCATTGACAGTTGACTATATTGGTTCGGCCATTATTGCTTAATGATGACTTGGTATTAGTGTCAATAACATTTACAGCTCTTTTTAGCTGCTTAGCATCTTGACCAGGGGCCTCTGTGCTCAAGCAGGCCATGGACATTAGGTGATTTACATATGAACTTGTACAGTTATACAGTATTTATTTTTACACCTTTGGTATCATATTTACTTTACATTCACTTAAAGATTAAAAAGATTATCTAGTTCTCATTTATCAGATAGGACAGTGAAAAAATTTTCAGGTCCAAATGGGCACTATCAATTCTTTTTTATTTATTATTTATAATTTTCTTTATTCGTTTGATGACAGGAATACAGTCAAGGATCAGAAACACAGTCCTCATTCTATCCAGTAGTATATAAACACATTTGTTGAATATTAACAATTTGTTAACATAAATCGAAACATGTGAACTTGTTTATATTAAAATATAGGACACACAATCGATCCTCAACCGCCTCCCAGTCATTTTTTGTAACACAGAATAGTGGAGAAACCCATTGACCCTGCAGGGTCCGCAACAGGGCCTCTCAAAGAGACACCATAAATTTATAATCTTGGTTCCCCTCTTTTAACTCATAACAGTACAGGCGGTCCCCCACTTAAGAACACTCGACTTACATACGACCCCTAGTTACAAACGGACCTCTAGATATTGGTAATTTACTGTACTTTCGTCCTAGGCTACAATAATCAGCTGTAACAGTTATCACAGGTGTCTGTAATGAAGCTCTAGTGTTAATCCTGATTCTTATGACAATCCAACATTTTTAAAATCCAATTGTCACAGAGACCAAAAAAGTTCTGGCTGGGATTACAATGATAAAATATACAGTTCCGATTTACATACAAATTCAACTTAAGAACAAACCTACAGACCCTATCTTGTATGTAACCCGGGGACTGCCTGTACATGTGTATAATGTACTGTATTGGCTACAGCTCTTTTACATGAAATAAACAGTTTGTAACTAACACATATGAATAACAATTCTGGTGACTATTAATACATATACAAGGTCTTCATAATAGTCCAAATGACTAATCATCAATACAAAGTACTTGTTTCTTTATCCCTGTGTGTCCTAGTTGGCTACCCTTCCTTTTGACCTGCATCTTTGCTCTTTGCTTACTAATCATTTTCAAGAACACAGATGATTTGAATCTACTGTAATTGTCTTCAAAAGGCCTTTTTAGGATCTTTAAATGGGTGATATGCTGAAGCCCTATATTTCCTAAAAGTGAAACAAGACAAATCTATAAGAAGAGCTGCTGTGTACTGAAGTAAGAAGGCCATGTAAGGGCATGTATTTACTGCAGATGGCAGAGATCTTGAGGGTTTTTAGTGTTTTGTTTTACATTCTCATATATATGATACTTTTCATTATTTGTACGTCCCATAATTGTTCTGCTTTGAAGATTTCATCAGATTATTTGTAAAGTTTCCGAAAGCAATGTCCATAGCGTTGCTTTGTTTTTCTGTTTAGAAAGATCACTATAAGATTAAGCAAATTACCTGAAGTTGTATTCTAGCCATATTTTGTAACCTCTGAATGATGACTTTGTACGGGTGAACATTTAGCTCCAAGAACACAACTTAGTCATCTCTCGTTTGTGGCTAAATATGAGTAAACAAAGCAATTTTTTCTTCTTTTGTTACTTTTTGTCAGCTGCCAAAAATCGAAGTAAATATTTAGTAATCTGAAAAACTGGAACACTCATTAAATTATATATTTTATTACTTTTATTTTAAAAAAGTAGTTTCTCTGAAATTCATTAAAATTCATACCTCCAAACTGCTCTCAATCAGGTGGGTTGTCCTGCTTCCATCAACAACAACTATCTGCACCTCCAGTTGAATTCAATGGTGAAACAGGAAGCAACCTGCGTCAGCATTGAGCACCTCCGCTGCTATATGTGATGATGTCATGCTGTCTGGAGTGCTACACACAGCAGCATCGGAGAAGATTAAAGCAGAGGACAGAACTACTGCAGGAGTATGGGGAGAGGTAAGTAACCGATGATGTTGATGGGGACACAATACAATGTGGAGAAGGGTTCCACAATATAAGGATGAGAAGGTCACAATATAAGGAGGAATAGGCCACAATATAAGGAGGAATAGGCCACAATATAAGGAGGAGGAGGGGGCACAAAATAAGGAGGAATCCCCAATATATAAAAGGACACAAAATAAGAAGGGGTTAAGGGTTGTGGGTACATTCACATTTGTTTTCACTGTTTTTCAATCACATCAAAAAAGTTGACTGTAGTCCCTGTGAACTTGTAAAAGTAGAGCATGCATGTTAAAATCATAAATAGGCATGTATCTTATTGGTTTTCCTTATTAATATATGTGGCTTAAGGACCACTCCCCATGATGTCATTGGCATGGCGGTCTGGAGTCTATATGGCACACAGCTCTGTACAAAGAAGTTTTAAAAGTTATTGGTATCAGAAAATGAAGAAACATATTTTATGCTAAAGGTTTTAATTTTGTAAAATCTATTAAAACATGAATAAATTTGGTATTATCTTACTCAAAGAATAAAGTAGAGGTGTCATCTGGAGCACACAGTGAAAGTCCTAAGAACTGTACCAACAATAAAATGGTGTAAATGCCTTTTTTAAACAGTTGCATCGCATTTGTACTCTTAATCCAACTTCCCATTAACCAGCGTGGAATGCAAAATGCTGCCACTAGGAAGTACAATTTGTTAGGCAGAAAACAAGCTCTCCTATAGTTCCTTAAATGGAAAAAAAAGTTATGGATCTTTAAAAACAGGGAGTGAAAAAGGAAAACGCAAAAACTGAAAACTGCCTGGTTCTTAATGGATTAATGCTAGTGATTTCTAGAAACTCCCAATAATTCCAGTACAGACACTCATCTGAATCTCATTTCTCCCACAATCCTTGTGTCAAAGCTTATCAGGGGACAATCTGCTTGGCAGGACTAGCCCCTTGCCTCTATGCAGTTTGGCATACAATAGTAAGAAGTGGAATCCAGGCAATACTCCCCAACTCCCACCAAACTAATTAACAGCCAGTTCGGAGAACCTTGAAGCAAGTGGGCTACCACCCCAGATCCCTGTTGGTTATTGCAGTAGAGCATAGAACCTATTGGTTCCTGCCCTGTCAAATGCAATCCCCTCAGACATTATTAGGCCTTCAAAGATCTGTGTGAGGTAAATACAACACAACACCATCAGTCCAATATCCAAGAAGACAAGCGGCACTCACCAATACTGTGCACTATTCTTTATTTCACCTGCATCGTACGGCGTGAAAAAGCGCTGGTAAGAGCTAGGCCCCACACCTTCCCTGTACGATGCACGTGAAATAAAGAATATTGCACAGTATTGGTGAGTGCCGCTTCTTGGATATTGGAGTGTTATGCGGACTGTATGTTTTTAGTGGAGCACCGCCATCGAGGCTGATCTGGATATGGCTCAGTCTTTGCATAGTCCCAGCTCATACAGCACAGCAAAATAAAAAATGAATGCTCACTTACCTGTGCACCCTGAAGCCACCTCCTCCTTACTCCTGTGTACTTCAGGGCACCAGTAGATGGCCGCGTCCTTTCTAAAACCAGACAACGTTGCCTAAACAATGGCAGTGGCAGTGCCTGGGCCACACAATAAAATTGCTGTCGGCACACAGCGATCAGCGCTGTGTGCATCTTAAAGATGCACATTGCGGTAATGTCTATTGAGGGTTGGGACGGCGCCCTGTAGGCTAGAAGGCAATGTCGGCACCCTAGTCAATCGCCTACACTCATCCCAACCCTGACTGCAGGGGTCCTTGAGGTACAAGGCACGTTGTGGCTAGCAGGTAATAAAACGGTGGACTAATGGAGACTGTGGGGGTATCATAAGGGCCACTGAGTGGAACAAGTTGCATTATAAATGGAATTGAGGGGTACAGCAGTGGAGGAAATAATAACAGATGAACTAAAAGCTGTCTATTTTGGTGACTGAACTAAAAGCACGTACCCAACCAAAGAAAACCAAGACAGCACACAAATTACGTTGTTAATAAAAGCATACGTTTATTAATAACAACTAAAACCACATAAAAAAAGAGTAACAACACACAGAAAATACAGGAGCTGATCCCCTTGACAAAGCATCCTATGCAAAACAGAACCTTTGGTCTGTAAACTTATACTTCCATATTGCCCTCTTGCTCAGCCCTGTTTAACTTTGTCCATCTAGCAGGATTTCTGCTGATATATACTAGGGCAGTGGTGGCGAACCTATGGCACGGGTGAGAAGGTATGGACAGGGCTGCATTATCTTTGGAGGTCCTCCTGCTGGACAAAACCATTATTCCTCTACAGAGAGACCCTGGAGAGAAGCTACAATGAGAGTCTGAATTTGCCCTTCTTCTATCAACTGTTTTGGTGGCCTCAGGGGCTGATACGATTGAAAAATGTGATAGAACAGGTAGCAATAAACTACTGCTTAAAATGCCATGTTCGCACTTCACGGTAAATAAGTGGATTTTGGTTGTAGCTTGGGCACTCAGTCTCTAAAAGGTTCGCCATCACTGTACTAGGGGATCTGGCTATTGGATTCAGTGTAGCAGGAGTGAGTCTCCACATGTATTTTGTAAGTAGAGATATTTCTACTAAATTAATGGCTCTATAGAATGTAGCCCTATGTATAAACTGTAGTCATTTTCCAAAGTTTTCTGTAAAATGTTATTATTTTCTAATTATTTTATAGCATAAGCTTTTAGCCACTCTGAATAAAATGTATTTCTAATTATTATTTGCAAATGTTCGTATATTCAATATTATTTCAGGTGTTTGTTGCATCAGCACAGCAAGAAATACATAACTTCTCTATATCCAGCTGCTGCAGCTGGAATCTTTAACAGACAAATATGTGCGGGTGTAAAACCTATTATATCTTTTTTTGTTAAAAACTGTTTAAATAATATCATTTATAATATTAAATGGGATCTTGTCTGTTTGAAACTCACTGTTGGGGTAAAAGATGATGTGATTCGCCACATCTGCCTTCTTAGAACTGCATTGATCTCATTACTGACCCTTATCATATAACTGGGAATTTTTCATATTTGTACTTTTCCAGTATAGTAAAGAAAGATGAAATATTCATTCCCCCATCATACATACATCATATGAACATAGTGTCTTCCCACAATAGTCTTTACCCATGTAATTTCCAAGTAGTGACAGTGATGCCCCAAGTAGTCACATGAATACCACCAGTAGCCAGTAGTCACAGTGATTACCCCAATAGTCCGTAGACACATTAATTACACCTGTAGCCAGCAGTAGCCAGCGATGCTCCCAGTATCCAGTAGTCACAGTGATGCCCCTAGTAGGCTGTATTCATAGTGATGCCCCCAGTAGCCAGTAGTCATAGGGATTCCTCCAGTAGTATAGCTTAGCAGCACCCAGGTAATTTATAAAATCTCAAGTTTATTACAAATATTCTAAAAATTAGCAATTACTCACTAAGGAGCGAGATGCGTTATGTCTTCTTATTTGACACTGCTAATTTACAGTGTCAAAGGGATACATACAGATAGCCAAAAGAGTGAACAAAATACGGCTAACAACAAAACAGGTATGTATATATAGGCACAAAAATGCTAGGTGGCAGATAATGTAATCATGAAGAGTTTAACGGCCTCAGGTTGGCTTACATTATACCTTCAACTGATATATGTTGTTTCTTACCTTACCAGCATACGATACCCGAGGATGATGTAGGGCTGGGTGGGAGCCTATCGTCATTACAGACAGGAAGGTGTAGGGTTCTAAACAGTCTAATCCTATTACCCCATGACTCCCGCCCTTACAAAGGCAGTCCCAAAAACTATCCCTTGTACTAAAACACGTATCACACCTCCCTGACGCGTTTCGACAGAGGTCTCATCAGAGGGAGAATATATACCAACACAGAAGTAGCCCTGCAAATAAGTATATGGAAAAAGCATATTGTTTAGTTGAGCCCAAATAGTTATAATAAATAAGGGCAAAATCACAATGTTGCTTACCATACAGCTAATGCCTCCAAGTCTGGTTAGCCTGAAGGGGGAGGGGGTAGGAGTGCCTTCATCCCTCGGTAGAGCCGTGTGTTCACACAAGGTGTTGACCAAGGTGTGACATCGAGCTCCTATGTGAATGAGATTAAATAGGGAGAACATACCCGCCCACCAGTGACTTACCGAATCATGGTGGAGAGCTCTGGGCGCCCGGACGACGGCATGGCTTGTCAGCCATCTGCACATGTGCCGCAGACCGTGGCGACCCGGAAACTCACCATTCACTTCCGGGTGATAGTCTCAGATACTGAAACGGGTTGCCGTGGCAACCAGCAAGGCTGCGACTGCGCAGTAGTTCACAGGCGTGCTTATTGTGAATACAGCCGCAACGATCCGAGGCACGGATACAAAACAAGAACTCTGGCGAGGTATCACATAAGGTTAGAGGTACAAGGAGTAGATAAATGAGCATGGCATAAAAAGCATTGACAGGGAATGGAATGCTCGTACTAGTCAGCAGGTGTTATTATCCCCATTGATGTGCATAGATACATTTATCAGGGATGTATCATATTTGTCTTAAAGGTGCACTCGCTCCAGTGTTAACATTACATTGTTAACAAGGTGTTAACATACATTATTTACAAGGTGTTAACATACATTGTTTACATTACATTGTTTACAAAAAATAGCAAAAACGCTGTCAATAATAGCATCATCTCTGATCGGCACATAGAGGGGAAACAGTCGCACCTGCAGGATTGTGAGCATATGTATTATCAATCGGAAATATCCTCTAGGCTGTAGGTATAAGGGCCTTCATAGAAAACAGGCATATTGCGATTTAAATTAAGCCCTCTATGTGCTACCGTGTTTAACATGTATTTCCACCTCGCCTCACACTGTAAGACCCTCTGGTCCCAATCTCCCCCTCTTTGAGAGATCGGCACCAGTTCAATACCCATGAACTTAAGGGCATCCACTTGTCCATTGTGCACACTGTGGATATGGTGAGCTATGGGGGTATCCCGATTGTTGACGATATCCCCCAAGTGGTCCCCAATTCTTCTCCTGAATTCCTGTATGGTCTTGCCCACGTATTCCAGTCCATATGCACAAGTCGCCTTATAGATAACCCCCCTCGATCTACAATTTATAAAATCTCTGATGGCATACTCCCTATTGGTGTTAATGACAACAAACGTTTTCCCTGTGGTCAGTTGGGGACATGCAATGCATCCACTACACCTGAAACAGCCCGATATTTTCCACTATAGCCAGGTCCCGGGGGGTGTGGGAGCCACGAAATGGCTATGTCGTGTATAGATCTTGCGCGTCTGAAGGTGACTAATGGTCTGTCACTGACCGCATACTTCAGATCGGGATCCATCATGAGTATAAACCAGTGTTTTGTCAGGATCTCCTTGGCCATATTGGCCCCGTTGTCAATGGTGGTAATGAGTCTAATTGTTTCATTAGTGGGTCTCTGTTTGTGTACATTAGTCATTAACAGGTCATGTCTATCACTCCCCGCTGCATGTTGGAATGCTGATCGCAGGCAGTGATCTGGGTACCCCCTCTCTTTAAATCTGTGTCGTAGATCATCTGACACAGCTTTAAAGTCCTTAAAATCGCTACAATTGCGTCTCATCCGCAAGTATTGTGCTTTGGGGATACCTTTACGTAGACAGGCTGGATGATTACTCTCCCACCGTAGCAGTGCATTGGTGGACGTGGGCTTCCGGAAGACGGTAGTCTGGAGTAGACCCATGGAATTTTTTGTAATTAACACATCAAGGAACGCTAGGAGCTCCTGATGTATCTTGCATGTAAAGTGTAAGCCAATATTATTGACATTAAGTTCTTTCACGAAAGTACAAAATGATTCCCTGTCGCCTCTACACAGGACAAATATGTGTCTATGTACCTCAAAAATAACTCTACCTTGTCAAGGCCTCTAGGTGGAGAGTCCCCAAATATCATGGTCTTCTCCCACCAGCCCAGGA
The DNA here is from genome assembly GCA_019512145.1 of Engystomops pustulosus. Classification (NCBI taxonomy): domain Eukaryota; kingdom Metazoa; phylum Chordata; class Amphibia; order Anura; family Leptodactylidae; genus Engystomops; species Engystomops pustulosus. The sequence goes on along the minus strand of CM033641.1, from coordinate 94,195,954 downwards.
GCAAATTGGCATAAGTGGGAGCACAAGGGCTCCCCATCGCTGTGCCCCTGAGCTGGTGGTAAAACCTACGGTCAAACACAAAGAAATTATGCGTAAGGGAAAACCTTAACAGATCACATCAAGCGAGTTGTGAGCTCTAAACTGCCTCCTCTAGTAGACAGAAAAAATTCAACCGCCTCAATACCCTTATCATGGGGAATGGAGGAGTATAGGGCCTCCACGTCTATACTCCCCAGACAGATTTCATTGTCTACTTGTACCCCCTCAATATGTTTCAGCAGGTCAGTTGTGTCCTGGATATAGGATGGTAAAGCCAGAACGAAGGGTCTCAAGAATTTATCGATGTATACCCCAACGTTCTGGCAGAGTGAGTTCACCCCTGACACAATAGGCCTGCCTTTGAGGGGTGTAAGCCCTTTATGGATTTTGGGTAGGGCATAAAAGGTCACCAGAGTCGTGTGGGTAGCAGAAACTTATACTCGGTCTCTGGAATCAAGTTATTCCTCAGCCCACTTTTGAGTATAGAATCCAATTCTCTTCTATACTCAGTCAAGGGGTTGTCCTTTAAGACCTCATACCCGGTTTTGTCTTTCAACAGGTCAAGACATAGTTTGCGATATTGGTCACTGTCGAGAACAACTATGTTACCGCCTTTGTCAGAAGGCTTCACTATAATTTGAGGATCCTGTTCTAAATCCTTAAGGGCTGTCATCTCTTTCTTAGATAGATTAAAAGACGTTTTTTTAGGGACAAGATTTCTAAGATCACGTTTCACCAAATCCACGAAGACGTCAATACATGACACGTCACTCGTGGGGGGCATGGCTGTACTCCTGTCCCTTAAGGAGGTGAAGGGGCCAAAACCCTGTACGTTCGGGTCTTCTTCCAGGCTATAGAGAAGCCTGACTTCCTCCAGTAGCCAGTAGTCAAAGGAATGCCTCAGTATCCAGCAGCAACAGTGATGCCCTCTGCACCATCTCTCTGCTCTTGTTGCCTTATTCTCTCCAATGCCAGAGCAGCTACATGGGAAACGCTTACTATCACACAGACCCCGTGCTTTCAGTCTGTGATAGACGGAGGGCAGCAGTGCGCTGCCTTATGTTGGATGTCGGAGCAGGCATTCTGCAAAGGTCAGTATGACCACTGTTCTAAAGCATTTGATACCATTCCAAATAAAAGGTTGGAAAATAAAAACAAGAATGCTTCGGCTAGGACAAAATGTGGGCAGTTTGGATCAGTTGGTAGATTTGGCAGAGAAATGGAAATTTTAACCTTTTTGCGGCGTATGTCATTTTTCCTTTTTGTGTTTCCTTTTTCCCCTCTCTTTTAAGTTAAGATATGTTCAGATATGATAACTTTCTTACTATACACTAACCATGGTCTTAGTTCATTGCCTCAGCAACATCAAATTGAATATGAACTCCCAGCAACAGAGATTTAGCCAAAATCACTATTATTCTAGATTATGTAGGGGGAGGGGGGCTTATATAGTTATGTGATATTATCATTTCCAGGCTATTTTCTATTAGTTTATTTCCAATCTCCAGTATTTTTATGTTTCCTTTGCTGCCCTTTACTAGTTTTTTTGCGATGTTTGGTAAGTTATATTGACCCTTGGGAGATCTCAATTACATTTTATATATGCTCACTGTATATATAAAATAGTGTATGTATACAGGGGTATGTTTTCAGGGACAAGTGTCAAGTATTTATACGTCTGCTTTCCATGCCAAACACAAGTCTTAAGACATATGTTTTTATAATACTAGTAATAAACTATCTTTATTAATAATTGAATAACAAAATGTATATATAATGTTTCTGACAACAACTATACTGGCTTTCTACATATATGTAAAGGCACAATAGAAATTGACATTCATATTTTGAACCAAGCAACTGTAATGCAGTCTGCTTTTGATGTACATGGCTTGAATATTGGTCCTGAATATATGGATAATTGGAATCTATACAGTTGTATACATTTTACATAGAATTTAGGATTTTTTCAATAAAGTAAATAAATAAATATATATATATATATATATATATATGTGTGTGTGTGTGTGTGTGTGTGTGTGTTAAGCAACTGTATAGTTGCCAATAACTTCCCAAACTGACAACTTACAGCAGGGGTAGGGAACCTATGGCTCGGGAGCCAGATGTGGCTCTTTTGATTTCTGCATCTGGCTCTCAGGCAGATAATTGATTAATAGTGATCGCCAGTGTGTACATCTAAGACACACACAGCAAAGATCATTGGATGCATGCAGAGATGTTACCACTGCCCGTGTCCTTTGTGTGACCAGGGTGCCATCACCGCACCATTGCTTTGGTGTCATAGAGTAGAGCAGCATCCACTCTTCTCTATTACCCAGGCGCCATTGCCTAAGCAATGATGGCAGTGGCATCTGGGTCATAGAGAAGAGCACAGGAGTGATGAGAAGCCTCTGAAGGGAGAGCAGATAGGTGAGTATTCCCTTTTTTTTCTGTGACTACCTATCTACTGGGGTCATGTGCTGGAGCTACCTATCTACTGGGGGCAAGTATGTGCTGGCACTACCCATCTACCTAGAGCATGTGCTGTGGCTACCTATCTATTTGGGGAGCCTGTGCTGTGGCTACCTATCTATTTGGGGAGCCTGTGCTGTGGCTACCTATCTAATGGTGGAGCATGGCTGGGTACTATCTTTGAGGGGCATGCGCTATGGCTACCCAATTACTGGGGAGCATGTGCTGTGGCTACTATCTAGTGGGAGACATGTGCAGTGATTACCAAATATGGGGGAAAAGTTTCCGTGCTACCTGTTACTTGGGGGCATGTGCTGGACTAGCTGTCTATTGGGGTGCATGTGCTGTGGCTACAATGTACTGGGGGGCATGTGTGGGGCTACCTATCTATGGGGGGCATGTACGGGGCTACCTATTACTGGGGGGATGTGCTGTGGCTACCTATTTATGGGGGTCATGTGATGTGGCTACCTATTTATTGGGGGTCATGTGATGTGGCTACCTATTTATTGGGGGTCATGTGATGTGGCTACCTATTTATTGGGGGTCATGTGATGTGGCGTACCTATTATTGGGGTCATGTGATGTGGCTACCTACTACCTGGGCGTGTACTGGGGCTAACTATCTACTGAGGGTATGTGCAGTGGCTATCTAGTTACTGGGGGCCATGTGATGTGGCTACCTATTACTGGGAGTACCTACTGGGGCTACCTATCTACTGGCGGCATTTTCTGTGGCTACCATATATGGGGACTGTACTGTGGCTACCTGTCTACTGGGGGCATGTGCTGTGGCTACCTATTTACTGGGGGCCATGTACTTGGACTACCATTTACTAAAGGGGAAGTGTTGTGACTACCTATCTACTGGAGGGCATGTGCCGTGGCTACTTATCTACTGAAGGAATGTGATATTGTATGGCTCTCACAGAATTACATTTTAAAATATTTGGTGTTCATGGCTCTCTCAGCCAAAAAAGGTTCCTGACCCTGACTTACAGGATGGATGAAAAATACAATTAATACAAAGCAGCACTTGCAGCAAAAATACCGTCTTGTCATCAAGATCAATAAATATGATGAAGCAATCTACGTGTGTTTCTTTTTTCCAACTTTTACCTTCTCAATGAAGGATTATCAAGCTTGATAAGAGTTTCACGCTAGGAACTCTCTTTCCCTACGGAATAAAAAAAACATTGCATGAAGAGGGCTCTGCTTCATGGTATTTATTAAGCTGGCAATATATATTTGAGACAAGCTAACCCGCTGATTCTGGGTTCTCTTCTCCCTGACATTTGCCTTGCGATGGGATCTGTGGTTGAAGATAAAACAGACAAATTCCTAACCAATGGGAAAGGGAGGGATAGTAGCTCAGTTCCACTGAAACCTTTGGGTTTATAAGACTTTGTAATGTGTAAGGGTTAGGGTTAGGTTTGTAAATTATTTATTTGTTCTTCCTTTGAGAACAAATGAATGGTTAAAGAAACCCAGTCTATATGTGTATGGTGTTGGGCATATAAAAAGATTGTTTCAAAAATTCATCAGATAACTCAGATATCTAACAAGTATAGAAAGTTTTAATTTTTTTAAAAACATTTTATTTGGTTTTCCAAATCAAACATAACAAATGAAGAACAACAATGTGGGCACTGTTATTATATTCAATGTGGGCACAAAATTGTTATTATATTAATACAATTGTTTACATATTACAGTTGTAATAACACAGTAAGTGTACGGGAAGGAGAGGAGATTGTCTCTGGTTAGAGTATTTGACAATAAGCTTTAAAGTTGTCAGAGCTGTTTTGATAGCACAGGGGACATACACAACATAAAGCAGGTGGTTGAAAACGTTCAATTGAACAGATGCTACATTTTATCCCCTTTTAATAGTGCTTCATAACATGCAGAAGTCATAGTTTCTCCTGTGTTTGTTAATTTTATTTTAAAATAAATAATAATAAGAAGTTTATGTTAAATAAAATGTAACTTATTATGTAAAAAGAGACACAACTACAGTATCAGAGTGTCCAACCACCCAACTTGCCAGACTAAAGAATGGAGGATGTGCACCCATTATATACATATTATGCTGCACATTGCACAGTGCACATCTTCCACAGTACACACCTGAGCCAGCATCTTGGATAAGAAAGGGGCACAGCAGAAAGGCAGGACTATGAATCTATCTCTACTTCCTCTCGTTACTTCCCCATGTGGTCAGAAGACTTTGCTGCATTATTCCCCCCCCCCCCCCCCGAATATATGTAAGTGTAATTATATAATATATATATATATATATAGTGTGTGGTGTGGTATGAGTGATAAATGTAAAAATGAATATATGTGTGTCAATATGGACATAGTTTTATATGTGATGTCTATATTCTGTATATGTCTATAAGGTGTGTATATGCTGTATATGTTTGTGTTTAATAACGTGTAGTCTGGTATTTGTACTGTTTTGTGTGTATGTTGTGTTTATAAGTATGTATGTGTGTTATACTGTTGATTGTATTGAATGTGTTAATAATGTATACAAATGCTATGTAATACGGTTTGTGCATTAATATGATGTACATATATGATATATGTGAGTAAGTGTACAAATCTACTATACGAGTGCCTATGTATGCGCTAAGTGTATAACTGTGTATGATAAGTAGAGTAAGAGTTTAGAAATGTGTGTATATAAATGTGAGTGCAGAAATATGTATATTTTTAAGAGGAACTAACAAAATGCTATAGATAATATTGCAACCCCAATGCCACCGAGTTGCCACCATTGCTATCTTTGATGTGGGAGTTGTGCTCCTGTCTTAGGCTACTTCACACTGCCATTGCCCGCCTTACCTAGCACGGTGGGAACGGCAGTGCGCGGGAGAGGAGGAGGAGGTGAGCGCAGGCCACCCTGCCCCTCTGCATAGAAACACAGTTCCTATATTTTTCCGGGTAAGGAGCGGTACGGATTCGCACGTGTGCTGCACCGTACCTCTCCAGTTGGGCGCGTGCGCCACTGCCGTCTATGGGTTGACATATATCGGCCGTATATAAGTCAGCCATAATAACTCCCCTAGCGGCAGTGTGAATGCAGCCTTAGACATGTCCATTTTTTCAGGGCATACGGCGCCGTGCGCCATATATCCGTATGGAGAGGGGCGGGGGTGAGCAGCGCTCCTCCTCCTCCTCCCCCGCGTGCTGCCGTGTGCCCGCCGTGCTACGGTACGGCGGGCACCGGTCGTGTGAATCCAGCCTTAGGCTGTGAAATGTACAAACCTTCTAAAAGCCTGAAACCTTGTTTTTGCCCCAGCTGATGTCCTGTAGTTGTAGCTATATAAGCAGTGTCTCCCACAAGAAACTGGCCAAGCTAAATACCTGACATAGTGGGGGGTATTTACCAATACTGTCGCAACCTCGACAGTCGGCATCTGTGATCAGACTAGGGAAAGCATAGACCGATATATTAAAGTAGCGCGCGGCTGTAAGTAATTAATGCGTAGGCATAACTAATCAGTCAGGCGATATAAATATTCAGAAACAAATAAGATGTTTATATATCTGTGTTGGGACATATCTGTGTGGTGTAGGTTCGAGAGATTAATAAAACATTCATACAAGCTGCCTCTCGAAATGTCAAATGTGTGAGGAAGTGAAGAATAAGTCAGGACTGTATTTTAGAATTTAAGATATGTAATGTGTATGCATATTTTATATGTTTGTTTTCCCTATGTTTATTTGAGTGTATGTTTTTATTTGTTTTTTATTTCTGTCTGGGTCCTTATGGATTGTATAATGCGGGATGTGACACTTGGCCACGCCTCGTAGGCCATGCCTACTTGTGCAACACAAAAAACCTGCGACGCTTGAGATTGTCGGAAGAAGCCATTCTTTCTGGCGGCCAACACATTATAAATGATCTGCATATATTATGCACCACAAAAAAAGACAATTCCCAACAATTTTATGCCAAGATGGATAATAACATCTGCCCCAGTGTTGTGTCATTTGTCATTTCTTACTTGTGTTGTCTTTGTACCTGTTTTGTCTGTACAGGCAGTCCCCGGGTTACGTACAAGATAGGGTCTGGAGGTTTGTTCTTAAGTTGAATTTGTATGTAAGTCGAAACTGTATATTTTATAATTGAAGTTCTAGACAATTTTTTTTTTTTGTCCCAGTGACAATTGGAGTTTCAAAATTTTGCTGTAATGGACCAAGGATTATCAATAAATCTTCATTACAGACACCTTACAGCTGATCATTGCAGTCTGGGACTATAGTAAAGCATCCAGAGAGCTTCACCAGAGGTCACAGTAGGCAGAAAGTTCTGTCTGTAACTATGGGTTGTCTGTAAGTCGGGTGTCCTTAAATAGGGGACTGCCTGTACTGGTTTCAGCCTATTTCTGGATTTCTGTAACCAATCTCAGGACCTGTTTTGTCTGCACTGATTTTAGCTGTATCTGATTTCCATTAACTGTTTTGGTACCTCTGTCTGTCTTGACTTTCATCCAATCTGTCTTTCCCGACTAGTCATTTGGCTGCACGTGTCCATGTTCTTGTATGTGCCCTTGTCACTATATATAATAAGTTCTTTAATCGGTTTGATACACTGAGTAGTTCTGTAGGGGAAGTGCCTGGATATAATTAAGTGGTGGTATCAAATATAATGTTATAAGGGAATCCTATTGTAAGGGAGACACTGCCAGAACTGGTACCAAAGGTTCCTGAGGAAGTGGTATCAGAATTAAAAAGGTAAAAAACTAATAAAGCAGGTGGTCCGGATATGTTAGATACTATGGATTGAAAAATTTGCGCTTGGAGGAGTATACAAAGTTGTTTAAATGTGTCTAAGTGCCGGGATAGTGCAGACTCTGTGGAAAATATCAACTATAATCCTAGTAAATAAAATCCTTGTCATAAATCTCTCAAATGATTATAGACCAATAGAAAAGATTGGTGATGTCATTTGGATGCCCCTAAAACGGAGGTTCATCTGACTTATTACGACTTCAGAAGCACTTTTAATATTATCATTCTAGTGCTGCAGAAGTCGAAATTACAAGGCGTGCGGGTGGAACCAATTTTCATCAAATGGTTGTGATGGGTTATCTGAGATCCAGACCTCAAAGTGTCAGGTTACGGATTTCATGGTCTGATAAGGTAGTGTGTAGCACTGGAGCCCCTCAGGGCACTGTGTTATCCTACTTTTTTGTTTATTCTATACACCTCAGATTTTAGGGAGAATAGTTTTGGCTGCAATTTTACACCAAAAAAAGGGTGTTGTAACATGCCAACCACTGAGTATAGGAGGGAAAGCAGTGGAACGGGTTAGAAGCTATAAATATCTGGGCATTGTTAAAGACGATAAGCTTGATTTGCATCAGCACATTGACAAGGTATGTATGTAGTCGAGCCGACAGTAACTTATTCTTTGTACGTAGATTTACGTCATTTGACGTCCAGAATAATGTTGGCAGGTTTCTATTGTACAGTTATGATGAGTGTATTTACATTTACCTTAACAGCTTGGGTTAATTGTATCTCTGTTAGAGACCGTCAAAGGTAAAATCATTAGGAAAGCATCCTCTATAGTGGGCATGTCCTTTGAAAATAAGAGGAATTAGTTCAACGTAGAATATTGAAGAAATTGGATAAAATCACAGATAATATTGATCACTCCATGTTTGGTGCATTTAAGGCCCAGATGGTTTTAGCTCCCGCTTTATATCTGTGTGGTGTAGGTTCGAGAGATTTAAGAAAACATTCATACCAGCCGCTCTCTAAATGTCAAATGCTTTGAGGAAGTCAGGACTGTATTTTAGATATGTAACGTGTTTATATATTTTATATGTTTATTTTACCCTATGTTTTATTTGTGTGTATGTTTTTATTTGTTTTTTCTATTTCTGTCTGGGTCCTTATGGATTGTATAATGCAGATGTGACACTTAAAGTTCCCTCTGGGATAAAAAAAAGTTTATTATTACCAGCTTTCTTTGTCTTGGGTCCACTTACGCAAACATCAGAACTGCTCCAAGTAAAAGCGACCAAGTGGTCTCCTAAAACAAAGTCTAGATACCTCTATATAGTTGGTTGAATGAGCATGGGGCTTGTGGTACACTACGCCTTGCAGGACCTGGGTCAAGTCCCAGGGTCAACATTGCAAAGAGTTTGTATGTTCTCTCTGTGTTTGCCTGGGTTTCCTCCCACACTCCAAAACATATTGGTAGGTTGATTAGATTGTGAGGCCCGTTGGGGACAGGGGACCAATTTGGCTTTGTGCAGCGCTGTGTAACTGTGTGTGCTATATGAATAAAGGAATTATTATTATTAAGAATTATTATGATTAATACAACAGATTATTTTCTTTACATAAAAAAGCTATCAATATATAATATAATAAGAGTTTGTCAGGATTAGTCAAAAAAGTGCCATATTTCTCCCAAATATAGCTCACGATTGTCTATGGACGGTTCTATTTTGAAGACACTGTGCATATTACACAATGTATAAAACACATCTGCTTATAGAAACACACTAAAATAGTTTTATTTTTTGCCATATAGGTCAAGTCCAACATAAAAAATAAAGGGAAAATAAGTTCAGGAAACATAGAGGGAGTGGAATGATTGAGGGAAGTGCAAGGTCATTATATACAGGACAGATTGTAGCAATTTTATGTAGAGACAGACTTTTTGTTATTACTTCCACATTGTGTCCAAAGAAAAATGACTGTACCACAAAGTATATGAGCCAGAAAAGACTGGGGAGTGAAGTTTTATCTCAATTGCCATTGGAGTAGTATTAGAGTGAATAATGGTGGAACGATGGCTACATCAACGAGAAAGCATAGAAACAAAAACGTACCAATAAATGTTCTAATGATAAACACATTTCACTAAATGATAAAGAAGTGCATCGTAGCTCAATATCTGCAGGAACACTCTACTTTACCCTTCAGAATATTTAAAAATCTGTAAGTCAAGGACAGGTCTTTGGAATTTTATGTGTTTATTACACACATGTATCTGTAAATGTACCCACGTGCTTTTCTGTAAATGTAAACATACATTTTATTTCATTGCTATTTCAGTTAAAGCTGCATATTGTTAAACTATCCAATGTATATATCTTCTTTAGAGCTTAAAGGCCATCCGCATCTGAGTGATAAAGTTTGGATAAACAGCATATAAAGATGTAATAAGAAAGAGCAGTCTGAATAGAATCAAAAAGGTTCACGAGATGATTTTTGATATGTCAACGAGAGGGGAGGTACAGTAGGAACAAGCATAAATATCGGTATTAGGTGTTAGCTTTATTCCAGAGAAAAGCAGCATATATATGCGCTATGATTGGTTGACTGGTTTTCAACGTCATCTACCTTGGTTTGAGCTCTAAGGGCTCAGATGCATGGATTAGCTGCTATAAGAAACATTGGGGGAGATTTATCAGAAGTGCCTGAGGTAAAACTTTTCTAGTTTCCCATGGAAATCAGTCAGATTTCAGTTTTGCTTTTATAAGCAGCTGTAGGAAAATGAAAGATGAGCTCTGATTGGTTGCCATGGCAACTAGAACAGTTCTGCTTTAAGACACTTCTAAGAAATTTTCCCCATTGTGTTAAAGAGCCACAGGATTCAATGTAACTGAGGAGGTTCCCCGGGACACTTAAAGGGACTTTGTCACCAGATTTCACCCAGTTAAACTACTAGAACTAGAATTTCCTCTTTTATGTGAAATCAGTGTTATTTAAATAGGTTTTAGGTAATATTTACTTGAATATGCAAGAAATACAGATTTTATCATGCTACAAACAAGGCCACTTACATTCTGAAAGGTTGTCTACACTGAGTACAATTGTAACAAACTCTCTACTGTTTGAAATATTAGATCTTCTCTGGATTTTTAACAATCTCACACAACAGCTGAAACATACAGAAATGGTCTACCTGCTTTATAGTAAATCAGTGTACAGTAGAAGAAAACCATTCTTTTGTTTGTAATGAGGCATTGAAATGAATTTAACCTTTGGGTACCCTAAAAGTACTGATGTTCTAGCCCTGGAGGCTCATAGACACCATTACAATATTTTGCGATCGACACCACAAGTAAATGCAATCAGTTGGTGAGTGATGATGATAAAGAGATTCAATGCAAAAGTAGCTGGGTGGTAACTTAGTCACACATCTTCATCCCACAAGGTTGAAGAGAGAGATTGATAATGTGTAAAACAGGGGCCTATTAAAACAAACATCCAATCTGTAAAAACTGCTGGAAAATATATAAAAACACATGAAAAGGACCCCACCACAAAAATTATTCTAAAGGTCTATCCCTTCATCTAAATTGCATAAAAGACATTATCACTGATATATACCAATATCAATAAGTTGCTCTATTAGTGGAATCAGCTATAAAATTGGCCCAGAGTAATTATTCCACAGTTAACCCCACATTGGGGTTTCTCTGTAGAACCTGTGGGGCTGTAATGTGTCAGCACCTTCGCCAACCGATCATTGATGGCTAATATACCAGCAGCATGTGCATTATGACCTCAATATGTTTTTTTTCGCATTTTTTTTTTTTTACATTTGAAGCAATACATCTGTAGAACCGAAAACTGAAGATACATTCAAAAAGGAGAGCAGGTATTCTAGAGGACACATATCATATATTAATATTACCCAAAATCCAACACAAAGCCCAACACCACACCCAAGGTCTGAAGGACCCAACACGTCACTTCAGAAGGAGCAGCTGGTTTTCTCTAAAACTACTAGTACTTCCTGGTCGAACACCAAGTTCCCTTTTTTAGGTGTTTGGGTGTTGAAGTACTAGATAGTTCTAGAGAAAACCAGTTGCTCCTTCTGAAGGACAGTGTTTATCTAGTCCATGTGCAACAGATAATTAACTTTGGCTGAGATAATGGAAAATAGAACCGGATTAGGATCCACCCAAAAATGAAGTATACTCTTGTGAGTAGCACTACCCCCAAATAGACAAAATAACATTTTTAGATTTAGAAAGGTTAACAACATTCACCTGACAAACAGGCGGTCCCCTACTTAAGGACACCGATTACAGAAACCTAGTTACAGACGGACCTCGACCACTGTGACCTTGGTAAAGACTCTCTGGATGCTTTATATAGTCCCAGACTGCAATGATCAGCTGTAGGTGCTGTTAATGAAGCTTATAATAACCTTGGTCCAATTACAGCAAAAATTTTGAAACTTCAATTGTCATTGGGACAAAAGAAAAAAAGGTCAGAACTTCAATTATAAAAATACACGTTTGAAACATAAAAATTCAACTTAAGAACAGACTCAAGACCTGTTCGTAGTAACCCGGGATGCTGTATGATTAAAAATCGCCCATTCAGCAGTGAAGAAAGGAAACTGAGAAAGAGGTGCTTAAAGGGGTTTTACCATGAAAGCAAAGATCTCTCAATTTCAATCCCAACTGTGGTGTTTAAAACCCCCTAACGATAAGACTTTTACTCACCCTCTTCCTGTACATTTAATCGACTCGTTTATCGTGGTTTTGAAGCTCTTCCCTCAGTAATGGTCAGTGTAAAATTCCAGGGTCGAGGGCTGAGACTCTCTAAGCAGAACTTCTGATCTCTCTAGCTCGTGAAACGACAATGTGGGTTCAGATTATCAGGTCACGGTTTAAACACTTTCAATGGCTTCTGAACTGTGCTAGTTTGACCATAGAAATGAGATGGACAGTCATAGATAGATAGGAGATCATTAGATGCACCTACAACCCACATTTTCAGCCTTCCTACAAATGGTTCAATATGTAAATCACGCTGGAGGATGGTACAGACTACAAGTATGTGCTGGCACTACCCATCTACTGGGAGGCATGTGCTATGACTACCTATCTACCTAGAGCATGTGCTGTGGCTACCTATCTATTTGGGGAGCCTGTGCTGTGGCTACCTATCTACTGTGGAGCATGTGCTGTGGCTACCTATCTACTGTGGAGCATGTGCTGTGGCTACCTATCTACTGGGGAGCATGTGCTGTGGCTACCTATCTATTGAGGGGCATGCGCTATGGCTACCCAATTACTGGGGAGCATGTGCTGTGGCTACCTATCTAGTGGGAGACATGTGCAGTGATTACCAACATACTGGGGGAAATGTTCCGTGCCTACCTGTCTACTTGGGGGCATGTGCTGGGACTAGCTGTCTATTTGGGTGCATGTGCTGTGGCTACATATGTACTGGGGGGGCATGTGTGGGGCTACCTATCTACTGGGGGGGCATGTACTGGGGCTACCTATCTACTGGGGGGCATGTGCTGTGGCTACCTATTTATTGGGGGTCATGTGATGTGGCTACCTATCTACCTGGGGCGTGTACTGGGGCTACCTATCTACTGAGGGGTATGTGCAGTGGCTATCTAGTTACTGGGGGCCATGTGATGTGGCTACCTATCTACTGGGAGTACCTACTGGGGCTACCTATCTACTGGCGGCATTTTCTGTGGCTACCTATCTACTGGGGACATGTACTGTGGCTACCTGTCTACTGGGGGGCATGTGCTGTGGCTACCTATTTACTGGGGGCCATGTACTTGGACTACCTATTTACTAAAGGGGAAGTGTTGTGACTACCTATCTACTGGAGGGCATGTGCCGTGGCTACTTATCTACTTGAAGGAATGTGCATATTGTATGGCTCTCACAGAATTACATTTTAAAATATGTGGTGTTCATGGCTCTCTCAGCCAAAAAGGTTCCTGACCCCTGACTTACAGGATGGATGAAAAATTACAATTAATACAAAGCAGCACTTGCAGCAAAAATACCGTCTTGTCATCCAGATCAATAAAATATGATGAAGCAATCTACGTGTGTTTCTTTTTTCCAACTTTTACCTTCTCAATGAAGGCATTATCAAGCTTGATAAGAGTTTCACGCTAGGACTCTCTTTCCCTACGGAATAAAAAACACATTGCATGAAGAGGGCTGCTTCATGGTATTTTATTAAGCTGGCAATATATATTTGAGACAAGCTAACCCGCTGATTCTGGGTTCTCTTCTTCCCTGACATTTGCCTTGCGATGAGGATCTGTGGTTGAAGATAAAACAGACAAATTCCTAACCAATGGGAAATGGAGGGGATAGTAGCTCAGTTCCACTGAAACCTTTGGGTTTATAAGACTTTGCTAATGTGTAAGGGTTAGGGTTAGGGTTGTAAATTATTTATTTGTTCTTCCTTTGAGAACAAATGAATGGTTAAAGAAACCCAGTCTATATGTGTATGGTGTTGGGGCATATAAAAAGATTGTTTCAAAAATTCATCAGATAACTCAGATATCTAACAAGTATAGAAAGCTTTTTAATTTTTTTAAAAACATTTTTATTTGGTTTTCCAAATCAAACATAACAAAATGAAGAACAACAATGTGGGCACTTGTTATTATATTCAATGTGGGCACAAAATTGTTATTATATTAAATACAATTGTTTTACATATTACAGTTGTAATAACACAGTAAGTTTACAAGGAAGGAGGGGAGATTCGTCTCTGGTTAGAGATATTTGTACAATAAGCTTTAAAGTTGTCAGAGCTGTTTTGATAGCACAGGGGCCACATACACAACATAAAGCAGGTGGTTGAAACGTTCAATTGAACAGATGCTACATTTTATTACCCCTTTTAATAGATGCTTCATAACATGCACAAGTCATAGTTTCTCCTGTGTTTGTTTAATTTTATTTTAAAATTAAATAATAAGAAGTTTATGTTAAATAAAATATAACTTTAATTATGTAAAAAGAGACACAACTACAGTATCAGAGTGTCCAACCACCCAACTTGCCAGACTAAAGAATGGAGGATGTGCACCCATTATATACATATTATGCTGCACATTGCACAGTGCACATCTTCCACAGTACACACCTGAGCCAGCATCTTGGATAAGAAAGGGGCACAGCAGAAAGGCAGGACTATGAATCTCATCTCTACTTCCTCTCATCTACTTCCCCCATGTGGTCAGAAGCTACTTTGCTGCATTATCCCCCCCCCCGAAATATATAAAAGTATATATATATATATATATGTGTGTGTGTGTGTGTGTATGAGTGTATAAATGTAAAAATGAGTATATGTGTGTCAATATGGCACTATATGTTTTATATGTGATGTCTATATTCTGTATATGTCTATAAGGTGTGTAAATGCTGTATATGTTTGTGTTTAATAACTGTATGTCTGTATTCTTGTACTGTATTTGTGTGTATGTTGTGTTTATAATGTATGTATGTGTGTTTATACTGTTTGATTGTATATGATGTGTTAATAATGTATACAAATGCTATGTATATACGGTTTGTGCATTAATATGATGTACATATATGATATATGTGAGTAAGTGTACAAATCTACTATACGAGTGCCTATGTATGCGCATAAGTGTATAACTGTGTATAGAGTAAGTAGAGTAAGAGTTTAGAAATGTGTGTATATAAATGTGAGTGCAGAAATATGTATATTTTTAAGAGGAACTAACAAAATGCTATAGATAATATTGCAACCACAATGCCACCGAGTTGCCACATTGCTATCTTTGATGTGGGAGTTGTGCTCCTGTCTTAGGCTACATTCACACTGCCATTGCCCGCCTTACCTTAGCACGGTGGGCAACGGCAGTGCGCGGGGAGAGGAGGAGGAGGTGAGCGCAGCTCACCCCTGCCCCTCTGCATAGAAACACATGTCCTATCTTTTTCCTGGGTACGGAGCGGTACGGATTCGCACGTGTGCTGCACCGTACCTCTCCAGTTGGGCGCCGTGCGCCCACTGCCGTCTATGGGGGACATATATCGGCCGTATATACGTCAGCCATATATACTCCCCCTTGTGGCAGTGTGAATGCAGCCTTAGACATGTCCTATTTTTTCAGGGCATACGGCGCCGTGCGCCATATATCCGTATGGAGAGGGGCGGGGGTGAGCAGCGCTCTCCCCCTCCTCCTCTCCCCGCGCACTGCCGTGTGCCCGCCGTGCTACGGTACGGCGGGCACCGGTCGTGTGAATCCAGCCTTAGGCTGTGAAATGTACAAACCTTCTAAAAGCCTGAAAACCTTGTTTTTTGCTCCCAGCTGATGTCCTGTATTTGTAAGCTATATAAAGCAGTGTCTCCCACAAGAAACTGGCCAAGCTAAGATACCTGACATAGTGGGGGGTATTTACCAATACTGTCGCAACCTCGACAGTCGTCATCTGTGATCAGACTAGGGAAAGCATAGACCGATATATTAAAGTAGCGCGGGGCTGTAAGTAATTAATGCGTTGGCATAACTAATCAGTCAGGCGATATAAATATTCAGACACAAATAAGATGTTTATATATCTGTGTTGGGACATATCTGTGTGGTGTAGGTTCGAGAGATTTAATAAAACATTCATACAAGCTGCTCTCGAAATGTCAAATGCTGTGAGGAAGTGAAGAATAAGTCAGGACTGTATTTTAGAATTTAAGATATGTAATGTGTATGCATATTTTATATGTTTGTTTTACCCTATGTTTTATTTGAGTGTATGTTTTTATTTGTTTTTTTATTTCTGTCTGGGTCCTTATGGATTGTATAATGCGGATGTGACACTTGGGCCACGCCTCGTAGGCCATGCCTACTTGTGCAACACAAAAAACCTGACGACTTGAGATTGTCGGAAGAAGCCATTCTTTCTGGCGCCAACACATTATAAATGATCTGCATATATTATGCACCACAAAAAAAGACAATTCCCAACAATTTTATGCCACAGATAGGATAATACATCTGCCCCAGTGTTGTGTCATTTGTTCATTTCTTACTTGTGCTTTGTCTTTGTACCTGTTTTGTCTGTACAGGCAGTCCCCGGGTTACGTACAAGATAGGGTCTGGAGGTTTGTTCTTAAGTTGAATTTGTATGTAAGCCCAGTTGGACAGGTGTACCTAATAAAGTGGCCGGTGAGTGTATATATAGGTCCTGGGCACAAGCAATGGGGAACTGCAGATCTTTTATAGTGTCAGAATTGCAAAAGTTTGCAAATATTTTCTAATGTCGAAAAATTTCTAGTATGTCCCAATAAGTATGACAAATTTGATCCTAGTTTTGTTTCTCTGGTCTGGGATTATAATTGTCTTGCAGGTTTTCCTCTGAGATTTGCATTAATTCGGTAAATAAAGGGACTGCCCCCTGCTGGTGGCTAGGGAGAAGACACAGCACAACAATAGAACTGCACACATTCCATTCCATTATAAACCTGGGACACTTACTCATAGATCCAGGCACCGTGACTGTGGTAAATTTCTTATATTTGTTATCCACAGCCTTCTTTTCTTATTTCTCAGCGGGAGCCGCAGGTCAGCAGGACCTGGTACTTACCAACGATGGGAGTGTTTGTGTCAGAATATGGCGACTCTTCTATGTACAACATTTAGCACATCCTCTTTAGACAATGGTTGACCGCACAAGGTACGGGCACGTCTTCCATGCATATAGTATATCACATGCATAAAGACAAAATATTCTCGTCCTTTAAATTGGAAAGCTTATCAGGTGCCGGGGGCGTAACTAGAATTGATGGGTTCCATAAAAGAGTCCTCTTCTCTGAAGCTGTATGTTGGGCTCAGATATTATCACATGGTGTCTGCCGTATACAGTGCTGGAGCAGGAAGCCAGGAGCTCCCTATTTCACCAGTGCGTTTGGCAGCCACAGACAGGCCTGACCTGGCACCCCTCTGTGCGGGCACTATAGCAGATGCTACTGTGGTAGTGGCCTACACCACCCTGTTATCAAATGTGGGTAAACCTGGTAAATTCCCTTTTAAGAGATCTTATCCATATACACAGCGCAAAATTACCGGCAACACAGGACAATTTACGTTGCAGATTTCCCTGTTCTCTTCAATGATAAACTTGGAGAATTTGGGTTAAATCCACAAAATACCAACAAGTTAAAATCATGCGTAGTCTATAACTTCCCTTCTGTCTATGAGGACGCAGCAGTGATGTAGAGGTAACGCTGTGATACTTAGTTTGCTTAACAGATATCCTTAAAATCTCGGGCCAGTTATTGACTAATGCAGGTAGTAATATATATCAGGCCCAGAGTCTTGACAGAATCCGCACAAAGTACTAATGACGGCAATCTCCGGCTGTTATGGTACGCGGCACATCCCATTATAGCGAAAGAATTCAGAGAATTGGATATAGTGGTTTCATTTTAAAGGGAACAACAATATCAAGTTATTCCATATTCAAAGGGTAGAGGGATAATATACGGAGTATTGGTCACAGAATTGGGGTGTCCAGGGGGACAGGAGCGGAGTCCAGCGTTTGGCTATCCCCAGCACGTCCACAGAGAATGAATATTGGGTCAGGACACATGTTCAGCCTGTTCTGTTTATTTGCAAGGCCCCCCATTCTTGTAACAGAGGGTCACATAATCCCATTGAAGGAATATTTCACCCTTAAATGGACACTGTCAGCAGATCTTACACCATTTAACTACGAGCCCCCTCTAGGGTATGAAATGTCCTTTCTACAATTCCCTTTTTCATGTGATTCTGCCAATTTACTCATAATAAAGAAAAACTCCTCTAAAGCCATGTGAAAATGAGCAGAGAAGAGTCATATTCTACCTGAGATGAGTTAAGTTTAGAGGGAAGTGTGACATCAGATGCCCATATCTTCATAAAGACAATTTAAAATATTTCATCATCAGGATTTCTTATTTTCCCCTATAGCGTAATGCTTTTATAATTCACATTATTTATATATTCCACAAAATTTTAAAAGTTGATATTTGTGCCTCCCTACCAGCAATCTGAATTGAGTCACAGAGTCATCATCATTATCTGCTCACTGCTCTGCTTCATGTTGCATTCTCCCCCTCTCTCGAGCTGATTTGATTACAGCATGTGGTCAGGCCCATGATTGAATGAGGGGAGGGGGAAGGTGAGAACAAGAAGTAGAGCAGTGAGCAGATAATGATGATGACTCAATGCAGTTTTCTGGCAATGAGCCAGGTATCCTTTATTTTTCTAAACTTCTTTTTTTTACTTTTTCACATAACTATAGCTTTACAGCAATACTTTAATGCATATTACATTGTAAAAACTGTACAAAGGTATCATATGTCTCAATAATAAACATTCCACTTCACATTCCAAATACGTCTTTAACTGCCTGTATCACTCGTTCTGTAGCTCACAGAACTACGACCATGATGAGATCTGAAATATGAGAATTCCGTCTTTAATATGACAAGTAATGGTGAATGATCTCTATTCCTGGAGACCTGCTTGGTTATCCCTTTGATCTTTGAAAAAGACCCGGCGCACTTGGTTCCGAAGATCGGTTTATTATAACAATAAAACCATGACATTAACATTAAAATCAAAGACGCGTTTCGGATCCGGAACGGATCCTTCCTCAGTTGTGTCTTTAATATGACACCAGTATGTTTCTAGATCATACAACACTGGAAATAGAGACATCTGAAGTGACCATCCCCATGCAGCCCCCGACTCATCTCAGGCAAAATACGACTCATCTCTGTTTATTTTCACACGGATTTGGGGGAATTTTTTTTTTATAGGTAAAGATTTCATATAAAAGATGGAATTCTAGAAAGGACATTTCATACCGTACCTGAAGTGGGTACTAGTTTGATGGGATAAAATCTGGTGCCAGGTTGCCTTTAATAACTTGTAAAATATGAAAATTCCATAAACATCTGATAGATGTTGGTCATATTTCTGTTAAACTGATATTTTTTCCAAAATAGGTGTAACATTGATCCTGTTTCCCATCCACCCAAATGTCTGAATGAAGGTCGCTGTCTGTGCACATGTCTTTCTCCATGTATGTGTAATGGAGTTAGCAGTGCATGCATACTGTACACCTCTTCATTTATTCTAGGCCGGGACGCATCAATTTTCCCTGTGATGTCGCAAGAAGAATAAATGAGAGTCAGAAATGGCAAATTATATTCATGAAGGGATTTAGAAGTTGGTAGACTTCCTTTTGTCTGTCTAATTATGAGCCAAAAAAAGCTCTAAAAAGTGTTGGGAAACTTTTTGTGGAAGTGGAAAAAAAGTGTTGCGATTGGAGACCTGCGCCCAAATTGAGCGGAAAAAAAAACTGGGGTGTGTCAGAAAAAGCGAAATTGTTGAACCAACACATCATATATATAGTGCACACCAAGACCGACAAAAAAAAAAGGTGCATAGCCTATAATTAATGACCCCCAGTGTCTTAAAGGAAATCAATCACATTGATGCAGTGCTTTTGAACCAAGCACACTTATATGCTGGCTTTTGCCATCTGAAACAGGATCTGTTCTAATTTTTGCTTAGTTTTTGAGAATAAGGGTTTTTTTTTTTAATTATGCAAATGGACCTCAGGGGCCCCAGGTTACATCACAGAAAAATGAGAAAAATGTGGGCTGCTGTGTTTTTCATGTCCTTTTGGAAATCGTATATGCAAAACATATCCATTTTTTAACATTGGTGTCTATGGGCAACGTATGCATAAAGTGTAACAGTGTATGCATCGATCCATCACATACGTTTTTCTGCCCAAATATTCTCAAAATATTTTTAGTGTAAAAATGGATAGGACACCCTCCTACGGAGGACGCCGAAGTTGAAATGCAGCCCTACCGCAGCACATTGCACCAGTGCTCTATGGAGACGTCTTTTTTTGCCTTTAATTCAATATCTTGCAGTCCATTAGGCACTTGCTACAAACATCTGTACACAAAAGAAAGTTCTCCTTTTCAAGTTCCAAACACAATATATATATATTTAATAATATAATAAATAATATGGGGTATACATACATATGGAACTGCTTGGTTCATTGCTGCTGGTACTTCCATTGTCATCACCAAAGCTCTGGAAGAAGTAGTAGAAGGAGAGGTTAAAGCAACATAAAGCATACGGTAAGTGTAAAACATTCACAGGAAAGTCACTGTATTCTATGTATATATTCAGATATCGGCTTCTCACCTTACGACACGTGGCTGGATACGTGGTGTGAGATCAATGGCTTTTAAAAATAAACCCGATTTATGACACTACATCTTATATATGTCTATATGTGTCCGTTCCCCATTTGTAGTAAAGTAAATACTTGTCTGTCACAGGTTTTTATCACATCACCATGTGTGATTGTTTTGATTTGTATTGGCCTTAAAAAAATTTGCAGAAAAGTTACGCATGGACGCATCCCTTCAAATCCAGTACCAGATGTGTTTATACCATAAATGTCCTAGACAGGATACATCCACTTCTTCCGCCTTTACATCCATGGATACATCCAAGACCGCTCAATGGGGCATACTTATTAGGACTGGCGTGGCCCAGTGGGGCATGAAGGGCCGTGGAGGGGGCTGCGGAGGGCCGGGAGTGCATTGGCGCGGGGCATTACTGTCCCTGCGCAGACACACTCGCTGCTGCCACCAACTTTTCACAAGTCGCCAGCTGCCTGGTGTAGAATATACGCTGCGCAACCACTTGCCCCGATACTTGCGGAAGCCTCTTGATGTACGCCGTGAATATGCAGCAGCGGGGCAATCATACGCTGGCGCATGAGATAAATGTCCCCCAATAGGTCAATAAAGATTGTCAGGGTGCATTCACATGTTTCGTCTACATTACGTTTACAATGCAAACGCATCTGCGTTTCCATAGAAAGGCATGTGATCAGTAACCAGCACCCGGAACAACGAACCTGTTGCAATGCACCCCAGCCTGTTTCGAAAACCCCAAACCCTCAGCATCACCTGCACGGAGTGTAAGGCAGGAGGTCCTGGGTACAGACGGATAAGGAGGGAGGCACTACTAAGTCACTGCCTCGGCAAAGTGTAACATGTATATCTGCTTTGGGGGGTCACCTGAAGCAGGAGGCGGGAGAACATAGTCATTTTTACATTATTGCCACTGAAGTGGTTTAGTATGGAGCGATGAGAGAAGGGAAAGGAACATAGAAAGGAAAAGGACCAGGAGAGGCGTAGATTCCGGCTCATTTCTTGCACCTTTGGGAACTGGTTGAGCACCTTTATTATCCTGGGTAGTGTGATTAGGGAGAAACACCGTTCAGGTTTATTTTGTCACTTTGAGACTATTTGGGAGGGGTACAAGACTTATGGGGGGGTTGACCTGGCATAGGTATGACAAACAATTTTGTTAACGGATGGCAGTGCAGCAGCTATTGAATTGGGATCACAGAGTTTTCGGGTTATGGATGCGCTTGAAGGGTGCCGCGCAGGGTGGCCAGAGGGTCTTATTTCAAGGAGGTGCCAGTAGCAGGGTCGTCCTTTCAGTCCTGGCCGATGGGACCGAAGGCAGGGGGCTCGCCGGTGGATTTCAACGCCATGATGTCGTGGCTCGGGGTTTTGCTTGGGGGTTTCCAGGATGGGTTTTGGATACCTTTAAGGAAAGCGGTTGTCAGGGTTTTTACTGCCTGTTGCCAGTGATCAAGCTGGTGGATTTGCGGTTGGGGGTGCAGGAAGCGTTGGTGAAATTGAAGGTTACGTTGAGGACTCTGCAATCTTTGTTGGGGAAGTTAAATTTTGCTTATCGAATCATGCCGATGGGGCATGTATTTTGTAGGTGTTTGGGCCAAGCTTCTGCGGTTGTGAGCGTCTGGAACATTTTATCAGGCTCCGGAGGGTGCGTAAGGCTGACTTGAGGGTGTGGGCTAGTATTTTGTTGATTTAGAATGGTAACACGTTGTTAATGGTGGCTCCTGTTTCTAAAGCGGAGCTTCATTTGTTTACAGATGCTGCAGGATCAGTGGGTTTGGGGGCATTTTTTCAATTGGAGTGGCCTGACAGGTTGCAGATGCTGGGCTGACGGCAAATTTCTGTTTGTTGGAATTGTTTCCGGATCGTGGTGGCTGTGGAGGGCAGCAGTGGAGGTGATTATCATCCCCCCCCCCACTGTGATTGTGTTGCTGCAACACCTGCTGATGTTGCGTTGTTTGAGTCGGAACGCGTTATTAAAGGGGTTATCCGGGGTTGAAAATTTTTTTATGGCCGGGCTGGGGAGGGCTATTTAAACATAATAAACATGTACATACCTCCTCCGGTGTTGCCGATGTCCCGCGCTGCGGCCCGTCTTCTCCGTGCGCCGGTGTAATGAAACCGCGGACGGCCGGATGCTCCCATGCGCACCATCTCCCAGCGCTTACAACGCTGAGAGATAGGGACGGATGGGAGGAGCCGTCCACAACGCGGACCAGAAGCTCCCTGTGCGCGGCTTCTGTGCCCCTGTTTGTTTACAGAGGCACGGATCAAAGTGACCGCGGCGCGGGACATCGGCTGCGCCGGAGGAGGTAAGTCCATGTTTCTTATGTTTAACTATCCCTCCCCAGCCCGGCCATAAAAAGATTTTTAAACCCGGATAACCCCTTTAAAGGAGGTGCATGTTCCTGGGGTTTAGAATAATGTGGTGAATGCTTTGTCTCGCTACCAGTTGGACAGATTTCGGGAACTGGTTCCTGGGGCGGCGAGGGAGACGTTGTGGTGCCCGGAGATGTTGTGGGACATGGTGCTGGGAGGTTGATGACCTGGATTCAGAAGTTGTTGGCACCTTCCACATGGTCAGCTTACCAGAAGGTATGGGGGGAGTGGATTGTGTTCCAGGATGAGTGGTGTGCATCAGGAGCCTCGGGGTGCAGAAATGGTGCGGTGTTCAGTTATATGACTTCTCTGAGAAGGGAGTGTCTGGAGCAATGGTTCATAGGCATTTGGCAACTGTCACACTTGAGGAGGGAAAGTGTGTAAAAGTCTCTTGGAAGAGTCTGTGGACCCGCTGGACCACCGCGGGAGATGGTATGAGACCCGCGGCAGCAGCCAAGGTAGTACAGCAGGAAACACAGAGGAACACTGGTCATGTTGGCACAGATAGTATATTCCGCTGGACAGGAACCCTGGAAGGCACAGCAGGTCACAGCAATGGTAGTTACATAGAGGATCGCTGGTAACGCTGGAACACAGAGGAACACAGGGAACTCAGGAGGGCTTTCTCTTAGCAGGAATGATGCTGAAGATCCGGCACAGAGTGAAGGGAGGTGCCGGATTATAAAGGCGAGCCTGATTAGCAAGAGCCAATCAGGAGGATGCTGGCCCTTTAAGGCTTAAGAAGTCCGTGTGCGCGCCCCTTAGTGGCCTGCGGCGTACACGCTGGGAGCCGGAGAACAGACAGGAACCAGGAGAAGTAAGTGAGGGCAGGGGGACGGGGACCGGCAGGCAGCGGAGCTCGGGTGTACCCGCGATCCGCAACATGGATCGCGGGAGTACCCGTGACAGCAACTCTCTCTTTTCTTTATAAGTGGACTGGTGGTGTGAACACTACTCAAGCTTTTGTATTGCGTCAGTCTTTGAAAGGGTTGGAAAGAGGAAGGGGCGGACGGATGGGAGAAGGTGGGTTTAGTTTGACTTGTTGCGGGAGTTGATGGCTACGTTGGGTGAGGTTTGTTTGTCTGAGTGGAGAGGAGGCTTTTTCAATTGGCCTTTTGGTGGACGTTCTTTTGGAGAGTTTCACATTCTTCACGTTTTTTGGAAGTTGGTGAGCGGGTCCCGGGTTATGCTAGGGGGCATTCAGATGAGACGCGTGGTGTTGGCTGAGAAAGAGTTGCGGATTGGGATTTTTGGCTCAAAGGCGGGTAGGTCTGGTGCGATTGAGGGGATTCAGGGATCAGAGTGTTGCCCAGTTTCTTTGTTGGTTTATGAGGATGTTTGGCTAAATTGGGGTTGAATATTAAGGAGCATTGTTCGCATTCATTTCACATTGGGGCTGCTATGGAGGCGTCTCACTGGGGCTGTCCGAGGAAGAGACAATGTGGATTGGCCGGCCGGAATCACAGCGTTACCGCTCCTATGTAAGGCCACATTTGTAGGAATGTTGATCTTTGGGGGGCTCTGCACATAATGGGGGTGGTGGTTGTTATGTTTTTCATTTTTTGGTAGAAGGAAGTGTGTAAGTTGGATTTTCGGACATTCCTGGAGGGCACAAATTCGTCTGGGTGGTATGTGTTTGGGCCTCGATTCTAAAGCAAGTGTTTCAATTATGGTTTGGCTGAGGCGGCTGGTTTTGTGGGGCATAAGTGGTGGTGCATTACAACTCAAGGTGGGTCAAGTTGCCATGCGCTGGTGGGTTCTTGGTAATCGGTAAAAGGAGGTCAATTTGGTGTTCTTCATAAAGTCTGGGGTTAGTATGGTAAAAGTTTTGAAAGGGATGAAGCCTGAGGAGCTGGATGTTTTTTTCCCTCTGGTGGGTTTGTTTCCACCGCATCTGCTCCCGCCACTCGCTAGGAGGATCACGGCTTGTGGATATGGCAGGTGTGGGTCGAGCGCTAACCGTGTGTTTGTGAGCATGTGGTTATTCTCTGAAGTACTGGATTGGTTTATTATTAATGAAGGGGTGATATTCAGATCTCTGAACTCTGCCAGCATCAATATTTTGAAATGTTATGATGTTATTTCTTTGTATGTTAATAAAATGTTATATTTTTCAGATTATTACTAGAGATGAGAGAGCATACTCGTCTGAGCTTGATGCTCATTCGAGCATTAGCGTACTCGAAACGGCTCGTTGCTCAGACGAGTATTTTGCCTGCTCGAGAACGAGCTTTCACTTAAGGATCATTTATTGTCAATACACCATCACAGTAATACACACATTTGCGATTGATGGCAGTCAATGCAAATATACTTCTGATCAGTTAGCAGATGTATTGAAAAATATGTGCAATGTGTTCTTCAGTGAACACAAGAACACATTGCAGTTGTTTCCGTACATCTGCTAACTTATCAGAAGACATGAGTGCAGAAAGGTGTTCTCCACAATAGTATGTGAAGAACAATATGTGTGGAGAACACATTGCAGATGTTTAACAAGGGTCATTCTCCTTTTTGAAGTTCCACGAATATTCCATTGAATAAAAAAAACAAAGAAACAGGACTGACTTCCTTATTTCTCAATAAAATGACACATTTTATTGGTCCCCTTAAAAAATGCTCGAGTCTCCCATTGACTTCAATGGGGCTCGTTATTCGAGACGAGCACTCGAGCATCGGGAAAAGTTTGACTCAAGTAACGAGTACCCGAGCATTTTAGTGCTCGCTCATCTCTAATTATTACTTAACATCTAATAAAGCTGCGACCAATCACCTTCCAACGAAAGAATGTTTTTGTGTATTTATTTAGCTAGGGGATTGGTCAGGTAGGTCTTTTTATCTCCCGGTCATTTTCCCTGCCTGATCATGGCGTATTTGAAGTCATTGCTGGCTAAGTGGAGAATCACATAAAATGCAGCAAACTTTATGCAGTATACATCTTATCTTACAATAGTGGTGGCTGCAGGAAGACACAATAATACAGTAAGGTACTTTTACACTGATATTTGGTTGCCCGGCCATAGCCCGAGCAAGCACTCAGCAGCACGCTGGAGAGGAGGAGGTACTTCTCACCCCTACCCTCTCCACAGGGAGAAATGCGGAACACCCCTACTTATGGGGGAAGATAAGGCCTGCCTGCCCTTCCCGATAGAGCATCAAAAAGGATGGACATATTGCCCATGTTAAAGACATGGGAACGTATGCAACCCGTACCACAACGGGGTGATGATTGGTAGTAGTCACAAGAATTTTGGTACTACCAAGACAAAATTAATATTAAGTATTGGACATTAACCTACTGGAGAATTACTGGAGTTTACAGTGATGACCTTTCCTTAGGATATCAAATCAGTGGGGGTCCGACTCAAAGCACTACACCAATCAGCTGCGGGAAGGTAGCCATGATGTGTATGTTATGTCCATCAGGCATACAGCTCTGGTCTTTGAAAATCAAAGGTTAGGCCCCCCACATATCTGATCAATATGGAACAACATGGATATATACAGTATATATACATTTATAAAGAGAGAGGAAATGTGATATAGTAATTATAATATTCACACTACCTGGCGAGGTGAACCACTCGACAACTTTCTTTTTGGAGGTCGCCCGCTCATTTTCGCTGTAAGAGAACACAGTATTAATATAATTATATTAAAAATCATCATCTATGTGCTAAATACACATACAAATCTGCTTTTGACCTATCACAAATGAATATGATGAGATTGTTGTGCAATCTGTACCCTCTCTCTCACAAACCTAATATGACCTGTGGGATGGTTGGCTTCCGGTTAGGAAAGCTATAGGCTCCCATGTCCTGCTGCAATATTTAAGATGAATCCTAAATGGCTTTGTTATTCTCTGAAACAAATGTTATTTTAGTAAACTACATCCAGGAGAACTCACTGCAAGACTTACCGCATTACAACTAATATACATGAGGAGTGAGACTATTTTGGGTCACTAGATGACTTGTGTTCTACATTAGTTAGAAGTTTTTTCGCTTCTGCCAGCTCCATCCCTCATTCTGTGAGCTGGTTGCTGGAGACTAGTTGCTATGATGTCTCCCATACACTGCACAAGACAGAGCTGTCTAGAGTTGGGAATGTGTTCCTTCTGGAATAGATATACTGGTTCGGCTTCAATCCCACACCATTTCATTAGGCTTCCTGAAAGTCATGCTTGATGGTAAGGGGCCTATCAAGGTAGCAAAAGAGGCGTGGAATTTCTTTTCCCATCTAGGAAAACTTATATGGATATTTGCCAGAATCCCCTAGTGGAGCATCAATGGCTAGAGGTCTGCACACACCTGCAAGGCCGCCTTAATTGGCAAACTCTCCGTATGGTGAACTCTTACTCCCTGACCCTAAAGCACTTAGAAACTTACTAATAACTCTGTCTGCGTTTGTGTATTTCCTATTAGCTATAAGTCACTCCTTCTTACTCTTTTTTTTTTATCTAAATACAGTTAATACTTATATCTCTCCGGTGCTCCGTTCCAGCATGACGCCTCCCATCATGTATCTATGTTGGTATACAGAGGCTCAGTGGTGATGTTGTATCCACAGGGCTCCAGCTACAGCCACTGTTGGAGGCGCACACCGGTGACACCACCTATATACCAACAGAGCTGTGCTAGATAGATTGTTCACATGTAAATTTACGTTTAGAATCTTCAGCAATTCTGCTACATATGAAGTGATCTAAAAGTCAAATGCACTGTAAAATATCTGCCTCCTACAGATATAATGTAACCTATAGATGTAACCTACGTTATGTACAGAGCCCCCAATGTATCACCCTGCTGGTGGTTTAGGGAGAGGATAGGACTGTCAGTCAGCACCTCTCCATCACTCACTGGTAACGCTTCTTCCAAATCCTTCATCCAGACTAAAATTAAGAGCAGATTCATTAGTGATGCAGCGTCATGGCTGTTGGATGTAAATGTCTCCCAATGTTACTCTAGTATAATCCGTATAATGACAGCCGGGGCTGATTACAGGCAGAGCAGAGATCGCAGGCGCTAAGGACCTGAACGCTGATTAATAAGACGTCGCTCACTTTACCGGAACGTACTGCCTGGCCGATCCTTGGAGTAAATCACTCAAGTGCTCCCATAAATCTTCAGTGCACCGTCCTCATCAAGACGCGTATACATTAGTATGATGAGTGTGTTTTACCATATACACGTCTAATTGATTGCCAGCGCGGACCGTGAGGGCAACACATATCTGAAGTCAACATCTACACTGCACAATTTTAACCCCTTGCTGCAAATGGTCTTAAAGGGATAGCAAGTTAGGCCATATCCACAGCTATCTCACAGTGATGGGACAGCGATCTGTTGTACCCCCCGTTGCAATCGAGATGACCGTAGCAGCCAGTCGCACATGCACCGGCTGCTCCGTCACCTCTATGGCACTGATGGAGATGGCCACACTCATCTACGGTACTGCGGTAACACCTTGCGTTTTGTTTGCATTTAACGCGTGCGTTTTTAAACAGTTGAAGAAGAGATTTCCCGAATTACATTGTTGTCAACATTGTAATTAGGTAGACCCCCCTCTTCAGCTGTTTGAAAAACATGTGTGACTGCAGCCTCAGTCAGCCAGCCCCCAGACCCCATTATGGCTGACTGCACTCCTCCCCCGCCCCAGACCCGACTATGGCTGACGGCACCCCTCCCCAAGACCAGACTATGGCTGACAGCACCCCTTCCTCACCCCAGACCCCATTATGGCTAACTGCACTTCTCCCCCACCCCAGACCAGACTATGGCTGACAGGATCCCTTGCCCACCCCAGACCCATTATGGCTGACTGCACTCCTCCCCCACCCCAGACCTGACTATGGCTGACGACACCCCTCCCCAAGGCCAGACTATGGCTGACAGCACCCCTTCCCCAACCCCGACCCCATTATGGCTGACTGCATTTCTCCCCCACCCCAGACCAGACTATGGCTGACAGCATCCCTTGCCCACCCGAGACCCATTATGGCTGATGACACCCCTCCCCAAGACCAGACTATGGCTGACGGCACCCCTTCCCCAACCCAGAGCCCATTATGGCTGCCCGAACCCCTCACCAAGGCCAGACTATTTAAAAAATATATTTTTTCATGTGAGGGGGATGGGGAGAGCAACTCTTTATTTTTTGGATTTGGTTTTTATTACTTTTATTTAATTTAATATTTTAATATATTTATTTATTTTACTATTTACTATTTATTTACTAGTGCAACAGCTAGCAGGGAGCACTGCACTAGGTCCGTGAAATCCGGCCAGTGCAAGGTTTGTTTTTCACCGCCCAGTCGTGTGCTGTGTCCATTCCCATAAAAATGGCGGATACAGCGGTCGCTCCCCGTACCCTTGATCTTGATCACCTTCTGGGTGATTCCTCTCTCCATTAATCACTTGACTCGTTTTAATTCGTCTTTCGTGCCTCCATTACTGTTGCTGTCACGCGGCTGTTTTGTTTAGTGTTACTATAATGATTTTATTGTTGTGTGTGTGTGTGGGGGGGTGTTCTTTATACACCCTGCGCCCGTCTTATCAAGCTGTGACAGTTTTAGAGGCCGGCGGCGGCGCGCTGATTTAGCGATGCGGCTCCTCCGTTTCATGATGTACTTACCACAAGGATAAATTGCAATGACAATTTCACTCAGGATAATAAATCAAAGTTACATTTATTTTCATCCTACTGAACGGTTTTATCAGAACAAACGCAGATGTGTTTCTGGGAGATACTCGCACTCACGGAGCTGGAACCGTACACCATTACATGGGGAGGGGGGCAGAGTATATTCTACAAGGGATTTTAGTTTTTCGAAAAGATACAAATTCGATTCTATATCTAACTATTTATCCATCCATCTCATATCTATCTATCAATAAATGATCTATTTCATAACTAAGCTTGTACCCCAGCTGTCCCCCAGTGTACCGAGCCTGGACACTAGCTATATGGCACAGGTTATAGCACAATTTTACTCCAGGCAGAACCTGGTATATAATTGCCAAGATGTACCAAGAGACTGGCGCCCCCAGATATATTTGACATGGCGGGAGGGGTCACCACCTGAAAAAATTCCCTATCTATCTACAAAATCAACATACCATATATAGTCGAGTATAAGCCGACCCGAGTATAAGCCGAGGTACCTAATTTTAACACAAAAAACTAGGAAAACCTATTGACTGGAGTACAGGCAGTCCCCGGGTTACGTACAAGATAGGGTCTGGAGGTTTGTTCTTAAGTTGAATTTGTATGTAAGTCGAAACTGTATATTTTATAATTGAAGTTCTAGACAATTTTTTTTTTTTGTCCCAGTGACAATTGGAGTTTCAAAATTTTTGCTGTAATGGGACCAAGGATTATCAATAAAGCTTCATTACAGACACCTTACAGCTGATCATTGCAGTCTGGGACTATAATAACATCCAGAGAGCTTCACCAGAGGTCACAGTAGGCACAGCGGTCCGTCTGTAACTATGGGTTGTCTGTAAGTCGGGTGTCCTTAAGTAGGGGACTGCCTGTATAAGCCTAGGGTGGGAAAGGCATTGGTCACAGCCTCCAACCAGTATAAAACTGACCAGCCCATATCCCACTGTATATAGCCTGCTAGTCCCTGCCCCCCCCAGTATGAAGCCTGCCAGGCCCTCTAGTATATAGCCTGCCAGCCCCCTCTAGAATATAGCCTGCCAGCCCCCTCTAGTATATAGAATGCCAGCCCTTCTTTGGTATATAGCCTGCCAGCCCCCTGTAGTATATAGCCTGCCAGCCCCTTCTAGTATATAGCCTGCCAGCCTTTCTTTAGTATATAGCCTACCAGCCCCCTCCTGTATATAGTCTGCCAGCCCCTGTAGTATATAGCCAGGCAGCCCCCCCAGTATAAAGCCTGCAAGCCCACTCTAGTATATAGCCAGCCAGCCCCTCTAGTATATAGCCTGCCAGTCCCCTCTAGTATATAGCCTACAGCCCCCTCTAATATATAGCCTGCCAGCCCTTCTTTAGTGTGTAGCCTACTAGACCCTCTAGTATATAGCCTGCCAGTCCCCTGTAGTATATAGCCTGCCAGCCCCCCCAGTATGTAGCCTGCCAGCCCCTGGAGTATATAGCCTGCCAGCCCCCCCAGTATGTAGCCTGCCAGCCCCTGAAGTATATAGCCTGCCAGGCCCCCTGTAGTATATAGCCTGCCAGCCCCTGCAGTATATAGCCTGCCAGCCCCCTGCAGTATATAGCCTGCCAGCCCCCTGCAGTATATAGTAGCCAGCCCCTGCAGTATATAGTAGCCAGCCCCCCAGTATGTAGCCTGCCAGCCCCCCAGTGTTTAGCCTGACAGTCCCTGCCCCCCCCCAGTATATAGCCTGCCCGCCCCTGCAATATATAACCTACCATCCCCTGCAGTATATAGCCAGCCCCCCCCCCCCCACTTTTACCTTCTCAATGAAGGCATTATCAAGCTTGATAAGAGTTTCACGCTAGGACTCTCTTTCCCTACGGAATAAAAAACACATTGCATGAAGAGGGCTGCTTCATGGTATTTTATTAAGCTGGCAATATATATTTGAGACAAGCTAACCCGCTGATTCTGGGTTCTTTTCTTCCCTGACATTTGCCTTGCGATGAGGATCTGTGGTTGAAGCTAAAACAGACAAATTCCTAACCAATGGGAAATGGAGGGGATAGTAGCTCAGTTCCACTGAAACCTTTGGGTTTATAAGACTTTGCTAATGTGTAAGGGTTAGGGTTAGGGTTGTAAATTATTTATTTGTTCTTCCTTTGAGAACAAATGAATGGTTAAGGAAACCCAGTCTATATGTGTATGGTGTTGGGGCATATAAAAAGATTGTTTCAAAAATTCATCGGATAACTCAGATATCTAACAAGTATAGAAAGCTTTTTAATTTTTTTAAAAACATTTTTATTTGGTTTTCCAAATCAAACATAACAAAATGAAGAACAACAATGTGGGCACTTGTTATTATATTCAATGTGGGCACAAAATTGTTATTATATTAAATACAATTGTTTTACATATTACAGTTGTAATAACACAGTAAGTTTACAAGGAAGGAGGGGAGATTCGTCTCTGGTTAGAGATATTTGTACAATAAGCTTTAAAGTTGTCAGAGCTGTTTTGATAGCACAGGGGCCACATACACAACATAAAGCAGGTGGTTGAAACGTTCAATTGAACAGATGCTACATTTTATTACCCCTTTTAATAGATGCTTCATAACATGCACAAGTCATAGTTTCTCCTGTGTTTGTTTAATTTTATTTTAAAATTAAATAATAAGAAGTTTATGTTAAATAAAATATAACTTTAATTATGTAAAAAGAGACACAACTACAGTATCAGAGTGTCCAACCACCCAACTTGCCAGACTAAAGAATGGAGGATGTGCACCCATTATATACATATTATGCTGCACATTGCACAGTGCACATCTTCCACAGTACACACCTGAGCCAGCATCTTGGATAAGAAAGGGGCACAGCAGAAAGGCAGGACTATGAATCTCATCTCTACTTCCTCTCATCTACTTCCCCCATGTGGTCAGAAGCTACTTTGCTGCATTATCCCCCCCCCCGAAATATATAAAAGTATATATATATATATATATGTGTGTGTGTGTGTGTGTATGAGTGTATAAATGTAAAAATGAGTATATGTGTGTCAATATGGCACTATATGTTTTATATGTGATGTCTATATTCTGTATATGTCTATAAGGTGTGTAAATGCTGTATATGTTTGTGTTTAATAACTGTATGTCTGTATTTTGTACTGTATTTGTGTGTATGTTGTGTTTATAATGTATGTATGTGTGTTTATACTGTTTGATTGTATATGATGTGTTAATAATGTATACAAATGCTATGTATATACGGTTTGTGCATTAATATGATGTACATATATGATATATGTGAGTAAGTGTACAAATCTACTATACGAGTGCCTATGTATGCACATAAGTGTATAACTGTGTATAGAGTAAGTAGAGTAAGAGTTTAGAAATGTGTGTATATAAATGTCAGTGCAGAAATATGTATATTTTTAAGAGGAACTAACAAAATGCTATAGATAATATTGCAACCACAATGCCACCGAGTTGCCACATTGCTATCTTTGATGTGGGAGTTGTGCTCCTGTCTTAGGCTACATTCACACTGCCATTGCCCGCCTTACCTTAGCACGGTGGGCAACGGCAGTGCGCGGGGAGAGGAGGAGGAGGTGAGCGCAGCTCACCCCTGCCCCTCTGCATAGAAACACATGTCCTATCTTTTTCCTGGGTACGGAGCGGTACGGATTCGCACGTGTGCTGCACCGTACCTCTCCAGTTGGGCGCCGTGCGCCCACTGCCGTCTATGGGGGACATATATCGGCCGTATATACGTCAGCCATATATACTCCCCCTTGTGGCAGTGTGAATGCAGCCTTAGACATGTCCTATTTTTTCAGGGCATACGGCGCCGTGCGCCATATATCCGTATGGAGAGGGGCGGGGGTGAGCAGCGCTCTCCCCCTCCTCCTCTCCCCGCGCACTGCCGTGTGCCCGCCGTGCTACGGTACGGCGGGCACCGGTCGTGTGAATCCAGCCTTAGGCTGTGAAATGTACAAACCTTCTAAAAGCCTGAAAACCTTGTTTTTTGCTCCCAGCTGATGTCCTGTATTTGTAAGCTATATAAAGCAGTGTCTCCCACAAGAAACTGGCCAAGCTAAGATACCTGACATAGTGGGGGGTATTTACCAATACTGTCGCAACCTCGACAGTCGTCATCTGTGATCAGACTAGGGAAAGCATAGACCGATATATTAAAGTAGCGCGGGGCTGTAAGTAATTAATGCGTTGGCATAACTAATCAGTCAGGCGATATAAATATTCAGACACAAATAAGATGTTTATATATCTGTGTTGGGACATATCTGTGTGGTGTAGGTTCGAGAGATTTAATAAAACATTCATACAAGCTGCTCTCGAAATGTCAAATGCTGTGAGGAAGTGAAGAATAAGTCAGGACTGTATTTTAGAATTTAAGATATGTAATGTGTATGCATATTTTATATGTTTGTTTTACCCTATGTTTTATTTGAGTGTATGTTTTTATTTGTTTTTTTATTTCTGTCTGGGTCCTTATGGTTTGTATAATGCGGATGTGACACTTGGGCCACGCCTCGTAGGCCATGCCTACTTGTGCAACACAAAAAACCTGACGACTCGGGATTGTTGGAAGAAACCATTCTTTCTGGCGCCAACACATTATAAATGATCTGCATATATTATGCGCCAGAAAAAAAGACAATTCCCAATAATTTTATGCCACAGATAGGATAATACATCTGCCCCAGTGTTGTGTCATTTGTTCATTTCTCATTTGTGCTTTGTCTTTGTACCTGTTTTGTCTGTACTGGTTTCAGTCTATTCCTGGATTTCTGTAACCAATCTCAGGACCTGTTTTGTCTGCACTGATTTTAGCCTGTATCTTGATTTCCATTAACTGTTTTGGTACCTCTTTTGTCTGTCTTGACTTCATCCAGTATCTGTCTTTCCCGACTAGTCATTTGGCTGCACGTGTCCATGTTCTTTGTATGTGCCCTTGTCACTATATATAATAAGTTCTTTAATCGGTTTGATACACTGAGTAGTTCTGTAGGGGAAGTGCCTGGATATAATTAAGTGGTGGTATCAAATATAAATGTTATAAGGGAATCCTATTGTAAGGGAGACACTGCCAGACTGGTACCAAAGGTTCCTGAGGAAGTGGTATCAGAATTAAAAAGGTAAAAAACTAATAAAGCAGGTGGTCCGGATATGTTAGATACTATGGATTGAAAATTTTGCGCTTGGAGGAGTATTTACAAAGTTGTTTAATATGTGTCTAAGTGCCGGGATAGTGCAGACTCTGTGGAAAATATCAACTATAATCCTAGTAAATAAAATACCTTGTCATAAATCTCTAAATGATTATAGACCAATAGAAAGATTGGTGATGTCATTTGGATGCCCCTAAAACGGAGGTTCATCTGACTTATTACGACTTCAGAAGCACTTTTACTATTATCATTCTAGTGCTACTGAAGTCGAAATTACAAGGCGTGCAAAATATCGCAAACATCAGAACTGCTTCAAGTCTAGATACCTCTATATAGTTGGTTGAATGAGCATGGTGGCTTAGTGGTTAGCACTACAGCCTTGCAGCACTGAGGACCTGGGTTCAAGTCCCAGGGTCAACATCTGCAAAGAGTTTGTATGTTCTCTCTGTGTTTGCCTGGGTTTCCTTCCACACTCCAAAACATATTGGTAGGTTGATTAGATTGTGAGGCCCGTTGGGGACAGGGACCAATTTGGCTTTGTGCAGCGCTGTGTAATCTGTGTGTGCTATATGAATAAAGGAATTATTATTATGATTAAATACAACATAGATTATTTTCTTACATAAAAAAGCTATCAATATATAATATAATAAGAGTTTGTTCAGGATTAGTCAAAAAAGTGCCATATTTTCCTCCCAAGCTCACTATTGTCTATGGACGGTTCCTATTTTGAAGACACTGTGCATATTACACAATGTATAAAACACATCTGCTTATAGAAACACACTAAAATAGTTTTATTTTTTTGCCATAATAGGTCAAGTCCAACATAAAAAAAATAAAGGGAAAATAAGTTCAGGAAACATCAGAGGGAGTGGAATGATTTGAGGGAAGTGCAAGGTCATTTATATACAGGACAGATTGTAGCAATTTTATGTAGAGACAGACTTTTTGTTATTACTTCCACATGTGTCCAAAGAAAAATGACTGTACCACAAAGTATATGAGCCAGAAAAGACTGAGGATGAGTGAAGTTTTATCTCAATTGCCATTGGAGTAGTATTAGAGTGAATAATGGTGGAACGATGGCTACATCAACGAGAAAGCATAGAAACAAAACGTACTAATAAATGTTCTAATGATAAACACATTTCACTAAATGATAAAGAAGTGCATCGTAGCTCAATATCTGCAGGAACACTCTACTTTACCCTTCAAGAATATTTTAAAAATCTGTAAGTCAAGGACAGGTCTTTGGAATTTTTATGTGTTTTATTACACACATGTATCTGTAAATGTACCCACGTGCTTTTCTGTAAATGTAAACCATACATTTTATTTTCATTGCTATTTCAGTTAAAGCTGCATATTTTGTAAACTATCCCAATGTATATATCTTCTTTAGAGCTTAAAGGCCATCCGTCATCTGAGTGATAAAGTTTGTGATAAACAGCATATAAAAGATGTAATAAGAAAGAGCAGTCTGAATAGAATCAAAAAGGTTCAAAGAGATGATTTTTGATATGTCAAACGAGAGGGGAGGTACAGTAGGAACAAGCATAAATATAGCGGTGTTAAGCTTTTATTCCAGAGAAAAGCAGCATATATATGCGCTATGATTGGTTGACTGGATTTTCAACGTCATCTACCTTGGTTTGAGCTCTAAGGGCTCAGATGCATGGATTAGCTGCTATAAGAAACATTAGGGGAGATTTAGCAGAAGTGCCTGAGGTAAAACTTTTCTAGTTTCCCATGGAAACCAATCAGATCTCAGTTTTCATTTTATAAAGAGCTGTAGGAAAATGAAAGATGATCTCTGATTGGTTGCCACGGCAACTAGAACAGTTCTCCTTTAAGACACTTCTCAGAAATCTTCCCCATTGTATTAAATTGCCACAGGATTCAATGTAACTGAGGAGGTTCCCCGGGACACTTAAAGGGACTTTGTCACCACATTTCACCCAGTTAAACTACTGGTGTGCTCTGATAAGGTATGAAATATCCTTTCTAGAATTTCCTCTTTTATGTGAAATCAGTGTTATTTAAATAGGTTTTAGGTAATATTGACTTGAATATACAAGAAATACAGATTTTATCATGCTACAAACAAGGCCACTTACATTTTGAAAGGTTGTCTACACTGAGTACAATACTGTTTGAAATATTAGATCTTCTCTGGATTTTTAACAATCTCACACAACAGCTGAAACATACAGAAATGGTCTACTTGCTTTTATAGTAAATCAGATGTACAGTAGAAGAAAACTATTCTTTTGATTTGTAATGAGGCATTGAAATGAATTTAACCTTTGGGTTACCCTAAAAGTACTGATGTTCTAGCCCTGGAGGCTCATTAGACACATTACAATATTTTGCGATCGACACCACAAGTAAATGCAATCAGTTGTGAGTGATTGATGATAAAGAGTTCAATGCAAAAGTAGCTGGGTGGTTAACTTAAGTCACACATCATCCCACAAGGTTGAAGAAGAGATTGATTAATGTGTAAAACAGGGGCCTATCAAAACAACATATCCAATCTGTAAAAACTGCTGGAAAATATCTAAAACACATGAAAAGGACCCACCACAAAAATTATTCTAAAGGTCTATCCTTCATCTAAAATTGCATAAAAGACATTATCACTGGATATATACCACATATCAATAAGTTTGCTCTTATTAGTGAATCAGCTTATAAAATTGGCCAAAGTAATTTATTCCACAGTTAACCCCACATTGGGGTTGTCTTCTGTAGAACCTGTGGGGCCTGCTACTGTGTCAGCACCTTCGCCAACCAGATCATTGATGGCTACATATTCCAGCCAGCATGTGCATGTGACCTCAATATTTTTTTTTTAGGCAAGATACTTTTTTTTTAACTGTAAGATACATTCAAAAAGGAGAGCAGGCATTATAGAGGACACAATATTCATAATATTATCATACCCATAACTCCAACAAAGCCCAACCACCACCCACCCAAGTTCTGAAGGACCCAAACACTGTCCTTCAGAAGGAGCAGCTGGTTTTCTCTAAAACTATCTAGTACTTCCTGGTCGAACACCAATTTCCCTTTCTTTAGTGTTTGGATTAGGATTAGGATCCACCCAAAAATGAAGTATACACTTGTGAGTAGCACTACCCCAAATAGACAAAATACATTTTTCAGATTTAGAAAGCGTTTAACAACATTCACCTGACAATATGTTAAAAATCGCCCATTCAGCAGTTGAATGAAAGGAAACCTGAGAAAGATGGTCTTTAAAGGGGTTTTCCCATGAAAGAAAGATTCTCAAATTTCAATCCCCTAGTGGTGTTAAAACAATAAAGATAACTTTTAACCTCTTACTTTAGAAGTTTTATTGCTGTTTAAGCTACTATCACTCAGTAATGGTCAGTGTAAAATTCCAGGGTGTGGGCTGAGCCTCTCTAAGCAGACACTTCATGATCTCTCTAGCTCTGTGAACTGACAATGTGGTTAGATTATCAGGGTTATATACACTTTCATCTGGCTTCTGAACATTGTGCTAGTATCTGACACATAGAAATGGAGATGAGACAGATCATAGATGAGTTAGTGAGATCCATTAGATGCCTACAACACACAATTACAGCTCTCCTACAAATGGTAACATATGTAAATTACAGTAGGACGATGTACAAATAGCATTGCCCATCAGATACTCATTATGAATATATAAAACACTGATACTTGTGAATGGATCTTTTAACCAATGATATAGAATATCTGATAAAATGCCTGAAATTATCATATCCATTTAAATAAAAAGCTGAAATTTCCAACTGATATGAGATACACATAGGGTTTTGATTATCATATTTTTTTTTACCACACCAAATTACATTGAATTTATCCAACCATTATACTTACCAGTATGTTTTGGAGTGTGGAAGGAAACCGGAGGACACAGAGTAAAACCAACATGCAGATGTTGACCATGGCAGCAAAAAATAATAACAGACCCTGCCTTATTTTTCAGAGAAACATAGTACCAGTATCACTTAACTTTTTGAAGACCTGCTGACAATGGGAAATCTGTAAGTCAAAACATAAGATAAAACGCTGAGGAGTTCCAGCAACATAAATGATAAAGCTTGTAACTTTTAATCCATTATTCCAAGAGCACACATAATAAAAGATCCCGCTGACTTGTCTTTTAGCCAGTAACTTTATATTCTTATTCATCTTCTTTTTTATGCTTATAATGGATTAATGGAATAAAAGTTACAGGTTTTATTGTTTATGGTGCCAGTACTTTTTCATCTAACTTAAATTGATGATACCTGGTATAGCTCTACATTTCCTGCATCAACATACTATCTGCAGTGAGATATAAAAAAGAAGAAAGTTAGTTTCAGCTCACCCTAAAATGGTTGTGAATCTCATTAAAGGCAGTACTGCAAAGTCTATGGAAAACATGGTCCGGTTCAAAGTCACAATTTAAACTGATACAAAAAGAAATTGGCTTTGCGGCACCGGCAAAATATTGTTGAAAGTTTAAGATGTTTTTACCAAAACATATTAAAATAGTGATCATACGTATAGTACTGTACAACCACATGTTTCAGATCTTAAATACAGGTCATTAATCATACCTTCAGTATTCCTCAGTGAAGCTTAAAAATGGTTTCCTTTGTATGGTATTTCAAGCTGTGCAAATTGTGTAG
This sequence comes from Engystomops pustulosus, assembly GCA_019512145.1. Lineage (NCBI taxonomy): Eukaryota > Metazoa > Chordata > Amphibia > Anura > Leptodactylidae > Engystomops > Engystomops pustulosus. The sequence continues at coordinate 94,156,516 of CM033641.1, read as the reverse complement.
TAGTCCACACGTCCAGCGGCTTATCTATATTTGGTTATTTAATGGAGACTACAATAACAATCACAGATACCAGACATGAAAGCAGCAATCATGTGGTTTCTGATCCAGAAGGATCCACAAACCAGATTATTCTATTATCTCCTGTCTATGGCCAGCGTTTCGATACGATCCACGCAAAAGCAAACCCAGTCAGCAGGGATTGGGGAAAAACCTTTTTCCAAAGCTTTTTTCTCATGGAAAATCTTTCGGAGCTATCTGGCCTTAGCAATTTCCTTCCCTGGTGAATATAAGGTATACGTATACTGTAAAACTTTTCATTATGCAATCAGTAAGTAATGTCTACCAAAAAGTATCCGTGCATATTAGTGCATTTTTTTTATCAACAAAATAATTGCTGTTTTCAATTAGATAAAAGGTAGCATGAACTTTTGAGAAAGTTCTTTTTAAAGAAATAAATTATGAAAATATGTCCAGGTTCTCAAGTTTAATAGCAATTTAAATCCAATCTTGGCAACATACCTTCGTGTTCAGTTTATTTGTTATATCCAAGGGTTTGGATTAGATTTATTACTGTATGAAAGGAACGGCATTCCAGTAACATCAGGTCAGCATGTGTTCTAAAGGTATTTTATTATTTGCTAGAAATATATTTACTGCTTCTATTCACCTTTTTCTGTTTACCGAATGCCTTCAGCTATCAAGCCTCCTCCACTCACATTCAATACTGATGAATTTTAATGGTGCTCAAGAACACATGACAGACTTCTTTTCAGAATGATTTACATTACTCAATAGACCAGGCAGGCTAGAATAGTCTAGCAATAGTTATGGGGTTTAACATATACTTATGTTTTTTTCTCACTGCTTTCTTCATTATAGTTTCTTGTACGCAGAGAACAGCTTCAGATTATGTCAGAGAAAGGTTCAATAATTATATGAATCTTAGATGGGTAATAGTTATAACATATCCAGATACATAGAAAATATCAACCTAATTGTACATGACCTTTGTTCATACAAACGAAACAGGCATAGACCTCAATTTAGATTTAAATTGAGCTTTCATGCAGCTACTCCCGTTTCAGCATGACATCTGGTAATAGTCCACACTAGCTTCTACCATTGATACCCAACCTAAAAACCTTCTCCTGTTCATTTATTTCTGCTTTAGAAATCTGATATTTCTGCTAATTATGCAATGATATTGTGAGTAATATTTTTTTAATATTCGATATATACCATCATGTACTACATAGGGCTGTATATTGAATCTGTGGCGAGGTCTAGGCTTAATTTCTTTGTGTGAGCAAAGGTCCTATGCAAATATGTTTAAATATCATTTATGGGGATGATATTTTCTATACAGCTGAGTATGTTACACTTTATAATTTTATTTCATTCATCTTACATGATAAATGTCTATATTCATATAATTATTGAATCGTTCTCTGATACAATTATTAGTTTTTTTGCTGAGAATAGGGGGAATGGTTATTTGTTTCCTACCCCAGGTCATTTTCCATGTAGGCCTGATTTTATCCTTCTTCCACCAATCATGTGCCTATAAATTGTTGGATGAATATGTAAATACTTTTTCTCTGATGTCTTTAGATTTGATGTAATAACAACCTTTTTGAATATTTTTATCAAATTAACCTATTTTGTAGTTTGAAACAAAAACCAAACAAACAGCTTTTTGTTGTTCATTAACCTTTTGCACCAACCTTATAGTTAGTTGATGTGTATTATAAGAATCAATGCAGGTTTCACTTTCTTGATCTTCATGCTATTTAGTAGTTTTTCTAATTTGGGTCAAAACTTAGTTTTTTCTTATTTTGCTTTTAGAGTGGGATTAATCCCTCCACAGAGGTGTAGGGGTTGGGTATGAAGAGAGCTCACAAGCTGAGCGCTCTTCATATATATAGCGATGAGCAAACATCCACCGCTAATAACCCTGCCTATGCCGCCTATCATTGCCCCTGCACGTTATTGGGGTTAATGGGTTACCATTACAGCCTTGGGTTTTCGGCAGACCAAAGGCTGTCTACTTTCTGTAGATAAGTTACAATGAGCCAGTGACCTAAAAGTTGAAATTGTCCCCATTTCTATTTGACCGTGATGAATCCTATAATGGAAAATAGCACCCAAATTTTCAAAACCCTACTTTTACACCATTTTACATCACATTTTCATTTTAAGTGATTAAAATGTTGCACAGTCCTTAAAATGGTAGCAATGAAAATGTCAACTGATTTCACAAAAAAATTATACATCACACAGCTCCATACACCATAGTATGAAAGAGTTATTAGCAGCAGAAATTTTTTTTTTTTTTTGTACACATTCCTTTAATTTAAAAAATTTATCAAAAAGAAATAAAACCTATATAAATTTGGTATCACCGTGATTGTAACGAACCTAAGATTATAGCAGAGGTGCAGAGGTTTTTTGCCAATTTCACCACATTTGGAATTTTTTTCCAGCTTCCCAGTACATGGCATGGAATAATAAATAATGTCACTGAGAAGTAAAATTTGTTATGAAGAAAATAAGCCCTCACACAACGGAAAAATGACAAAAGTTGTGGATTTTTGAAGGTGGAGAGTGATAAATGAGGGGTTAAAAGGACCCTTTATTTAGTAAATGAGGTTTTTCAGCTTGTTAACCACTTCACTAGCCAAATGCTATTATTTCTCAGAAATGTTTTTTTTTTTTTGGTTTGTAACCCTCCAAACATGAATCAAACAGTTAACATGAGAGCCAGGTCTGTATAATTTACAAGGGAGTAAATCTATCGGTTTGAGGGCTGATTCCCACTTTCCACAACCACAGAACGTGAATATTGCTATGTCCCAGACTGACCACTCTGCCAGGAACTGAACTCCTTGTATCATATTGAAACATTGTGCACATAGTTTCTGCCTACTTGATCATGTTCCATGATCATGGAAAATGTGAATGTGCCCTGAATGCAGGTCATAATCGGGCAAATATTGTTCTCACATTCTGAGTAATATAGCATGATGTGACAATGTTTATGAACGCCTCTATAAAAATGACATTACTTTACTGAACAGCCTCCTCTACCAATCACTGGCTGAGCTGGGTCAATGCTCAATGAATAGTTTTTATTAGGAAAATATCTTACAACAAAAACTTTCCACCACAACTAGATAAAAATTATCATCGCATAAAAGATATTGGTATCACTAACACAGCATTAAAACGGCAATATGAGAGTCGAATAAGAGTACTTGCATTGGTTTAGTGCCCTTTATTGCTTGCATATTCCTGCTAAAGACAGCCGAAATTTCTTATATTCAACTTAGTAATAAAGGGTGTAAGCGGGTAACAGGGAAAGAAAGGGAAGGGTAGAGAACAAGGAATTTCATCCATCTAAGGATCTATTTTATTTAACCTGGATGAGTGTAAGTATGATACCCTGTACACAGGGAATTCCCAGTGTTTTCAGACCCTAATAAATTCTGAGTGAGTGATCTAGGTTTTCCCGAAAAAGTGGTTATCGGACCACTAGCCCATGAAATAGCTTTCTCATAGCTATGCGTGACATTTATTTCTTGGTACAGTGTTCCTACCGAAGGAACTTCCAGTTTCTAGTCAGGAGTAATTTTGCCATTGTTAAGATTTTACATAAGAGAATTATTGTGGATGTGTTCAATTGTGGAAGTTCCAGTCATAGCAGGGCTGTGGCTGAGGATTTGTTAATTCTCTTCTTAGTGAGGGAGGAGATTAAAGTGAAAACCTCAGATCAGTATTGTTTAATATTTGGGCACTACCACAGTATGTGAGCTAGTGTTCCCTCCTGACCACAGCCCCTCCAACATCTATCTGAGGTGTGTGGGAATAGTTTGTGGAGAATTGTTGGTGTTTTATACCACCCTAGTATTGTTTTAGTGGCTGTTTCTACATGAGTGCTGCATTTCAAGGCTTTATGAATAAGTGCTAGGGACTGGGTCCATTCGTCTCTGGTATTCTCTCTGTTCAGTATAGTCTCCCAATCTCTATATGGGTGCAATTTATGAAAGGTGTCAGTATGGGATAATATATATATATACATACACACACACTATGGTTTCAGGCCCCATTGGGGTTTATCCAATTGGTCTAGTAGCTGTTGAGAAAATACCAAGTGTTCTCCTGTGGTGTTTGTTGAAGTGCTGTATCTGAAGTTTTGTGTAGTTTTGTGAAGTTGTTGCATATTAAGAATGCCCTTAGCTTTCCAGTAGGCTGCGTTGGGTATTAATATTAATATTTTACATGATAAGTTGGAGATGAAAAAATTGTCAGCCCGATGGGTGCCGTGATTGCTCACAGTGGACAACAAGCGGATGCGGCTGTTAACTTCAAAGCAGTGTTTTAAGAGATCTGAAGGAGTTTTTGCATCGAGTTGTCACCGTGGTTGATGAAACCTGGATTCATCATTACACACCAGAAACTAAGCAACAATCAAAACAATGGATTTCTCCTGGTGAATCTGCTCCAAAGAAGGCAAAGAAAGTCTCATCGGCCGGAAAGGTCAAGGTGACAATTTTTTGGGATGCGAACGGCGTCATCCTCATGGATTTTTTAGAAAAATAAAGAACGATCACTAGACAATACTACAGTTATTCGATCGAGTTATTTGACCGCTTTGACAAAAAAAATCGAGGGAGACATGGCCACATTTGGCGAAAAACAAGGTGCTGTTTCACAACCATAACGCACCAGCACATTCATCCAGAGTTGTCACCGCCAAACTGCATGAATTGCATTATGAATTGCTGCCACACCCCCTGTGTTCACCCAGTCTGGCTCCCTGCAACTTTTTCTTGTTCCCTAACATGAAGTAATGGCTCGGGGGAAAAAAAAATTTCCAAGATAAAGGCCTATTTTGGAGAGTTTGACAAATCCTATTTTTTGGAGGGTTACAAAAATGGCAGGAACACTGGGAGAAGTTTATCTTTCTAAAAGGGGATTATGTTTAAAAATAATTACACGGGTACTTATTGAACCCCTGATAAATTCTTTGAGGGGTCTAGTTTCCTAAATGGGGCTCTTCAAGTACACTGTGGCACCACAAAACATTTGTAGCCAAATGGGCCGGCAAAAACCCAATAGTACGAACTCACATAAACTACGTCTCACGAGAAAAAAATCTCAAAATAACAGGGATTTCTTAAAGTGTTGAACAGTTATTACCACAGGAAGAGACACTGGTCAAATTTTAAAAAAGGACTGAGCCTTAACTCACAAACAGGTTGCGTCATTAAGGAGTTAAAAGTACTACATGACACTAACATGCCTTGCTGTACTGAGTTGACCAACCATAGCACTTTGTTTAGAAATCCCTGTTGCCCTCTATTGGGGGCATAAATATTGGCAATTGTATACATAGAATTGTTCACTGAACCCACCACAATTCTGTAGCACTGTGATGAACATATAGCTACAAAGGAGATTCACAGGCCATATACTGTCCTGTTCTTCAAGGGCACATTCCCCCAGCCTCATCTTATTTGGCCTAATTGAGCTAGGTTGTTTACAATCACTCCAGGAGGGGTAGCTTCAAGGGATCTCTGCAGCAAATTCGTCTCTGAAGACTTGAGCTGATTTTCCCCCCAATTTTCAAACAGACAAAGAGCCATAAAACTCATAAGACCAATACGTTGATTGGGTACAGTTATGGAGTTATGGTCCACCTCAGCCCAAGGGCAACTACATTTTTGGATAACTTATCGTCAGGAAATCACATTAGTCCAATTCCTGAGGCTCTAGCACCCTTGGGTCCAGATATATCAATATCTCTGGGTAGGACCATTGCAAATGGGTGTTTGGTATCAATGCGATCCAGGGATTCACCCGGATCCAATAATACCAGAACCATGACCCTACGATCATACAAGGTATGATCATATAAGGTTCTGAATGTAATACCAGGTAGGAGGGACCCATAACCCCTCTTGTTGGGTGGGCAGAGGTCTGTCTGATATAATCAGGCACCTCTAAGGCCACATTGTTTTTCCCCTGGGGGAAGCCTTATCACCAAGCGCAGGGAGGATCTTAAAGTGTGGACTATCCATCCCCATTAGGGTACACACAAGCTAACTAACTCACTGAACTGCTGAGACTTGCAGTGCTACCTGTGTATATGTACTCTGTTTACTGTATATTTCTATTGTGTGTACTGAATTTTCTAGTGAGCCCTTAAGGCAATTAAACATAAAATTACACCGGCTTTGCTCTTATCTCGATATCAGCACCAAACATCCATGCTTCACTCATATAGATGCTACCGGGTTGGTTCCTCACCCTTTATAATCCTGTTATGGACCGGGCTTATATTAAAGGAGAACTGGTGGCAGCTCAGGGTTGATAACATTCTGTTTCACTGAGGCTAGTGAAAGGGATCTTATAGCCTTTCAAGGCTGTGATTTTTTTGCTGTGCTATATCCAGAAGTTGTGTGGACAACTCTAAATCAATTCCTGTACCTGTGTGCGTTCTAAGAGTGCCTAAAAAGGATTACTACGTGACCTTGCGTATTCTTCAAGGGTCCGAAACTTTACGGTTTCCTTCACAAGCGCCCTTTCTGATCAATTAGTTAGCATTCAGGTTGGAAAGCGACCGTGTTCTTAATAGCCAGTAAGACCCCCCTGCATTTGTGATTAAAGTTAGGTTGGAATATAGTCGAAAACAGAAGGTGTGCAATTCTCTTTGCATCTTTGGAGACAATATGAGTCTCTTGCACGCACATTATATCACATGCTAAGCCCTTTGCCTTTGACTATACACCCTCTTTTGAGCACTGTTTAGACCTTTTGCATTTAGTGAAGCAAACTTTTTATCATTTTCCACAAAGTGATAATGCATAGGTATGTCTAGGCAACATCCTTTCCATGGATAAGGGTCTGCTATATTAACTCTGCGTACCCTATATGGGCTCTTTTGAGCTTGGCTGTGATGAAGGGAGGGATAAGTAGGGAAAACAATCATCTAATACTCAAAGCTGAGTGTATGCGTGTCCGCTAAAGGAATCCGCATTGTCGCGTTTACAGACACCAAATTTTGCGCAGCTGCTCACTGTGACCCAGAGAACGTCACAGAATAGGTTTTGACCTGAAACACCACGCTTTTCACTGGAATGACAGTGCCCGAGACAGACAGACAGTGTCAGTGACCGAGACAATCAGACAAGATACATATAAAATATTTTTGATAACCCATTCTATTTTGTTATAGCTAAGAGCAGTTATTTAGTTATTTACCGGGAGCTACATCTAGTAGCACTATATAAAGCATGAAAACTGTACACCTTAGTTCGAAAGGATAGTTGGGTAACAGTCCAGTAGTTACCAAAGCAAGAATCAACAGTCTCGGGTTCCTCAGCCACAGTCCCTCTTCTTGCTGCGATGCAAGTTTGGCTCTAGGTGTTCTGCGGTAATCGGTTATTCTGGGCTATGACAGGTTGTAGGCCCCATGTTTTCAAATGAGCCAGACCCTCCACTTGAGACCAGATCACATGTGGGAGATAGTCCTTCATGACAATGAGACGAGTTGGGAAGCCCCATTTGTATAAAATGTGGTTGTCTCTCAAATTTTTCGTTATGATGATGAGATTTCTGCGCTGTTGTAGTGTCGCAGCGGAGAGAACCGCATATAAAGAAAGGTGTTGGAAGGGCTCAGGTAAGGCTGGTTTCTTTCTGGCGTTTATCATCAGCTTTTCTTTAACTTGGAAAAAATGGATCCTAGCCAGGACATCTCTTGGCACCGATTCATCCAGGTGTTTTGGACGTGGTACCTTATGGGCTCGGTCGATGGCCAGGTCTTGTGTAGGTGCTTCTGGCAAGAGAGCTTTAATAAACTGTGCCACATAATGTGTGAGGTCTCTTGGGGCCACTGATTCTGGTACCCCCTGAGCTTAATATTGTTCCTGCGGGAACGGTCTTCAAGGTCTGGTATTTTAGCTCTCAGCTGGTGACCTCCTCCTCTAGATCATAATGTGCATCAATAACTTAATTGTGTGATGCCACCACTTCCCCCATTTTAGTCTCCACATGGTTGGCACGTGTGCACAATTCAGATACTGCTGAAATTGGTTGTACTAGGTTAAACATGTCCTCTCTGAAAGAGCGTTAGTGCAGAAAGCATGTGATTCATGGATGCCTCTGTGAGGCTTATATTAGATGCTGGTAAATTATCTGAACAAGTCTCTTATCAAATTCTCCGCTGCTTTCCCTGTGCCAGCAAAATAATCCGGGGTATTCCCTCCATCTCCCCCTCCCTTCATATGGACGTTCTTTCTCAGGGCTGCCATTATGGGATGATGGAGCCGAGTGAGGGGAGCCTCTGTATAATGGCGGGGACTCTTTAGGCCCGGACAGGCATCCAGTGGATGCGCTCCTACCCTCTTCTGTCATAGGTTGAAGCTGTACTCTAGGGTCTGCATTATTATTTTTCTTATAATTGCATCTAATTTCCTGAACTATATGGGACATATACTATTTGATGGAATTATCTGTCAATATTTAAATACTAAAGCCACAACAGATATTCGAGATAATACAGCAGATGTTCATCATGTTGGCACTGATTACAACTATTAGACTATTTCGTGGAACATTTGAAGATCCCCGTCTTGTCCTAATGCAATCTTAAACAAAGAATTATATTCTACTGGAAGCAGCATACTCACACAATATACGACAATACAGTTTGCAATTGCATTATAGTGTATGAGGGATCAGACCCTCTAGGGTTCAATAACCCCCAGGTGACGAAAAGAATAAAGTTATGACTTTTGGAAGGTGGGAAGTAACAAAAAGGAAACAAATCTGGTCTACATCCTTAAATGATTTAATGTTTGGAGAGAACTGTCTACAAAGAAAACCACCTAGGCAAATCAGACAAATTCACTTTTACATTGCCTGTTCCATCACATATTTTTCTTCAGTCCCATCCCCCACATATGTTATCACTCCTTTTATGATTGATTGGCTCATAGCCCAGAATACAATATATCTGTTCCTGTTAAAACATTCCAGGATTACGTCCTATCTGGGTAATGCAAACCAAAACTTCCTCCAATGATTATAGCGTAATCAGCATGACACATGCTCCATTTTCACCATTGATTCTTTGATCTTTTAGAAACTGAGGTTCCTAAAGATATTATAATAATTTTAAAATGTCAGGTAATGCAACAGTGTCTTGGGTCATTCTGGTAATACAAAAAAAACAATCCTTGGATCAAACTATGATTTGAGATGTAAAAGTAATATAGAAGATATGATAAATTGTATTATCAAGTCCCTTTCCATATATACTCGAATATAAGCATAGTGTTTCAGCACAAAAACACAAATACTTGAGTAAAAATAATGTATCAAAACTCACCTTTCTGGCTTCCCTCACTGCTGGCTATATACTGGGGGATATGGGCTGGCAGGCTATATACTGGGGGGCAGGTGCTGGCTATATACTGTGGTGCGGGGTCCGGCAGGCTATATACTGGGGAGGCTGTGACCAATGCATTTCCCACCCTCGGCTTATAATCAAGTCAATAGGTTTTCCCAGGTTTTGTAGTAAAATTAGGGGCCTCGGCTTATACTTGGGTCGGCTTATACTCGAGTATACAAGGTATACATAGATTGATATATGCACGATTAAGATACATATCATTTTAAATTACATAAAAATAATCTAATAAAAAGAAAATAGGTCAATACACAGGGTAGGAAGCCATGGTTTTACAAGTCCATATCCATTTTGAAACAAATTGCAAAGCTTTCAGCAACCCAGAACCCTGCTCTATATTGATGAGCAACAACTCCAAAACAAGTCCTGCCTACAGATGGACAACATTGGTTTCTCTGCTGCTTGAGTCATGTCAGTCCTCATGTAGTGGGAAAAAAAAGGATTGTACAAGACATGATCAAACCCAATGTGTGCTAGTAGGAAATGATCATTTGGGTCTCACTTATATGGTAGTTAAACCACTTTCCTGTGGAATATGTAGATTTTCTTATTTTGAACTAGATGTCGTTAGTCTTTGAACTTCTTCTATAGTTCTCAAAAGTTTTAACTCGACCATCAGTTACTGTATTGTTTTCCATAAAGAAAAAGAAAATACTGAAGGGGGCAGAAAAATAGCTTTCCTTATAAACCAAATTATGTCATACATGAAATGAGCAAGCCCAACTAGGATCATATAACGCCCCCATAACCAATGCTGAAATAGAAAAAGTAATAAACAGAAAGCGTAAATGGTAAATTACAAACTGTTAAAAAAATCAAATAAAAACACTGTTAAATAAACTATTTAATTATATGCTACCCAGTGCAGACAATATGCTAACAGGTAAAACTTTTTTAAAACCCGGAATAAACCCACTCCAGCCATGGTCATTCAGGATTTAAAAGTTTCTAACTAAGATCTTAGCAGACAGGCTGGCAGAAATGGCGCCCAAGTTGGTATCAACGAGCAAGACAGGTTTCATGAAAGGGAAGAAGTGGCGCAACCAATATTCAGAACTATTGATGTTGATGGATTGGGCCAAGATAAATCCCCAATTAGCCAATAATTGTGGATTATCAAAAGATGCCAAAAAGGCGATAATATAGAATGGGAATGGCTGTTCCTAGTATTAAACAAAATGGGTGTTAAAGGAAATTTTATACAATTTTTAAAAGCTCTGTACCATAAATCGGGAGAAATGTCACGACCATATAAAGTAGGGAAGGTGTATTTTATTAAAATGAATATCCTACCTAAACTACTATATGCTTTGCAAAATTTACCCATGAAAATAACAGCAACATATTTAAAGAGCCTAAATGATGCCATAAATCAATTTCTGTGGGAATAAAAACCTCCCAGGATCTCTAACAAAAATGCAGAGACCAAGAATAGAAGGTGGCTTTGATGTCCCGGATCTTCATAGATACAACTTAGCATGCATTTTAAGATGTTTAAAAGAATGGTTAACTGGGAAGGGAAGAACCTATACTGTAGCAGGAGAAGAAAATATATACTATGTATATAATATTAGGAGTTTACTGAATAACATCAACCCAAATAAAAGAGTAGTTATTAAAAACCATATACTATTAAATGCTACTATAACAGCCTGGAAAAATGTACGGAAACTGATAAAAATATTAGGAATATTAACTAAATACTTAAAAATTAGACATATATAAACCATCAACAAATATATACCTAAAAAATAAATTAACTCTGTGGAATAAAATGGCATAAGATTTTCCATAATAATACATTAAAACCATATCCGTTTGAATATATTATAGAAAAATATAATCTGCATCGATTAGATCAATTATTTTATATACAGACCGTAGATATTACAAATATTTTTTTCCTAGTAAACATATTTCTAAAGCTAAAAAAACAATAAACTTGAAAAATTATTAAGCACACCAGGCCATAAGCTTATATCAAATTTATATAGTGAACTAAATACTAAAGATTGGCATAAAAATACCAGCATCAAGTGGAAGGATGACATCTTCCATTGTATGGATACTTAAGAAATATGGCATGGATGGCTATTCCATTATGACTAGAAAACACATATCACTGCTAAGATTTATATGAAATTACTAGCTCATATGAAAAAAGCTATTTTGATACAATGGCTTGAAAAAGAAGCCCTTAAAGTAAAACAGGGTGATAAATGATATATGAAACTGGAAGATATTGAACTTAAATAAGTCTAAAATATATAACCATCACTAAGGCACATCAGTTCGATGCCGTAGTGGTCAAGGAAGGGTGGGGGTGGGAAATGGGGTTAGGGACAGAAAAAAATGTCACGATGTACATACATTATATGCTGTATTAATTTTGCTGTTTGTTTATTATGACTATGTATGTAACCTTCAAATTTAATTAAAAAGAAAAAAGAAAAAACACACAAATCCCTCCCAAAAAAGGATACACATACAAAGGGGCACTAGTTAAGTTGTAACAGGCATAAAATCCCCCCATTTAAATACATATAAAAGGATCCTGTGAAGACCCAAACAAAAATAGAGTACAGCAGTAGCAGATAAAGTTCAAAGTTCTGTGTGGGAAGTAGTCAGCAATTGTTATGTTATGGCAGGAAATTCTCTCATGTGATTGATAATCCAATATTACATATAATCCCACACTAAGTAATACTATGACAGCTGGAACAAGAACAGAGTACTTGACATTACTTTCTGTAGGTTTTATTATCTTTTTATGCATACGTAAGCAGATGTAACATCTTTCAGACATGGCTATAAATACACTTCTCCTAAAAACAAGGCATACAGAATGTGTGTCTCTTTATAGTAAGTTTGAGTTCATTATTATTACACTCTATTAACCTTTTATGCTTTATACAATAAGGGTGTTATCCATAATTTGAAAAACATGTCTTTTTCCCCCCAAAACAGCACCATAGTCTATAGCAGTGATGGCGAACCTTTTGGAGACAGAGCACCCAAACTACAACCAAAACCCACTTATTTTCCAGTGAAGTGCCTACATAAAATTTTAAGTAGTAACTTATTGCTAACTGTTCCTGCACATCTTTCAATCATATCGGCCCCTTGAGGGCAATACAGTTGAAAGAAGGAGGGCAAATTCATACTCACTTATCTTCTCTCCAGGGTTTCACTGTAGAGGAAGAAGTGGGGTCTAACAGCAAGACCTCCAAATATATTGCAGTTGTGTTAACACCTTCTCACTTTTCCCTCAGTTCCAAACAGCCATAGAAGTGCCACTTTAAAATAGTGCTGGGAGCAGCATCTCTTAAGTTGCCTGGGCCTGCAGGAAGATTTGGTCCTATTTGGTGAACTCTATGCTGGGGCAATGGTCTGAGTGCCCACAAAAATGGCTATGAGTGCCACCCCTGGCACCCATGCCATAGGTTTGCCACCAATGGTCTATAGGTTAAATGTAATATTGCCGCTTCATTTGATTAGAACTGAGCTTCAGTGACGACAGTATAACTTTTTTGCAGTGCCATATAGTATATATCTGTCAATTTCCATTATAATAGGTCCAGGGACTCCAGGCTCAGATAAGTTGACAGGCTCACACATATATAAATAATGAAGCGATGAAGAAGAAACAGGCCACTTTGGGGATAAACTCTTCTTCACTTTTACCTGCTTGGATCTGGAGTGCTGCTTCATTTTTGGATTTTATGCATACATGGGTTCCCACCCCGAACTGTGAGGCCTCTAATTGCAATGAAGAAGCAGCACTGCAAAGCATGATTTAAAAAAAAAAGGGTGGAACTTTTATTACACTATATATTGGAATTATTATTGGGACTCAGGACATGGAATGTACGGCTTTGCACCAACCATTTGTTGTGCTGCTCACGACTTTCCTTTACTACATATACATTGTAAACCAATGGCTGGTAACATACTAGAGGGGATTTACTTCTCACCTAGAGTGCTCAGATGGATAAGATGATTGAAATACAGAATGTCTGTTGCTCAGAAACAGCTATGTTTGCTGAGCATTACTTAAGTGCTATGCACTGGGCTGGATTTTTTTAGGGAATTGGAGGCAAGCTGGCAGTGAGACTTGCCATTCCAATCCCCTCCTGTCTACACCTTGTGGAAACACCTAGAGAAATTCAGGTGACTGGGCTAGTTCTCATTAGGGACAAATAAGTATGCTAGAAGAGCAGACAATGCAAAGCTTGGCCACAAAGCCAGATTAGTGGCTGTTCCTGCTGGAGACTGTTTAGTAATTTCTGTTTAGCAAGCACCCAAACGGGTGTTTATTTTATGTTTTGTTTCTGTTCTGCATATGAATATGACCGCTGTTGGAGGGAATAAAACTCAACATTTGGATTGCTAACCTTGGAGTCTGTCATTGCCAACCACCTAGCAACACCAGATCCCAACAATATATATTTATAAAATTTATAATCGTGATTGGCAATTGAAGATGTCTATGTGCAAGTGTATACATGCAAATCCACCAAAAACAAATGCATAGACATGCCTGGATCTCCTGGTGGATGATCTGGGCATCCCAGAGGTTGAGCTGCCGTGGACCAAGCATTTATCTATTATTCATTTGTTAGGTGATTAAATGCATCTTCAAATGTTGCGCTTTACTCACAGTGTAATAGAGTAGCATTGTCGTTTATAAGATTTATGGCAAACCTATAAATTCCTTTTGTACTGAGAATCTCCCAATAAAAATCACTGTAGGATTTTTTTTAGTTAAACAGTAAATGAGGCTAATGTATCTATAGTAAATAAGTACTTAAATCAGAAGAGCAGGTACACAATTTTATTAAAACAGGTCTTGTTAACAGGCAATAAGCTTAAAAGAGTAGAAATGTATTATAGAACAAAAACAAATCAAATGTAAAAAATACTTTATATAGGCATTTAATAACAAAGATAAAACAAATTTTGATTGTAATTGGACTTTGCAAATAAAAATTCTCTATAAGCTGGAAAAAAAGCTTTTCGTAACCGCTCTCAGAAGAGTAAAACAAGTTCACGTTGAGTAAATTTAAAAAAAGGAAAAAAAAATGTACTGAACCCCAAAACCATAGAGGATGGGGTTCAGTTCAATCACCGTATAGAACAGAAACCATATGCAACTAAAACGTTTGTGACAGCAATAGGGAGAATTAATTTGTAATATGAGAGGACAATAACCATTTTGCATTGTTATGTGACTATAATTGGCGCCAGTACAACTGCATATATACTAGAAGAATAGTATACAGTGCACCATTAGAGGGTATACATTACTAATACTATAGCATCTACTGTAATGAGTTTAGTTTGCCTGCAGTGCACAGACATGCCTTGTTCTTTTGCATATTGAACCATTGCTTATCTGAAAGAGCAAAACCACTTAGTGGATATAGCTCCTTATACACTATTACATGCATGTATCAACTTATCACCCAATCACAAGTTAGATAAGTGTTTGCATAGATGCACCTCTGGGACCATCACTGGTAAATAGGGACCCTAGTGTGAATGAAGTGGTGGGTCGAGCTAGCATATTGCCTCTTCACTTGATTTAAAGTTGGTGGGACGGCAGGAGGTAACAAAGTACAGTAATCTGCTGTTTCAGTGCCATGGAGAGGTAATACATATTTATAGCAAGGTTCCTCTATGAACAGTAGCTTATTTTTCTTTAAAAGAATAGAAGGTGCAGGTTGAGGTCCCAGAATTGCAATGGAGAATCAGCATGGATGCTCAGCCATAGTTCTAATCACATGCGGAACGCAGGACCCAAATTCACGTCATCAATTAGTATCCCAGTGGCCAAACCCTTACTTCAGACACTTATTACCAATTATTTTTATGAGTAATAGATTATGATATTGGTAAGACTGCTTTAAACTAACTTATATTGTACAAAACCAATTGAAGTCATATTTACAATTTTCTAGTTCCTCTTATGCTGCAATAAGTGTGATATTACACAATTCACAACAATAACCGCATTTGTATTGGTCAGCTTGCCATGGAAAGTGTAATTGTGTCACAGGCCATTTAATACATTAGGGCATTAAGTTTAAATGTATAATTGTTTCAAGTATTTTTGTAAATCTTTATAGAAACTGTAACAGTTAATGTGTGGACTATGGATACAATCAAAAAAGCTGCCCTCATGATGTATATATGCAATATAAATTAATACTATTTGGTTGTATCATGAGAAGTCAAAAGTTGAGAAGGTATAGAAAATGCGAAGAAAATTGTTGAGGGAATGATGGGAAGTGGTTTTAATTGGACTCCATTTTCTTCACAATATTCTACTAGTAAAAGAAGGAACACCATGCGTTAATGTATTAGTCGCCAGCGACCCAGTGAGAAGTTAGTGGAAACAAGGGAGGGAAATCGGACAGTGATAGGAGTTTAGCATTAGAAAGAAGGTTTGCCAACTTAAAACTAGGACATTTCACAGCTGAATAAATAGAAGATCAATTGTAAAAGCCAAGCATACGTTAAAGTAGTACAAATGCTGGTCTTCAGAGACAAACAAACAATCTGGCGGAAGCCACGACAAAGCAGAATTGTGGTCCATGTATGGTAAAATGCTAGATAGACTTAGTCCTTCTCTAAAGATTTATAGTATTCCTTCAGCACAGCCCAGGCCTTTGGTGCCATGAAACCATCAGGTGGATTTTCCCCCTCTCGAGCCAATTTGCGCATTCGAGTTCCAGAAATGAATTCATAGTCTTCAGCTCTGTAGACATGAAAAAAGTTAAATTAAAATGAGAATTTCCATCTGTTAGCCTGATGTCTTGGCATTTATATATAGTTTAATACACCTAGGATGCATAGAAATATAACAAAAAATGGCTGCCAAAGTCTGGTAGAAGAAAAGACATTACAATAAGCATATTAATGTACAAAGCAAGAGAGGCAAAACCATACTCTTGTATGGAGACTGCCCCTATACATGAACATCACATTACAGCACATTTGTATTAAGTTAGACAAAGACTCTTCAACTAAGACTATCCCTATTAACTGCAAAATCAAATTTCCAACCTGCCATCCAGTCGTACCTCCTCATACTCAAGTTACCAAGTAGCTTGGGCAAATACCATATACTTAATCTCTGTAATCCACTGCGGAGTCCGGCGGCTCACAGACAAACATATTTAGTTGAAAGTAGCTGAAGCACCTGTTTAACGTGGGCGCTGAAAAATTCCTGAAACAAGACTATTTTATAACTAAAACAATAGGAGAAACGTGGAATGTTGTCCAAACCTCTGTAATGGTGGTCTGACCACATGAACTGGAAATAGGCTCTCCCACATGAAAGGCGATTTTGCTGGATGATTGTGTAAAGACTTTTTAGATTAAAGAAAATGGGAGCCAGATCAGTTATGCTGTTACCTCATTCTTCTTCAAATATATCTGTCACCACACAACATTTCTGGAATGTCTTCTGTAGCTTCAATTATAATTTACAATGGAAACATAGAATATCAGGGTTGCAAACTTTATTATATAACTATCCATTTACCTAAATGCTCCCAAACATGATTTTATGGTAAAGCCAACTATGTTAAGGTAAGTTGATAGCAGAAAAAAGACTGGGTGTGCCGCAACTCATGCCATAGGCATGGGACAGAATATATTGCCTCTGACACAGTTTATACAAAATAAGAGTCATATTCTAGTGAGAGTAATATGGAGAGCAAAAAAACTCAATAGAAAAATCATTTGTACAATGTAGGAACACTTTCACAACATTTTCGTCACATGCTACATCAACAATTTTAGAAATAACGTTCCAACGTTCCAAAATTCTGATTCTTTATTACATTTATATAATTTATTTTATCTAAAACTTTACAGGAGGAAGAGACATTCTCCCAGTACCATCATGAACTTTTCTTCAACATGTTAATTAAAGCCAATGGAGTATTGGTTGTAGCTTTTGGGTTCTCTGCAACTTCGTTATTATTTCCCATGCTTAGAATGGTTTTTGACAGAATTCACTGGATAGTTCACTCCTAGGAAGATTGTCAACTGTATGAATATTTTCCCAAGAGTGAAAACTATCATTGTCCACAGCAGTGTGAAGGATATTAGGGCGGGCCTCAGCGCCTCTGGCTCATTAGCATATATAAGTGTATATTTATGCAATAAGAATACTCTATAAAGTAATAAAAGACATTTTATAAAGGGGAGAAGACTGGTGAGTTATAGAAGTCTACCATCATTATATCTAATGGTAAATCTCCTTTAAGTGGATTAAAAATGATAGAAATAACTTACTGTGCAGATTCAAAATAGTCCATGCACTTTTTCTTCTTGTTATAAGCAGCCACACGGAATGGGACGATTTCCAAAGAGATTAGTCCAGGAGCCATGGTAAGCACTTTGGCACCATGTGAAGGTTCGTATAAATCCTTTCCTGTTGCTGGGTGTGGCATTCCTGCAGGATCTCTACCAACAATATAAAAATTAGCACCTGCCACCATGCGGGCTCTGCAGTGCCACTGGACCTGTATTGTAGAGACAGCAAAGATTTAATGTTCAGTTTCATGAAGTATTACAGCTGCTTTCAAAAGGCAGTTGCCGTAGGTTACTTATTTAAAGGGTAACCTTCATTCTGAGCTTTACAAAAAAAAAAAAACCCCGAACCTGCCTCCTGTGACATCATCACAAGCACGTGCCCCCGACCAATGAGACCATCTTCAACACACCCACACAGAGTGTGGAGCTTGTAGCCAAGGGTGCGGTCACATGTTGCATTTTCATTGCATTTTGAAACTCATTACAACAGCTGAGGAGAGGCGTTTTGTCCAATTACATTACGGTTAACATTTGCATTTACAAAACAAGATGTTAACAATCATGTTAACTATGTTAAGAAATGACTTTGCAAAACACAAGCGCTAACATGATGTAAATGCATGCATTAACATCACATTTAAATTGATTTGTAAACGCAAATGTTAACAGGAATGTAATTAAACAAATCACCTTACATAAGTGAAAATGTGAAGGTTTATTCAATGACCACTGATACAGTGAACACTGATACAAGTGAAAGGGGCACAGGCACAATGTACTCCCACTAGATTAAATAGATTGTTCCAAAAATCAAATGAAACCACAAAAGAAGAGAAATAAAAATATAGAAAGCATAAAATAACACTTTCTTAGATAAATTAAAACAAATCCATTTAAAAAGGACAACATACACAGAAAAGGTCCACCAATGGTCAAATAACCAAGTATACATGATAAATAGATCAAATTAAGCCTGTGAAGAGGTATAGAAGGTCTAGTCCTCACAGCTAGTCAAGGTATTTGCTTAGAAACCAGTACTGCACATTACCCAGAGGAACGACAATAGTGCAAGGGACACACATACAGGTCTACATACACACATACCCCTGATGAAGCAGGGTGAAACAAGTGTCGGGTGGGGTCCACCCTTGGTCTGTATATACCTGTATATGTGTCCCTTGTACTCGGTTATTCATCTGTGTAACGTGCAATACTTGTTAGCAAATACCTTGCCTTGTTCTGAGGACTAGACCTTCTATACCTCTACACAGGTTACTGTGATCTATTTATCATGTATATTTAGTTATTTGACCACTGGGGGAATTTTCTGTGTATGTTGTCTTTTTAAATGGATTTTATGTGTTCAATAATCTATAATAAAACTGCAGCACAGCACATGGGGCAGATTGAAGACTTGCAGAGGCACATTGTATCACTGCTCTCACCCCAGTCAGCAGTAAGGAAATGGCTGACAGGAGAAAGGGAGAGGGAGACTGTATTTGTCTATATACATGTGTAAGGAAAGCTGAGGGTGTTCAGGGAGAGTTGTTTACTATAATAGTTAGGGAGAGACCGGGAGCTTACATGTAGATGGTCACTACATTAGTTAGGGCTTCTGTCAGCACATGAGTGCTGGAGTACGAAGAATGTACATTCTCACTCCGTATTCAGCTCAGTGAGGACAGGAAGTGCCTAGCAACCACCATCTGAGGAGTCACTGATATCAGGGGGAAGTCTGCAGAATACAAGAGGAAGGAGCAAGATTTAGATTACTAATCAAATGGCAAAAGGGCTTAAAATTACCTGCCCTACAATATATCAAAAGTCTTTATAAATGATGTACTGATGTGCTTCAGTACATATATATACACAGTACTAGACAAAGCACTAGTTTTCAATGAACCATTCTGGTATACTTTGTGCTTTGATTCACTGTATTTTAGTTAATTTTCTTTGCTTAAAGAGGTTTTCCCACGAACTGAAGTTAGGGCCTAACTTGCTGATCTGTGGGGGTCTCAGTGTAGAGACTCCCACAGATCGAGAAAATGAGGGGTACCAACGGACCCATTGCCGCTCCTCATACTAATGGAGCAGACGGTGGCGCATGACCATTCTGCTTCATTATGCTCTATGGAGCAAAGCAGTCATGCACGCCTGTCTGCATTAGTCTGAGGAGCATTGGACCCCTCATTTTCCCAATCTGTGGGGGTCTCAGCAAGGCCTGATACCATTACTTACAGAAGCCTACCGGAAGGTAACCTTTAGAACAGTGAAATCAAAGTAGATCTTCTGTTTACTTTGTAAAATCGAAGAGTGGAACAGTGATCTAAAAATAGAAATGAGGTGCCACTGGTTTCGAGCTGGCAAAAACCAAAAAACGGTACTGAAAGAAGGGACTTGTAAAAGAGAAGTCCCCCCCCCATACAAGTGGGTGGCAATCATTACATTTTAGAGTAGTCAGACAATCTGTTTAAACGATTGGCCAAAAATTTCCAATCTCCACCAAATGTTTCTAACCTTTAAATCGGTGTCCAGTACAGAATCTGATACAGTTAGAATTTTTTTTGTCAAGCCCCCACTGTTCCCAAGTAACAAGGTCTGTTAATTTTTCACCCAATCGACTGTTGCATGATTTGGAGAGTCTTTGTATTGGAATTTTTTTTGTACTATGGGTTTCCATTTTTTGCTCCCTCTTAAAAATCCATAACTTTTAAAATTTTCAGTGTACAGAGCTGTATGAGGGTTGGCTTGTTTTCTGTGTAACACAATGTTCCTCATAGTTACAGTACTTAATATTCCATGCCATTTTCTGCAAAGCAGGAAAAGAAAATCCAACTGTGGCAGAAAATTGACAGAAAATAACGTATCTGCACCATTTTCGTGTGGGCTCTGCTTTTACGGCTTTCACTGTCAGCTCCAAATTACAGCTTCCTTTTATTCTTCAAGTCGGTACATTCATTCGTTTTATTATGCTTTCATAGATTTTTTTAAAAATGAAACCCTTGTGGACTATCCGATCTTTTGCTCATTTTATAAAATGTTAAATGTCAAAAAAAGTGTTGATTTGGGCGCTATTTTCCGTTATGTGGTTCAACGCCAAGAATAACTTTTTATATTTTGACCTTTGGGGAGCAGCAATACTGAACACATTTTATTTTTGCTGTTTATTTTTGTAACAGTTCTAAGAAAAGAACTTTTAGTTTGTTATTTTTTTTTACTGCTTTACAGCTCCCTAAGGCTACATTTCCACAAACGAATGGGGGACGTAAATATACGTCCCCCATACACTTCTATGGTCTCACGGCCCTGTACAGGAGCGGTACGGTGCAGCACGCGTGCAGCACCGTACCGCTCTGTAGAAATATAGGACATGTCCTATCTTCCTACAGAATACGGCGCCGTCTTTTTACAGCAATGTCTATATACAGATTATAGTTTGTACAGGCGGTCCCCTACTTAAGGACACCCGACTTACAGACAACCCATAGTTACAGACAGACCCCTCTGACCTCTGGTGAAGCTCTCTGAATGCTTTACTATAGTCCCAGATTGCAATAATCAGCTGTAAGGTGTCTGCAATGAGGGTTTATTGATAATCCTTGGTCCCATTACAGCAAAAAATGTTTAAACTCCAATTGTCACTGGGGCAAAAAAAATAATTTGTCTGGATCTACAAGTATAAAATATACAGTTTCGACTTGCATACAAATTCAACTTAAGAACAAACCTCCGGACCCTATCTTGTACGTAACCCGGGGACTGCCTGTACAAGTAATTTAGTATAATTAAATAGTCTCATTTTTCAGTAGGATGTAATACTACAATACTATAGCATTACGTATTAGGTTTAATTTGTACACACGAAGCTACTGTAATAACTTAAGTGGAAATATTCCATAATAATCTAGCCTGTTAACTCCTTTTGTCTCCAAATTGAGGCTAGGTACGGGAGATCCTTCTAGTATGGCCTTAGGGAAATATCCTAATACAATTTATTCAGTGTATAAACATTTTGCCCAGTTTGCCATTGCCAAAAATCTTATCAACGCAGTACAAATAAATCACATAAGAATTTTAATCCAAGTGGTGCAGAATGTTTCATAGATATAAACCTCAGAAACGCCTATTTCTTTGGCCAAGAATGCACGGAGTCTGTAAAATGTTACTTCTCCACAATACTAAAGTAAAAATGTCTGAATCTGATGTGATTTGGTATATGGCTGGTAATTTCAGAAATTACGAGCAGGAAATTAATATAAAAGTTGGAGGGCCTACACAAAGGTACTGTTAATAACACATTACATACTGTATATACTCGAGTATAAGCCGACCAGAGTATAAGCCAAGAGCCTCAATTTTAACATAAAAAAACTGGGAAAACCTATTGACTTGAGTATAAGGCGAGGGTGGGAAATTCATTGGTCACAGACTCCCCAGCACATAGCCTGCCTGCCCCGTCTGGAGTATATAGCCTGCCTGCCCCGTCTGGAGTATATAGCCTGCCTGCCCCGTCTGGAGTATATAGCCTGCCTGCCCCGTCTGGAGTATATAGCCTGCCTGCCCCGTCTGGAGTATATAGCCTGCCTGCCCCGTCTGGAGTATATAGCCTGCTGCCCCGTCTGAGTATATAGCCTGCCTGCCCCGTCTGGAGTATATAGCCTGCCTGCCCCCTCTGGAGTATATAGCCTGCCTGCCCCCTCTGGAGTATATAGCCTGCCTGCCCCCTCTGGAGTATATAGCCTGCCTGCCCCCTCTGGAGTATATAGCCTGCCTGCCCCCTCTGAGTATATCCTGCTGCCCCCTCTGAGTATATAGCCGGCCTGCCCCTCTGGAGTATATACCTGCCTGCCCCCTCTGGAGTATATAGCCTGCCTGCCCCCTCTGGAGTAATTAGCCTGCCTGCCCCCTCTGGAGTGATACCTGCTGCCCCCGTCTGGAGTATATAGCCTGCCTGCCCCCTCTGGAGTATATAGCCTGCCTGCCCCCTCTGGAGTATAGAAAATGGGGTAGCTCACAAAGGGTAAGGGGGTGAAATTTCTAGAAATTGAAGAATTTTAATATTCTTCTTTGGGGAGGGAAGCGAAGGGTAAAATCCTATACTTTTTTTTTGGGGGGGGGGGGGGGGGTGTAATATTGGAAGGATAATAGTTGATCATTGCCACCGGGAGATAAAGATCGGCAAATTTCAAGCATCCCAAGAGCTACACCAGAAGTTACATTGGGCAGATAGATCAGTTAGTAACTAGGGGACGTCTGTAAGTCGGAGTCCTTAGGTCAGGGACTGTCTTTATACACATGCATTATATTTTTTCCCCCAGGTCATATAATAAAAAGCATAGCTAGGATGTGATTCATACATTTAAGCAGCCATATGTACAGGCGGTCCCCTACTTAAGAACACTCGACTTACATACGACCCCTAGTTACAAACGGACCTCTGGATATTGGTAATTTATTGTACTTTAGACCTAGGCTACAATAAACAGCTATAACAGTTATCACAGGTGTCTGTAATGAAGCTTTAGTGTTAATCCTGAGTCTTATGACAATCAACATTTTTAAAATCCAATTGTCACAGAGACCAAAAAAGTTCTGGCTGGGATTACAAGGATAAAATATATAGTTGATGCAATGAAACTCATTTCTATTAGATTTAGAAACAGCATAAAATACTATATACTACCTATATACACACTGTTTAATACAGCCGAAATTAAGAAAAAAAAAAAGGACAACCTGTAAATAATTTTCTCTAATAGAAAAATGGTATAATGTCTTCTCTATGACCCAAAGAAAATGATTAAAGCGAGGGATGGGTTTTATATTATTGTTATTTTTTGGCAAAGGAGACTACGTTGGCAAGCTTTTGTCTGAAGTCATTGGAAAATACAGCTAGTATAGAGGGATTTTGTTTTTCATTACTTTTCTCCGAAGATGACGCAGGGAAATTAAGGATATAGCCGCTTTCAAGCTTCAAGATAATCTTTGCCTTTAACTGGCAAGCGACTATGGAGCTATAAATGGACTGTGAAAAGCATATGCCCGAGTATAAAAACTAGTTTCTGGTATTTTAATAAATGAACAGTCCAGGATAATATAGAAAACTTTATCTCATTAAGGAAAATGCCTCTACCTCTTGCTATAAGCCCTCCTCCCAAATCCGAAAATGCATAATGAAACACCATTTATACAATATATATATATATATGAGATTTACCTCTGTTGGACCCGCATACATCATTGGTGATGGAAAGATGGCTACCACTGTGGTCTCTGGGTCTAGCACACCTTCTTCAAGGACAGCAGCATGCTGTTTCATACGCCACATCAAGGGTACATCATCATCTTTTGTCCATCCTCCTAGCGGGTGAAGTAAAAGCACTGGTCGTCTGTAGCCACGTTCCAGCAGCTGCTTGTGGGTATCCTGCATCAGTAGTGCATGTCCGTTGTGAACAGGGTTACGCAGCTGGAAGGCAAAGACTGCATCTACAAGCACAGAAGACGTACCACTTTAAGGGCTTTGTGGTATAATATCAGGCAGGGTAGACAAATTACAGTCAGAAATTTTTATGAGATAGTTTAATGTTATGAGACAGACAATAAGATCTACCATAAATGTTCCAAATTAGACCCTTGCAAACATTAATATGGGCAGCAAGAAAAAAAATATATAAA
Source organism: Engystomops pustulosus (assembly GCA_019512145.1). Classification (NCBI taxonomy): domain Eukaryota; kingdom Metazoa; phylum Chordata; class Amphibia; order Anura; family Leptodactylidae; genus Engystomops; species Engystomops pustulosus. The sequence goes on along the minus strand of CM033641.1, from coordinate 94,132,041 downwards.
ACAAACTATATATAGACACATCCCATGATTAAATATGTATTTGCATCCAGGTAATTATGGACCTCATAACATAATTAAGTCCATTCTGAGTGGAGGTAGTGTGACCTTTGGGACTCCTGAAGAATGAAAGGGCCCCTTACTATTACATGTGCAGAGCAGAACTCCCAGCCACGTTATAATTGCTGTAGATGTAAATCATAGTACTGTGGGCAGGGAACCATTGAGCGAATGTAACACCGTCAGTCCTTCATTCTAAAATAAATAGTTTAAGTCAGAGATATTGCTACCCAAGAAGTTAGTTATTTCTTCAACAGAGTTATAAAAGGTGTTTTTTCTAAGGATCTTCAAATCCAAGACAAACCCCAATAAAATCCCTTCATATTAACTGCTTACAGGTCAAGTCATTATGGTTTTTCTTGCATTTTCATTTTTGACTTTCAGTCTTAAAAATTCATGCCTAGTTTTTATAAAAGCCGTTTGTGCAATAAACAATGTTCTTCATTTTGCCTTATTCTGACTCTAATAACGTTTTCATAATTTGTTGTTCAGAGCTCTGTAAAGTATAATTTGTTTTGAGGGACAAGGGGACATTTGTAATGCTACCACTTTGGGGTATTTACTACTTTTTACTCAAAAATTTTATGCGTTGTGAAATGGCGAAAAAGTGGTTCACTGCCAGGAATAACGGTGGTTATGTAACGAGATTTTTGGGATGTGGTGATTCATGACATGTTTATGATTTTGTTTATTTTATACAGTTTATTTTAAAATTTTTCTTCCATTTTTTATTTAATACTTTTTGAGGTACCCTTGGGTGTTTGAACACTAAGGGGTCATGCAATGTACTGCCATATAACTGTATTGCAATATAATGTGAATATACAGGTCTTTTATTGCAGGCCGCTTCCAATTAATTTGCAGCAATAGGAGCCTCCCAAATATAATGGCAACTAATCAGCAACCCCTGATAAAGCTGCCATTTATGTGAAATGATCGGCTTTGACCACGGCAACTAACAGGTTAAATGCAACGACTGTTGCCAGCACTGACCGAAGCACTTAGCTTCAGGTGTCTGTTAAACATAGCAGATACTTGGGCTGTATGTAGGGGGAACAGCCCATGAGCCTTCTCTATATAGCCATAAGCTCTTTCTTGCATATATTTACTATGTGCAATCCTTTAGCATTTAATTTATCAGTGCATTAAATAAAATGAATGAAAAATGAAATTGCATCACGTATTATTCTCTTAATAGTCTCATATTCACCAAATGCAATACAATTGATAATGGCTGGCAAACTCCAACCTTTAGGCCTATTCCACACTAGCGAGTGTGATGCGATGAACTCGCATCACACTCGCAACGCATGCTGCCAGGATCTCCCGGCCTGAACGCTGCAAACCAGGAGATACCCTGAACTACATAGTAATAAAGGATAGAATATGTCTCATGTTCATTCATATACACATCACCCCACATAACATTACCCCCTGCTGTGGCACATCTTGTGGTCAACCTGAGGTTTTCATCTGCTGACAGGACTAATAACCTTAGCTTTCCACAGATGACAAACATTACAATTTGTAATCAGTGAAGACTATTCTTCAGTTTTCCAAAAAAGGAAATCTACAATATTTTGCATAGAGATAACGTTTGGAAAACAATACCTATATAAAATATATAAAATCAAACTTTAAATCCAAAAAACTGTCTTGAATTGGCCACTGAAATTGACGTAATATAAACCTGATTTGCTATAGTTCAGACCACATTGCAGAAACGTCTAGTATAACAAAGCCAAACTGCTTACGGCACTCCTGAACAGGAAAATCCTCTTCAGAATTGTAGACCATCCAACTCCTCACCCTGGAGGACATAGCTATGCTGCAGAGAAATATTTACTCATGCAAAAAAGTGCCAAACTGCAATTCTCTAAGAAACGGGGTGGATTACTGACTCATGAGAAACACTTTGATATCTCATGACTCTTGTCCAGAAGACATGAGAAAATATGTTTCTTTGCACTATGGTTTTGACTCCAAGCCAACTTGGAAACATTGTCAATTCTGGAAAATAAAAGATAATTTTGTGATGTGCAGGTAATGGGTACGTTTAATGCAAAAAACATGTTTTATTTGTTTTTCTAAGCCCATTTACAACAAAGTAAGAGGACAACAAATAGATCATTACACTGGAAGAAAACCTTGACACTTTGAAGGTCTCTTTCGACAAACCATCTAACCGGAAATCATATTTTCACAATATATAATTTGTTGTATTGTTATTCACAATACTATATTGCTACACATTAAAAATGTGAGATTACACTGTCTAATTCAGATACACAGGTCTAGAAGTACATATGGATCTATATAAGGATCCATGTACTGTTCAACTATGCTAAATTATGTGACAATACAACAAGAGTCTAACAATATATATGGAATATATTTGTAGGAGAATACCGGGCTGGTCATACAAAATACAGGTCTGATTAGGGTACAGAGATAAAGAGCCCGTACAGCAGCACACAGTCACTATGGATTGTTCCTTGAAGGGAGTAGCTGTTGTCAGAGAGTCTCCTTAATATAACATGAGTTTGCCATGGAATTGAGGAGAACAGTGGTCTGCAAAAGAAAATTACAACATTGACTGTGTGCTATATGAATGTAAATCTGTCACTCAAGGAGTGACAGTATAAGGAAAATGGATAGACAGCCTGACAATGAAAATGGACAGCTAGCCTAACAAAGTAAGTGATGAAGAATGTCAGTGTTTAAGAAGCAAACCACATAACACATGTTCTTATTAGACCACATGTTCAACATCACTTTCGTAAAATGTAACCGCTAAACTGAAAGGCAATAGTGGAATTTATTGAACAGTTACATTTTGGTCATGTTTCCGGTAATTTCCACATTATTATCTACACTTAATAAGGACTTGTCAGGGCAATTTGGGATACTAGACCACCCACAGGTCCTTATGAACCAATGGTTAAGTGTCCCAAATCGCCCTTTAGCTGGCCACTCTGTGCCCACAGTTAAAATAAAAAACCTTTACAATTATCTTATTCTGGAGCTCTCCACGCCTGCCCAGTTGCACAGTGAAGCGGATATTACTACACTCCGGCTTCACTGCTAATGACCTGTGAGTACAACACTTGCAAAATGAACCTGGGCTGTAGCTTCATTAAACTATGCAGGCACCAGAGATGGGTTGCAAGCGGCTCACGTGACACTAAACTACTGGTCCATAAGGATCTGTGGGAGGTTAAGTGTCCCAAATTGGCAGGTTCTCCAAGTGGTTCTGAAAAACCCTTTGGAGATTTACGGCAGGCGGTCTCTAGACCTGTGCCACTGCGTATTTTTGGTGCAGGCTTAAGAAGGCTGCCAAAGCTAAAAGGACAGCAGAGTATCAGGTCACCCGCTACAGGAGATCCTGAAGAGAAGAAAGAAGCGGTACTACCTGCTTCTGTCTTCTCAGTTTCTCTTACAGAGCCTAAAAGGGGGTGGCAGAAGCAGGTCCGCTGCCTCTATCTCAGAAATCACATGATAAAACACTTGATCATTGAGATGTCAATACCAAAAGGCTGTAACATGAAAGGCCAATCTCCATAAGCAGAATGAATTCTGGCCTACTTTCATGGCCTCTATGCCAACCAAACCAGTTACTTATAAAAGGTACCAAGGAAATGTAATGACATTGACACATCACCGTTTACAGTTAGGAGCCAATTCCTAATGGAGTAGAGATATCGTTTTGGTTATTATCCTATATCATGTCCCTAGGCTTATTGAAAATCAGACATTGATACAGAGGGAGCTAAAGCACCATATTTAAAGTAGCATTGGAGGCATAATTTTCTCTCTCTCTCTGGAAACTTATTTGCATAATCCTTACTAGGTATCATCTGTAATTTGTTCAAAGAACATTGTACAGAGAGGGGAGTAAGATGTGAAACCACCTATTGTTACTTGTAGATGTTGTCTTATCTACCATATACATGAGAGACATCGGGGGGCATTCATCATAGGATATTTTTTTGGCATAAACATAGAACCACTACTAGTGCAACATTGTGTAAAGTAAAAAAAACCTGTATGGTCACTCCTGATGTATGTGTTGCTGCTGCTACTTTTTTTTTTACTCTTCTTGCGTTTATTTTTTAAAAATAACGGGAGCACCTGAAAGAAGTAGATGATTATTATTTTGAACAGCCCCGCAGCCCAGCTGCAAAGTTTTTATAGCTTTCAATAACCTCCATCAAGTTTAGCAGGCTAAATACAAGTGTGCAAGTTATTTCTAGAGAACAAAAAATGTAATATAATTTTTCAGTAAAACTAGTTGAGAATTTTCTGCTACACTGCTTTACTAGTCTTTTATACTAGTCTTAGAACTACATGAAACATCATGGTTATTACAGTACCCTAATAGAAAACATCTGCTGAATCAATCCTTTTGTGATAGAAATCCATCAGACTACTGGAAAAAAAACCAAAAAAAAACTAAGCCCCATTAAATTTTTGATTGGGTTTTCTTGTTAATTAGCTTGGGCCACAAATGCATGAAAACACAAACTGTATGAAATTTGAGCTTGAGAAGTATTCTGGAGTTTGGGATTAATAGCGCTAAGTGACAGATTAAATGTATATTTTTTTCAAGTAGAATTTACAAAGCAGAAAATTTATACCAGGCTGGCAAAAACAAATAATTGGCGCCATCCAAATTCTCAACTTGACACATATTTTTGGGATGATAAACAAAAGTAGAAACATAAGACATAATCCAAATGGTAACACAGGGCAAGACAGAAATTGAGGGAACATTCCTAATCATGTGGTTAAAGGTTTGACTTACAGCCACAATGCAGTATAGTAATATTTACAGTAGTAAAGTCATCTGCCGTTTCTCAACTACTCTACCACCTCAGGAACATTTGCTCTCATCATTTGTGAAAAGCAAAACCGAAACACACTGTTTGCCTTGAAGGAGAGTACTGCTGAGGATTGTGAGCGACAGCAACATAAAAAGAGGACAATGGCCTTTATCAACACACTAAAACTGGGGGCAATTGCACATTTTTCTCTAAATGACTCCAAAACTGAGACATATTTTGGCCTGGACACTGGATGCCAAAATCTGAATAAAATTCTCTTTCAATCAGAGGACAGGTTCACAAACAATTGAAAACCACTGCGAGGAAAAACATACCGCATACACTCGCGTATAAGCCGAGGCACCTAACTTTGCCACAAAAAAACAGGGAAAACTTATTGACACTAGTGTAAGACTGGGGTGGGAAATGCAGCAACTACACTTTAATAAAAAAACACATATCCAGCAGCAGCCTCCCCTCATCAACAAAATGACCAGCATAGCCTCCCCCCTTTAGATAAAAAAAAAGGTCCAAAAGGGGCCCCCCTGTAAAATAAAAGTCCAACAGCCTCCCCCCCCCCCCACGTAAATAAGTGTTCAGCAGGGCCCCCCTGTAAAATAACATTTCAGGCAGGACCCTCTTGTAAATTAAATGTCCTCTGCCCCCCCCCTGTAAAATAAAATGTCCAGCAGAGCCCCCTTTAACCCCTTAACGCTGAAGCCACTTTTCACCTTCCTGACACGGCCCATTTTTTAAAATCTGACTGTTTCTTTTAAGTGGTTATAACTTGGAACGCTTTAACATATCCAGTTGATTTTGAGATTGTTTTTCGTGACACATTGTACTTCATGCTGGTTGAGAAATTTAATCAATATTTTTAGTATTTATTTATGAAATAAATGGAAATTTGGCAAAATTTTGAAAAAAACAATGTTTTCCAAATTCAAAATTTCTACTTTTTGGAAAGTTGGTCATATCACTAAAATAACTTGATAACTAACATTTTCCATATGTCTGCTTTAACTTGGCATCATTTTTCAAACATCTTTTCCTTATTTAGGATGTTAGGAGGCTTATAACTTAGTGCAATTTTTCAGATTTTCACGAAAATCATCAAACCTACTTTTGGAGGGTCAATTTAGTTAGAAGTGATTTTATAAGGCCTACATGACAGAAACCCCCCACAAATGACACCATTTTAGAAACTACACCCTCAAAATATCAAAACAACCTTTGGAATTTTGTTAACCCTATTAGTGTTTCATGAGGGTGAAAGATAATGAAAGTGAAATTAGAGAAATGAATTTTATCTACTATAAATTCATTGAACACTAAAATTTGCACCTTCACAATGGGTTAAATGAAAATGCATTTTACAGTGTTTAGGGCAATTCCTCCTGAGTATGCAATACCCATTTTGTCACTGTACCCTGCTGTACGGGCACAGGGGGGCACTTGGAATGGAAAGAGCGTGGTTTCGTTTTTGCAGCAAATATGGTGTAAAAGTTTTCATGTGTCAGGATGCATTTGGAAAGCCATAATGGTACCAAAACGAGGAAAGCCCCTACATGAGACACCATTTGGAAAGTAACACCCTTGGAGAGCTTACAACGTGTAATTGTGTATTTTCCCCAACAGGTGTTTTGATTCAATTAGGCCCCAAAAGGGAAAAAGTGAAAATTTTCTCAAAAAAGTCACTTTTACCCCAATTTTTGTAAGACACAAGGGATAAAAGATGAAACAACCCCATAAATGGGTAAAACTATTTCTCCTAAGCACAGAACTGCACCACTTTTGCATATAAGTGTTGTATGGGTACACAGTAGGGCTCGAAGGGAATGAGGGGCTTTGGCCTTTAGAAGCCAGATTTGACAATCATCCTTTACTGTGTCAGATGCATTTGAGAGCCCTAGTGGTACCAAACAGAGGGGAACCCCAACAAGTGTCACCATTTTGGAAGTGCACCCTTGGAGAATTCAGCAAGGTGTAATGTGTATTTTCCCCTACAGGTGTTTGCTTCAAGGTCCCTAAAAGGAAAAAGGTGATCATTTCAAAAAAGTCACTTTTACGGCTAATTTTGTATCCCATAAGGCATTAAGATGAAACAACCCAAAAAAATGTGTACTAGCATTTCTCCCAAGTATAAAATTGCCCCACACATGCAAATAAATGTTGTATGGGTACGCAGTAAGCTCAGAAGGGAAAGAGGGGCGTTGGCCTTTTAGAAGCCAATTTGACAGACATCCTTTACATGTTTCAGGATGCATTTAGAGAGCCGTGGTAATACCAAACAGAGCGGACCCCACAAGTTCACCATTTTGGAAAGCACACCCTTAGAGAATTTAGCAAGGTGTAATATGTGTATTTGTCCATAAAGGTGTTTGATTTAATTAGGACTTAAATAGATAAAAGGTAACATTTTCTTATAAGGTCATTGTACCCCTACTTTTTTATAGCCACAAGGGAAAAAAAATGTAATAACCCCCAAAATGTGTAAACCTATTTCTCTCAAGTGTAGAAGTACCCCACACGTGTATATAAATGTTGTATGGGCGCACAGTAAAAGGAAAGGGAATGTTTCCTTTAGAAGCCAAATTTGACAGAAATTTTTGACATGCATTGGAGAACCCTAGTGGTTAAACAGAGAAGAATCCGAAAAGTGTCCCTATTTTTGAACCTCAGGAACATTTGCTCTCATCATTTGTGAAAAGCAAAACCGAAACACACTGTTTTCCTTGAAGGAGAGGACTGCTGGGGATCGTGAGCGACAGCAACATAAAAAGAGGACAATGGCCTTTATCAAAACACTAAAACTGGGGGCAATTGCACATTTTTCTCTAAATGACTTCAAAACGGAGTCATATTTTGGCCTGGATACTGGATGCCAAAATCTGAATAAACTTCTCTTTCAATCAGAGGACAGGTTCACAAACAATTGAAAACCACTGCAATGAAAAACATACCGCATACACTCACGTATAAGCCGAGGCACGTAACTTTGCCACAAAAAAACCAGGGAAAACTTATTGACACTAGTGTAAGCCTGGGGTGGGAAATGCAGCAACTACACTTTAATAAAAAAAAAAAAAAATCCAGCAGCAGCCTCCCCTCATCAACAAAATGACCAGCATAGCCTCCCCCCTTTAGATAAAAAAAAGGTCCAAAAGGGCCCCCCTGTAAAATAAAAGTCCAACAGCCTCTCCCCCCCCCCCCGTAAAATAAAGTGTTCAGCAGGGCCCCCCTGTAAAATAACATTTCAGGCAGGACCCTCTTGTAAATTAAAATGTCCATCTGCCCCCCCCCTGTAAAATAAAATGTCCAGCAGAGCCCCCTTTAACCCCTAACGCTGAAGCCACTTTTCACCTTCCTGACACGGCCCATTTTAAATCTCATGTGTCTATTAAGTGGTTATACCTTTGGAACGCTTTAACATTCCAGTTGATTTTGAGATTGTTTTTCGTGACACATTGTACTCATGCGTTGAGAAATTTAATCAATATATTTAGTATTTATTATGAAATAAATGGAAATTTGGCAAAATTTTGAAAAAACAATGTTTTCCAAATTCAAATTTCTACTTTTTGGAAAGTTGGTCATATCACAAATAACTTATAACTAACATTTTCCATATGTCTGCTTTAACTTGGCATCATTTTTCAAACATCTTTTCCTTTATTTGGATGTTAGGAGGCTTATAACTTAGGTGCAATTTTTCAGATTTTCACGAAAATCATCAAAACCTACTTTTGGAGGGTCAATTTAGTTAGAAGTGATTTTATAAGGCCTACTGACAAACCCCCCACAAATGACCACATTTTAGAAACTACACCCTCAAAATATTCAAAACAACCTTTGGAATTTTGTTAACCCTATTAGTGTTTCATGAGGGTGAAAGATAAATGAAAGTGAAATTAGAGAAATGTAATTTTATCTACTATAAATTCATTGAACACTAAATTTGCACCTTCACAATGGGTTAAAAATAAAATGCATTTTACAGTGTTTAGGGCAATTCCTCCTGAGTATGCCAATACCCATTTTGTCACTGTACCCTGCTGTACGGGCACAGGGGGGCACTTGGAATGGAAAGAGCGTGGTTTCGTTTTTGCGGGCAAATATGGCTGAAAAGTTTTCATGTGTCGGATGCATTTGGAAAGCCTAATGGTACCAAAACAGAGGAAAGCCCCTACATGAGACACCATTTTGGAAAGTACACCCCTTGGAGAGCTTAGCAACGTGTAATTTGTGTATTTTCCCAACAGGTGTTTTGATTCAATTAGGCCCCAAAAGGGAAAAAGGTGAAAATTTTCTCAAAAAAGTCACTTTTACCCCAATTTTGTAAGACAACAGGGATAAGAAGAAACACACCCCATAAATGTGTAAAACTATTCTCCTAAGCACAGAACTGCACCACTTTTGCATATAAAGTGTTGTATGGGTACCAGTAGGGCTCAGAAGGGAATGAGGGGCTTTGGCCTTTTAGAAGCCAGATTTGACAATCATCCTTACATGTGTCAGGATGCATTTGGAGAGCCCTAGTGGTACCAAACAGAGGGGAACCCAACAAGTGTCACCATTTTGGAAATGCACCCTTTGGAGAATTCAGCAAGGTGTAATACGTGTATTTCCCCCTACAGGTGTTTGCTTCAATTAGGTCCCTAAAAGGAAAAAGGTGATCATTTCCCAAAAAAGTCACTTTTACGGCTAATTTTGTATCCATAAGCATTAAAGATGAACACCCCAAAAAATGTGTCCTAGCATTTCTCCCAAGTATAAAATTGCCCCACACATGCAAATAAATGTTGTATGGGTACGCAGTGAAGCTCAGAAGGAAAGAGGGGCGTTGGCCTTTTAGAAGCCAAATTTGACAGACATCCTTACATGTGTCAGGATGCATTTAGAGAGCCGTGGTAATACCAAACAGAGCGGAACCCCAACAAGTATCACCATTTTGGAAAGCACACCCTTAGAGAATTAGCAGGTGTAATATGTGTATTTGTCCATAAAGGTGTTTGATTTAATTAGACTAAATAGATAAAGGTGAACATTTCTTATAACGGTCATTGTACCCCTACTTTTTTATAGCCACAAGGGATAAAAAAAATGTAATAACCCCCAAAATGTGTAACCTATTTCTCTCAAGTGTAGAAGTACCCCACACGTGTATATAAAAGTTGTATGGGCGCACAGTAAAAGGAAGGGGATGTTTGCCTTTTAGAAGCCAAATTTGACGAAATGTTTGACATGCATTTGGAGAACCCTAGTGGTAAAACAGAGAAAATCCGAAAAGTGTCCCTAATTTTTGAACGCAACCCCTTAGAGAATTTTGCAATGTGTAATATATGTATTTGCCCCTACAGGTGAATGACCAATTAGGCCCTAAACATTAAAAAGGTGAAAATTTTCCTATAAATGTCACTTTACCGCTAATTTTGTAAGCCACAAGGATAATATTTAAAACCCCAAAAAAGGTGTAAAACTATTTCTCCCGATGTAGAAGTACCCCACATGTCATATAAATGCTTTATGGGCGCACAGTAGAGTAAAGAGGGATGTTTGTCTTTTAGAGGCCAAATTTGCAAGAAACCTTCACATGTGTCAGGATACATTTGGAGAGCCGTAGTGGTACCAAAACAGAGGAAAACCCGAAAAGTGACCCTAATTTAGCAAGGTGTAAATGTGGTGTAGTGTAATACACGTGGTGATAAAGAGCATTTTGAAACATAGAGGTGGTTTCAAATACGATGTGCAATGGAGTCCAAGATGGAAATTGCAATTATTTCGGAAAGTTCAGTGCCCGTTATGTGGTGCCCCTTATGAAATAATGGAGGGGTATAGGGAGCAAAGGGACCTAACAGTTGTTACAATTATTCATTTTACCGAAATTAATTCAACAGCTTGGCGGAGATTGTGAATGTGTTCGTATAAGGAGGTGAATATACCAGGGGACCAACTAAACTTTTGTCACTGGAGGTGTCGCAAGTCTCTTAGTAGTATGTAGTGTCCATCCTAACTCCTCTTTTGGAACAGACTCTTTTATTGAAGCAGCAATTCACCGGGAAAATGCTGTCCTAGCAAAACACAGGAAACACTCTAAACCAGAGGTACTGGGCCGCGTCCTTCTTGTCCCAATATTGTTTCCTAATATCTTCCTCTTGAAAACGGAGAAATGATACGGCAGGACGTGCACATTGGAACAGCTCGTAAGAGTTGACACCATAATCTGTACATGTGCACGGCCAGCGCTTTTGTACCATACTTCGTTTAGTAGGAAATTATAGCCAGGTGTTGCTCTTATTCACCCTAGCGATGCCCATTGTGACGAATATTGCTGCTTTGGGCTGGACCAAATCGACCAGCCAATAGCGCCAAACATGGACAGAGGGGGGCAACAAAACCCCTCTGGACCGCAAGGCAAATTGGTGGCTGTCAGGAACAGCCGCCATCCTGCCCCTATCACCGTGTCTACAGACATGGTGACGGCGGATACAGACGTCATAAGTAAATTCGCTGCTATTGGCTTGTCTGAATTGATGAGCCAATAGCAGCGATATAAACTGGGGGTGTGTGGGGGGACTAACCTTCTGGTCCATGGGGCAGATGGATGGCTGTCAGGAACAGCCGCCGTCTTACCCCGATCAGTGAACAGCCGCCGTCTTACCCTGACCGGTGTTGGAAAGTCACTACCGCCGCACGTTCTATAACAACGCTCGTTGGGAAAGGCTATACAATCTTATTTATTTTTTAAGCAATTTAGACAAATAAGGGCTTATTTTTTTTGCGAGACGATGGCACTGTAAAAAACTTAATTTTAGTGGGTTTTAGCTTTTGAAGCAATTTTATTAACTTTTACGTGTGGAAGGAAAATAAATCATCAATCTTTTTTGGATTTTTAGCATTTTTTGGGGGGGTGTTCACTGTAGCATAACAATAATATATTATCTTTTATTCTACGGATCACTACGATTACGGTGATACCTCATTTATATTTTTATTTTTATTTGTCCAATTTTATTGAAGGAAAACTAGAATAGAAAAAATTGCATTTGTTTTAGTATTGCCATTTTTATAGTGGCATATTATAGTATTTTTAGTTGACGGAGCTGGTTGTAAGCTTATTTTTTGCGTACAAGTGCTCTTTTTATTGGTATCATTTTGGTGCTTGTAACTTTTTCGGATCACTTTTTAGAACATTTTTTGTAAAGCAATTTGAATAAAAGTTTTAATTTTTGGCAAGTTTTTGGGGTTTTTTTTTTACCACGTTCACCGAGCGGTCCAATTATGATTAGGATTTATTGTACAGATTGTTACGGACGCCGCGTACCAATATGGGTTTTTTCTTGGATGATATAGCAAATAGTTGTGTTTTATACTTATTTAATTAGTTCTTGTGTAAAGGGAAATGTGGTGTTTGGGGAACTTTCACTTCTTTTATTATTTATTTTATTGTAAAAACGTTTATTTATTTATTTTTACTTTTTTTACAGGTAATGACATCGAGCTTGAACAAGTGATTCTTCTGATCACTTGTTCAAGCTTTTTTACAGGTTACACAGTGCAATACGATGTATTGCACTGTGAATGTAAGACACTGAGCATTCTGCGCATGCCCAGTGCTATACAGCCGGGTCCTGCCAGGAGGCACGGACCCGGCTTCCGGAGGAAGATCTCGCAGCCCACGGGCACCGGCAGTCCGGGGCTGCGATCGGAGCAGCGGACCCCCCGGTAAGCGCCGCAGGGGGGGGGGTCCGATTCAACTTCTATTAAATTAAATGCCTCTGACACGCCGCGGTCAGCGCGACCGGCGTGTTAGGGGTTACACCCGCGATCGGAGAAATCTCCGATCGCGGGTGTTAGAGGCAGGTGTCGGCTATAATATAGCCGACACCCCAGCTTCTGGCGCCGCTCCGTCAGAGCCGGTGCCAGAAGCTTGACGTAATAATACTGCATTTTGCGGGAACGCACCTCCCGCCATGCAGTACTATTACGTCAAATGTCGGGAAGGGGTTAAAAGAACAATGTCCTACTTAAAAAATGTCCAGCAGATACTTTCATAAGAGACCAAAAAAATTTACAATGATAAAATATACAGTTCCAACTGAAGAACAAACCTACAGGACCTTGTACGTAACCCAGGGGACTGCCTGTACGGTTTTAGTTTTAATCCCACATCATGTCATAAGACTTAGTAAAAGTGATGCTTGATGGTAATGGGGCTACCGTTCAAGGTAGCCAAGAGGAAATGTTTTCTTTATCCCATCCTTGCTGAGAAAAATGGCAGAAGGTTTTCAAATGTGCAAACCGTTTTATATTAAACTTAACAAGATTGGAGTATGTTATCCCTTCCTAAGGTGCTTCAATTAAGTCCTGAGTAATGGTTTAAATATTTAAACTAATACAAAATGTACAGTGAGAGCAACATGACAAAATGTTATACATAAATTGACATACACTTTTCACATTGCTATTGATGAATCCCAGATCGTTTCTGTATGACCTGGGATCTGTGACCAGACAGCTAGTGTGTGGCCGTGTACCCGAGCTGATCTGTACATATAACAATAGTTATATTGTTCTATTTTATTTTTTGTTTTATCTGGATTATTCACATCACCTTGCTCCTTTGTTTCCTATACCTTGTATTGATATCTATGTGTTTTCTTTTATTTGAGATTGTTGTTGATCATGTTACTTTTTAACAAAAAAAGCCTTTAAATAATAGATACCGGTTGTAGAAAATCTAAAAAAATTAAAAACCATCTTTATCAGTCTGTGACCAAGAAGTGGAGTGATAAAAGATTCCACATTAAATGTGTGCGAATCCAGTTATTTTTATTCCTCCACCGGGTCTTCTCTCCATTTCTAGGTCAGCCCATATAACTATATCTCATCATGTGTTTCTTGTAAATTTGTAATTGCTGCTTAAAGTAATAATAATGCTAAGACTTTGCAAACATATCTGAAGGTGGCCATGTAGGTCTGTAATAATTAAGGAAAGGTAAAACATAAGAACATCCCGGCCAGGAGGACATCATTACAGCCATTATGTATTTTATTGATGCAGTCAAAAGAAAGGGGCTCACACTTATAATTTTAAACAGGTTTCTGTCCTTTATGTGGCATTGTATAAAATAACAGGAGTGTGGGGGGAGCGAGACCATAAACTTACCCGCATTCAGATCTTTAAACTTTTGCTTTAGTTCAGCTGGAGTAAGCCTGTACTGATCTAATCCATCACCCCAATAAATGCGGTCAAGGACTTGAAGGTCTCCGCCTACTAACCATTCTCCACTCTCCATCACCATCTGCAGCGAACCAACAAAGATCACTCACATAAGTAACAAACCGCTTCATTAATGAAAATCATTGCACAATGCATGCCGAGAAAACCCTCCATGGCCATCAATGAGTCTGCTTCAGACCTCTGCTGGTATATGGAAGATAACTAAAAAGGCTGTTACTAGAGCTCAGGCAACATGGCAGCCCCAATAATAATGAACAGACAATAGAATATAAAAAAAAAAAAAATTGGATCTAAAGAGTCAAAATGCATTTTATGACACTTTCCTTTAAGCAATACTTTGCATATGCACGTGTCCATGAATGTCAATAAAGCAGAATTTTGGGCTTCAAAGCTATTCTTCCTAATGTAACAGTGGACCACAAATGGTACTCATTGGAGTTCAGTTACATAGGTTATGCGAGGTATCTTTTAGTGTTCTGTATGTGACCTTGCTAAATTCACAGATATCTTGTGTGTCCATCTATGTTAGTAAATAAGACACACATGCAGAAAGGTACATAAAGGAGAAAAGAACCATAAACATAGTATGTTATGCAATAATGCCTACACAGCTGCTAGAATAAATACCAAATAATTATACTTTATAATGCACAAAAGGGCTTTAACTTTTTAATAGTTGATAATCTTGATTTTCTATTCTATGAAATCTTTTAGAAAGTAAGAGTTGTAGATTATTTTATTTCATCATAAACGCTTAATCGGGCTCTGATCTGATCCAGCAAGATCACTATGACAGAGCGCAAGAGCGCCCTCTTCTGGTTCAACTAACAAAAACGTAAAAGCATTTTCTGTCTAATCTGCACTTTAAAGACTCCAACACATTGGGGGAGATTTAGCTAAGGTGTCTCAGAGCAAAACTGTTCTAGTTGCTAATGGCAACCAATCAGGGCCCAGCTTTGATTTTCCTGCAGGAGTTTATACAATGAAATTTGAGCTGTAATTGGTTACCAGGAGTCACTAGAGCAGTTCTGCTTTTAGACAGATTTGATAAATGAGGCCCATTATTTCAGAAATAAAAGGCAACAGGATAAGGGGTTTCCCCGGAAATCCATACAACAACAAGATCTCAAACAAACCTTAATATATGGGTGTTCCTTACAGGTTGTCCCCCATTGTCTGGCACACCGCTCCTCTTTCCTGTGCTCATAAAACTCTGGATGGCGTAAAATGGCCACTCGCCTTCCTTCATAAACCAGAGCAAAGGCTGTGCAGCCATCCAGTCTTTGCTTGTCCTCATCGGTAGCCGTCAGCACGATGGGCACAGATAGGTTGATGACTCCCCCTGTGGAAGAATAATTTATACTGACATAACACGGATAGATCCAACATCCATATCTTCATAACTAATAACTAAAATGGAATGCGCTATTAGTAAAATTTTCTGTACCAAAGATGCAATCAACATCAGGAGGAGGCATTAAGCAGTATGCAAAGAGAAGAGCCAAAGCCATTGCTATGCTTGGGTTCACCCACTGGACACCAGCAAGTTCAATGCTACTTTTTTGTTTTCAAAATATAGTCTCTGTTGAACTCAATTTAAAAGGAACCTGGCAGTCACATCTACACCCCCCTCCACCCCCAAACCAATGGACTTGTCGCATTTACTGTAGTGAATTGCTCCGCATAATGGTTCAAATGTCAGCCTCGAACAGGTAGGTGCGCGCCTGACTCAGCAACAACGGCTGACTAATCACGGATACACAGATGGCGGCATTTTATACTTCACAGGATCGCCGACTCATTTACTGTATATACTCGAGTATAAGCCGCGAACCCTAATTTTACCACCAAAAACTATGAAAACCTATTGATTCGGGTATAAGCCGAAGGTGTAGAATACAGCTAGCCCCCATGTAGTATACAGACAGCCCCAATGTAGTATACAGCCAGCCCCCTGCCAAGCACATAAAAAACGTAATACTCACCCTCTGGTGTCCGGATCGTTGGTGCAGGTCCCGATCTTCGGCGCGAGGCTTTGATGCGCGAGGCGAAAGGCTTCGGCACGATACAGCCGCATCATAAATGTGCGCCGCTGGTAGATCAAGTTTTAAATTTTTTAATTGACTCTGTTAACACATTTTTTGTGTGAAACCGGCTTATACAAGGTTTGGTAAGTATATCCTGCGTCATATACAGAAATAGTAGGACCTTTTTTGGGGAGGAGGGGGGGGGGAGTAGATGTGCCTGACAAGTTGCCTTTGAAGTTATTTTCAAGGAATATAAAAATGTGGCTGCTTACTTCTTTAGATTCCTAATTCATAGCAGTGTACGGTATTGCAGCTTAGCTCAATTAATACATATAAAAAGAGCCAAACTGCAAAGACACACATTGCATATGACAGATTCCTGACCAGCAGTAAATGCAGCGTCTTTAACTACAGATAAACACCGCAAATGAGGTCAACCTTCCTGCTTTCTATGCACGAGACTTGACATTTCTGCTTACAATTTTTTTTCTACAACGCTTTGATATCACCACGGCAGGACACATACTAAACAACATTAATGCGTCAAAGAATCAGGGGGAGTCTGTTCCCCAGATAATCACAAGAAAGAATGAAGTGTCTAAGGAATGTTACTGTGTAAGGAGGAAATCAGTATGATGGGGTGAGCTGCCTCCATCTGACCTCGCTTACTTTTACTGTAAAGTGGCTTTTATAAGGATTACATTCTTCTTTTGATGTGACTGTAAAACGAGAGAAACGAATGAGAAAATAGGGAGTAAAAATACATTGTTGCCAACTCTGAAGAAGCAAATATATGTCGTGGTTTACTTAAGAGGAAAAAAAAATAAGGGAATATAGGTACATACTATATTCACCATCCCTGCTTACTGTCATATTTCTACTATTTGACCAAATTACTCTCAAACTTTTACAATCCTTTTGATCTCCTTCAACTACTTAGCACTCCATGATTTACTATTACAGCATGGAGCACTGTAACTTGATATGCGCATTACAGCATGGAGCCAATGCCAGTTCAGCTCATCACTGGAGATGAACCGGCATTGGAAAACACAGGGTGTCATCTGCAACTTAAAGGGGTATTCCAGGAATCAGCATAATTCATATACAAATGGGCACTCAAAATATAAGATAATGTGTAATTAGTTGTTATTTAAAATTTTGCTCCCCTTAGCAGAAAATGCAGGTGACAGACTGTAATGAAGAATTAAAATGCTATTGGCCCTTTAATCAGTCCGTTAATTTCCTCCGCACGGTCCGTTGCGGAGCAGACAAAGGACAGAAGATGGCCGCTGGTCACATGTCCACATGACATGTCATGCACCTGCCTGGGCAGGTCATGTGATCACCACTACGTTTGGCTGTAGTCGGTTGGTTGAAGTGCATCCAGTATGGCCGTTGTTGTAGTGATGTATAGGGATGGCAGTTACACATCATTACTATGGTAACAGAGCAAGAAAGTCATCACTGGGAGCAGAGCAGGAGGAGTGAGGCACTGAGAACTAAAGGATCGTGGAACTTGTAGTTTCCAGTGGCAGCCATCTTAGTGATAACTCCAACTACTTTAGAGAGGCCATAAATTTTGTAAATCATAAAATCAAACTATTTAAGCTCCGTTTTGTGACTATGATATTGAGTATTGTTGTATTCATTTATTTATAGCATCATTGTGTCATACGTTCATATTCCCGGAATACCCCTTTAAAGCTGTCACCCAGTGCTCCGATGGTGGGTGTTAACCCGTTAAATGCTGCAGCCAGTGCAATTGTGACATTTAAATGCCCGCTTGGAGATTCCCTGCCCAATTGATGCCCCAAAAGAGTTTTCAGAGAGTGTGGATGTTGCTATGGCAACTCTGGAGTCTGAGCCGTCACAGACAGGACCTTACAGACACTGTTTCAGCCTATTAAATTGCAGTGATAATACCCTGCAATACATCACTTTTGCAGGGGATTGTAATGAACAAACACACCGAATGATTACTTTTTCATGCTGTAGTTACACTGATGCAGAAACATATCTTGTTTAATTCATTATCCAAGTAGTTTTGCTAAAAAAAAAAAAAAAAAAAAATTATAAAATTCAAGACCTTTGGAAAGCTGGGTGCTGCTGGCTGCAGTACATAAACATTGTATGGAGATTCCTGAACTGTCCAGACAGGACTAATCAACCTGAGCTGGCTGACTCATACACAGAAGCTACACAGTCAATTTCGGTCTTGAATACATAATACATTTTGGATTTTCAGTCATTGAATTCTGGTGATCAAAAATTAACAATTCTTCCCAGGTCCCTTCAAGGGGTTAGTGTTTATTAAGTGCTCCCATTGCAAGAAAAAAAAAAAGTATTTCACTACAGGTAAAGCAGTGCTTTGAAATAATAGAAATAGGATTGGCACTCCAATCTGCTAAAAATCTTGATGCTTTATTTCATATCCATTAAAAGAGGTGCATAGTATACAGAGACCTACACGTTTCGAACTATTGAATGTCTATTCTTACTCATGGTCAGTGCTTTACCTCCCTCAGAGCTCCTAGTTTCTGAGTCGTTGAATGTAATGCATCTCATATAGAAACATCCAGCACCAATCACCAAGATGTGAGCAGGTACTGTTTGCGATTGTCTGCTGTATTATACACCTGTGCTCCAGTGCCCTCTCCTTACATCCCTGCTGACCTGTAATAGTATGGGGCGTGTCAGAAAGAAATTTAAGGATGCATAACAGCTCCCAAATTACCTCTGAGATACAAAATTACAAGCTTTAAAACATATCCTTCATGTGTACCAGCAAACTGTCATACAAGAGGAAAATGTACATTTCATCTTTCTGGTTGGTGTCCCCCCAGGGTGTTGTAGCCATGACCATTTTTCTCACACCTGGTAGACACCTGGTAGAACAGTGCTGCCCAAGTAAGAGTGGTGTATGTATGCAGACATGTCCTAAAAAACATGTGAAATTTAGGTCATGTATTTAAAGGGGTTGTCAGAGTTTTAAAAAAAAACTATATGTGGCCGGGAGCGGGCTGACTAAAACAATAAAGCTGTACTTACCTCCCGGTGCCCTCCCGTATCCAGCGCTGCTGTCGCTCCGGTCCGGGCGCCATGTAAACAAACATGGCCGCCGGAGCAGCGTTGGACTCAGTTCCGTCCGGACCCGACAACCTTCCGGCCCCCATACACAATGCTGTGTATAGGGACGGATAGGCGTACCCAGCTGGATAGGCTGGATACCGGAGGGCACCGGAGGTAAGCATATCCTTATTATTTTAGGCAGCCTGCTCCCGGCCACATATATATATTTTTTTTTTTAAACTCGGACAACCCCTTTAAAGGTGAGGCGCACAGACTACTTATAAAAAAAAGCCATCAGGCCATCTAGCAAGTCATTCACAGTAACTTCAAACAAGGTCAGAATAAGCAGCATATTACAGTTCTCAGGTCATGAGCAGTCACCTTATAGATCACCTATATGAAGCTGGCCTCTGTGAGAAGAGATGAAGAGCACACCAGCAGCAGTGATTAATGAAATACTTCACTTATCATAGGTTAGAGACAGATATAGCCTCTTCAAATGCTAGAATGATAGCATTTATTGGCTTGCTCTACCTGCATATGCATGTGTACGTATGCAGATCCCTGGTTCGTTATTTTTGTGGGTTTTTTTAGTTTTGCAGTCCCCCTCACACCATGAACGGGGGACTGCGGTAACCATGACCATATGTATGAGTCCACAGAAGAAAAAGAAAAAAAAAGTTGCCCGTGTGCAAGATGTCAAAGCAACAGATAGCACAAGAACAACTTTGCCATTTAAGTTGGAGACTTAGAGCAATGATCCTCTCGGGGATTTGGGGATTTCGGGGATTTGGGACAAGCAAAATATTGCATCTTGACTACAGGAGCATCAGTAGCTTCAAGTCTCCACACGGCTGTCAAGGTAGCTTTTATTGGCAAAGTCTCCATTATCACTTATTACTTCCCAGACCTAGTGTCTAGCCTCTCACTCAACATCTAGCATGTGGGGAACTGATTTAGCTAAGGGGGCTGCCAGATTAGTTTTCCTGCGGTATTAATGTCGGTTTGTCCCTAACGATTAATACTTTCTGGAACTATACTAGAGGGGAAAAAAAATCATTTGATCGTAAATCAGTGGAAATAGTTTTAAAAGATATATTTTTATGATATGACTGTCTTTATAAGGCTGAAAAGTTTCAATTTTACAAGCACAAGCCCGATAATTTATTTTTTTTCACGATTTTCAATTATAACTAGGTGAAATCTGTTGAAGTCTAAGAACAAAGATCTACAAGTATCATATATGCCACAAAAAATAGGAAAACCTATTGACTGAAGTATAAGCTAGGGTGAAAAATGCATTCGTCACAGCCTCCACCCAGCTAGCTAACTAACCACCTGCCCCAGGATAAAAAAAAATAAACTCAATACGCACCTTTCCGATGCCCCCTGCAAGTCCTCTTCTCAATCGATATGCTCCAGCAGCGGTAGCTCCATACTCACTACCAGAGCACACACTTTTACGCCAGTTGCTCAGGCCCCGCACACACTATAATGTCAGGTGCATCTGAAAGGGGAGTATTGAGGGCTTTTCTTTTTACTCAAATATATTACGAGTTTGGGTTTTTCAGCATATTTTTTTGCACTGAAAAACTCAGCTTACACTTGAATGTGTGTGTGTGGTGTGTGTGTGTGTGTGTGTGTGTGTGTGTGTGTGTGTGTGTGTGTAATACATCCATCTAAAAGTAGCAGTCTATAGCTGGGTTCACACAATGTGTTTGCAGGGAGTTTCAAAAGAAAGGAAAAAAAGCAACAACAAACAGTACAATGCACGTTATAGAGGCGTACATGGAGCTGTAAGAGCAAAAATAAATACATTTAGGCAGGGTATTGGGGGAGTAGGATCCAGCCCCTTTCTGGAACACATTTCAACTTTATATGGTCAATGATCATCATCAGCAAGCCAATTGACATTTATAGAATACATTTTATCTTTTTAAAAGAGACATAAGGTTGGGAAGTAAGAGTTCTCCTTACGGAGACTGCCAATTAAGGCCACCTTTTAGGCGTGTGTAGTCTTCTAGCCATGGATGCTCCACTAGGGTGATTTTGAGAAAATATGCAAAGTTTTCCAAGATGGGATAAGGAAAAGGCTTAAATGGCAGTCTCCGTAAAGAGAACTCTTACTTTCCGACCCAAGTCACAAGCCTCACACTTAGCCAAACCAGTTCCTTACACTGTACTGAGGAGACCCAATCAGGTCGAAACAGTGCTGTCTACAGTCGGGAGTCTGTCCCTCCTGGAATAGATATACTGGTTTGGTTTTAATCCTGCATCATCTCACTTATCCCATCCTGGAAAACTTTGCATATTTTGCGATGGAGACATATGCATTTTCCCACAATGTATTTCAAAATGCTATTAATACACTGTGCGAACCCAGCTGTACAGAGTTTCCTGATTGGAAGAAAGTCCACTGGCATTACAAACTAGCAGTATTGATGCAATTTTATTAGCAGTATTGCACACTGAGCAAACTACAGAGCTTGGCCCCTTTAACAATAGTGTGGTATACCATTATGGTTTAATCAAAATGCTAAAAATACACAAATATGTATTAACTTTTCATAGCGAAGGGCAAGAATGATAATAATACTAATGATTATAGAAAATTATAATTATAGAAATCTAATGTGTGTAAGAAATATACTATGAAAGGCATAAAATAGTGTTTTTCTTACCATCCAGCAAACAATCAAAATGAAGGCACTGTAGGTATTCCCTTTCTCTCATAAAGCCATTAAGAGGTGTTGCCCAGCCTTCAGCCAATACCTGAACCCACTGCATATCAACCTGAACAATAGGAGTACATAAATATGAAATGAAGAGCCCCCATGACAATCACAACATTTAACATCTATTTGTACACATACGAGGTCGGTTCAATAAGTACCTGTGTTTAACAACAAAGGGCGTTTCTGAGGGAAGTTGGCGTTATCATCGTGTGCTGCCATCTATCAAACTACAGCAAAACAAATTGCAGACTGATTGATAGGTTAGTTTGGATTTGGCAGACATTTGAGTAAGACGTGTTTTGCGATTTTCATCAAGATGGAAAAAGAGCTGTATCGTTCGGTAATTCGCTCTTTGCTTTTATCTCCTCACATTTTTTCCCATCCAAAAACAAAGTTGGATGCTGTTTATGGGGACACTTCGTTATCAATGACCAGAGTTGGATATTGGTTCAATGAATTTAAACGTGGGTGAACATCCATTTTTGATGAGGAGCGACCAGGACTCCCGGCAGACGTGGTTACCGAGGAAATCTACCCAAACGGCAATTAATATTTTACATGAAAAGTTGGCGATGAAAAAATTGTGGGCCCGATGGGTGCCGCAATTGCTCAAAGTGGACAACAAGCGATGCGGCTGTTAACTTCTAAGCAGTGCTTGGAGCAATTTAAGTGAGATTTTTGCATCGAGTGGTCACCGTTGATGAAACCTGGATTCATCATTACACACCAGAAACTAAGCAAAAATGGATTTTTCCCGCTGAATCTGCTCCAAAGAAGGCGAAGATGGCCGGAAGATCGTCAGGAAAGGTCATGGCGACCAGTTTTTGCGATGTGAATGGTGTCATCCTCATGGAATTTTTAGAAAAAGGAAGAACGATCACTGGACAATACTACAGTAAGTTATTGGACCGCTCCGACAAAAAAATTGAAGGAGACATGGCCCAAGAAGAAGGTGCTGTTTCAACACGATGATGCACCAGCACATTCATCCGAAGTTGTTGCCGCTAAACTGCATGAATTAGGATTTGAATTGCTGACACACTCCCCGTATTCACCCGAACTGGCTCCCTGCGACTCTTTCTTGTTCCCTACCATGAAGAAAAGGCTTGCGGGGAAAAAAATTTAGCTCAAACGAGGGAGTAATTGCCGAGACAGAGGATTTTTTTGGAGAGTTCGACAAATCCAATTTTTTGGAGGGGTTAAAAAAATGGCAGGAACGTTGGGAGAAGTGTATCTTTCTAAAAGGGGACTAAATTGAAAAATTAAAAAAAAAAACTTTTTGGAAAATATGGTGTAATCATTTCTTACACGGGTACTTATTGAACCGACCTCGTATACATAGCTTTAAACACAATATAAATCAGATATAGAGAGAAGCAAGATTCATAATATATTTACTAGAGGCTTCATCTGTAATTTTACTGATAGAAAATAGCATTCCAATAGGGTTTTTACTTCAAAAACTATGAAATGCTTCTGCTGCCAGTTATCGGTTTCAATGTGGTAATAATTTAACCCCTTCATAACTGTGATACAGATATATACTTCCAATTTGCACATGTCCCGTGCAGAAAGAATGTTTATAAACATCATGACAGTGACAAATTTCAAAGGCTATATCTCCTGAACCCTGGCACCTAGAAACACAATTATATTGTATATGGATGCTTAACAGAACCAGAGATGAGTACCCTTAAAGTTATACTTAAAAAGAAAAAAATAATAATAATCATTTTTTATGTACAGCTTCATCCATGCACAATCCATATAACCTATTAAAGTGGCGACTCTCCTGTTCAAACACCAGAATTGAGTTTCTAAGTGCACAGGAGATTTAGGCATTTGAAGTGTGTGCCCCTCCAGCCGGTCAGCTGAAAGCAGAATATAGAAGAAGCTGCAGGAGTCACTTTGCAGAAGTACATGCACCCTCTGTAGCTAAACCTGGTAAAGAGTGATGGAATAATGCTGTACATATTAATAACATATTTTGGTAAAATTTACTACTTACCAGTACTAAGAAAAAAAAAACAAAAAAAAAAAAACCTTTCACTGGAAAAATGCCAAAAAAAGCATATTTTTTAAAATTCTCACGTCATGAAAAACACATAGTAAAATTGTAATGGAGGGGTTAACCTTTTCACACCAATGTTAAAGAGGACCAGTCAGGTCAATTTGGGACCCTAAACTGAATACCGTAGACCTGTGGTTTAGGGTTCCAAATTGACCTGTTTGATGGCTCTAGATTAAGAAATATAACCTAAATATTTCCTTGATAAGTGTCCAATCAGGCATATTGAACCCATGCCAGCACCTACTTTCTCCATCAGGTAAGTGAAGTCAGGATACTGCCTTGGCTTTGTTGCATATGCAGTTCACCTATAGCGCTTGCGCAGTGAAGCTGAGGTTTACTACATCAGCATCTCTAGCCGCAACACGCAGGTGCCAAGGGACAAGGCAAGGAAAAAGTTTCTTTTTTTTTTACATTATCGCTCAATAAAATACTATATGGCAATTTGGGAAACTAAACCACCGGTCCATAAGGACCTGTGGGTGGTTTAGTCTCCCAAATTGCCACGACAGGTTCCCTTTAATTCTGTCTTTTTCCTGTTCACAAATGAGCAGTTGTGCCTGTGGTATTCCTATAAGCCTACAACAGGCTACATATTTAAGGCACTTGTTTTTACCATATTTAACACTGACTCAATAGCAATGAATAAAAAGCAGATGTTTAGAGTTTAAGGTGTTTTTCAATGTGTTTTTAATCTACTCAGGAAGTACAGAAATTGTGTGATCATACAATATGACATGCTAGCCAGATACATTGACATCTGCATATAAAAAGTTTTACACAGAAGCAGAATGAAAAAAACAGCTACAAAACCTGCAGGTATTTAGGTCCTTGCATTTGTTCTTTTACAGCAGATTTCCAATGGTTTTTCATGGTCATAAATGCATAGCATAACAGAGTTGTATCCAGGAAAAAAGATATGAGATTATGTGATGGAAAACAATTGCCAAGCGGTCATGCCTACGACAATGAAGGTTTTTTTTTTTTTTATTTAATACGGCTGCGCTAAGTGCAATACTATTTAATGGATCAATAACATCAGGGAAAAAACAAACAAAATGGATATCAATCGGCAATGAAAAGCAGAAGTGAATGTCTGTCTTTCACACCTGAGAATCAACTTGATCGTGGACATCTAGCCTAATAGCAGCTTTACGTTATGTCTTTAAGGGACAATACTTTACCCCATTAAACTACTCGACCCATCGGTTAGGGTATAATGTGTCCTTTCTATAACTTACTCATCAATGTGAAATATTTCCCTTTTACCTTATACAAAATTTCCTCCAAAGTCATGCAAGAACGAGCAGAGAAGAGTCATATGCCCGAGATGAGTCAAGTTGAGAGGCTGCAGGGGAAGTGTCACCTTAGATACCCCTGTCTTTACATCTAAAGAACCTAGGAACATTCTTTTGGTGTCTTTTTTAAAGATGAGAATCTCATCTTTCATTTCCCATCAGGCTTGTGTTCGGTGAGCAACATAACCTGAGATAAAAGTGGTTAAAGACATTGTTATATCATCTCTAAAATTGCCTCCTCTTAGGCAAAAAATGATTATTGGCTGGTCACAACTATTGAAGCAATTAACGGCTGAACTAACACGAACGTATGCCAGCCGGGCGTGCAAATGTCCGGTGCGATGGAGAGGAGGAGGGGTGACCTCTCCACTCTCCATATAAATGTACGGCGTACGGGCCATGTCCCATCTTTTCCCCGTAACGGAAGGGTATGGTGCCACACCCGTGCGGCCATTGCCGTCTATGGTGGAACAAGCTCGCATCTGTACATACGCCCTGCATACGTTCGTGTGAATGCGGCCAAATATCTATCCTATGGAAGTAGTAGATAAAAACAGAAGGTAGAAGGCTGGAGAAAATGTAGTTCAGGACACACAGATTAGGGAGTCCACTTTGAGCAATCCGTTGAATTGTTACAGTCTTTAAACAAATTTTATTGAATTTAATGTGAGGTTATAGAACTCTCTATTCACCTTATTAATTTCCAATGCCGGCAACGATCCAGCATCTGTCTTTGCCAGCTGAAGCTTGTTCTCTGGTACATACAACTCCTTGACTTCATAGGATGCGTCTACCGGCACTATATCCTATTTGAGGAATGAAACCAGAAAAAAAATTAGTATATTCAGCTGTTAAACAGATGCATTGAACTTATCAAAAAAGGGAGGTAAAACAACATGTAATATCAAAGTTCATGGTGTTTTTTTTCTGGCTCCAGAGTTTAATATTTCTTGCAATTTCTTGAGGAAAAAATAATAAGTACAAGTGTTCTGTGGGTTTAGGTGAATATATTTTCTGGACAGAGCCCGTGGCTAGGATCATGGGAAGAACACAGATTTTCTCAGTGCCCGGCCAATGAACCTGAAGAGGACTCCAGGGGAAATTCATAATGTACTGGACTGAAAAGATATTCTGGGTCTACCGAGTTAAGCACTGGAGATTCTGCACCATCCTGGAGAGGTTTAGCAAGTTCAACATAAAGTGGGGAGAAAAGGCAGGCAGATGCCTGCACAAAGAAAATAATGAAAAACCTGGAAAAGCACCTGACAAATCACATCGAAGTTATAAAGTGCACATCTTTATTTTTAGTTTATTTTCATAAATATAACTGGTTGCCACCTACAGTGGATATGGAAAGTATTCAAACTTTACATTTTTTCAGCCTTTGTTTCATTGCAGCCAATTAGCTAGATCAAAAAAAAAAGTTGTTTTTTTTTGCTCATTAATGTACACCCTTCACACCATAGTGAAAGAAAAAAAACAAAATGTTTAATAAATTAGCACACAATATGTACAAGAAAAACGAAAATATATCATGGTCAGAGTATTCAGAACCTGTGCTCAGTACGGGCAGCACAGTGTCTTAGTGGTTAGCATTACAGCCTTGCAGCGCTGGGGACCTGGGTTCAAGTCACAGGGTCAACATCTGCAAAGAGTTTGTATGTTCTCTCAGTGTTTGTGTGGGTTTCCTCTGGGTCCTCCGGTTTCCTCCCACACTCAAAAAACATACTGGTAGGTTGATTATATTGTGAGCCCCATGGGGACAGGGACTGATCCGGCAGGATCTGTGCAGCACTGCATAATCAGTGTGCGCTATATAAATAAAGGAATTATTATTATCGAGTAGAAGCACCTTTGAGCTAGTACAGCTACAAGTCTTCCGGGGAATGATGCAACAAGTTTTTCAAAAGTGTGCAATGTGGGGAATTGGTCATTTTGATATACTGTACAATATGTATTAGCTCGTACCAAATGGGCAATTATGGCACTGTTTTTTATAGAGTTCTGGGGGATTTTTTATTTTATAGGGAAATATTCTTGTATATCTGTATATATTTATTAACCCCTCGTCTTTTCACCTTCCGGACATGGCCCATGTTTTCCAATCTGCCCTGTGTCACTATGATGGTTATAACTTCAGAATGCTTTAACATGTTAGCACCAAAGTTTTCCAAGTAACATGAACTATGTCTAGCGTCTATTTATGAAAAAAATGGATATTTGGTGAAAATTTTGAAAAATTCTCAAAATTCAAAAAGGTGTTACTTTTTCGACAAACATTCTTAACAGCAAAAAAACTAGACAACTAACATTCACTGAATGTCTTCTTTGCGTTGACATGGTTTTTATGCATCCTCTTAGGATGTAGGATGTTATGGGGCTTTGAACTTTAGGTGCGATTTTTCACATTTTCAAATAAAACGCAAAATCAGGCTATAGAGCGTCCAGCTCAGGTTTCAAGTCAAGCTGGAGGCCTAAATAATAGTATAACCACATAAAATTACCCCATTATAGAAACTACACCCCTTAAAGTATGTAAAAGAACGTCCATGAAGTTTGTTAACCCTTTAATTGTTTTACAGGGGTTAAAACAAAATCGTGCGCAATTTAAAATTTTTTGAGATATGCATTGTTTCATTTTAAATGGATATACCATCTATTTTTTGGCAATTTGGACATAGAAGGGCTTATTTTCTGCAATATTAGATGCACTTTACAAATGCTTCATTTTAGTTGTAATAAACTGCTTCTGCCTTCTCCCTACGGTCTGTGGTTGTGTGACAGCCAGAGATTCAGTCCTGCTCCCTCAATTATCTTTCAAAGTATCTGCAGGCTCAGGACCAGCACCGCACCATGTCAAAAGACAGTTGCCAGCCAGGATTGAGTTTAAAGGGATGTTCCCATTTCATAAAATAAATATTGTTTGTATAATGAAAAGTTATATAATTTTCCAACATACTATTCAAAATCTCTGGTAGCTCTAATTCTATAACAAGCTTCTATGTTTACTTTCAGTGAATAGATATTTGCTTTGATTAGGAGGCCGATTTTATTTTGAAACACACTGATAAAATAAAATCACCAAATCCATAGCATCCAGTACCATCAAGTTATGCATTGCTAATTATAACAACTAATTTCATTACTAATTTAAAAATTTTAACAAAAAGTAAATCACAGTTACAACAGCGTAACCGCTGAATGGTACAATGCGTCTATATACAATCTTTAATTTGTTTCATTGGGTATTTTAAGTGAGTTATCCCCTTAAAGGGGTATTCTCGTCTGGGCACTCGCATTCATTTTCATTAATCTGCCATATATAAACATTTCTTCAATTAGATGTTATTTAAAAAAATGTTCCTGTGTGAAGATAATTTCTCATAAATGTAGCCATGTTGTCCCTTAGAAACGAGATGGCTTCCTCAGATACGGCCACCTCTACTGGAGAGATTGCACAAAGAAGAAAAAAGTTTTTGTATATAAAATGTCCGGGAGTTACTACATGTCACACAGCCGTCCTGTGGTAATGATTGCTGAATCCTGGTGGTCCGGCAGGGCTCAATAGCGCATGTCTGGCCACCGCTGCCAGAGTGTGACGTGGTCGTATCCGAGGAAGCTATCTCGTTTCTAAGGGACAACATGACTACATTTATGAGAAATTATCTTCACACAGGAACATTTTTTTTATTAACATCCAATTGAAGAAATGTTTACATAAGGCAAATGAATTTAATTAAATGTAAATGCCCTGATGGGAATACCCCTTTAAATGTGCTAGAAATACAAAGGCACATAGTTTCCCGACCAACAAATATATTAGGAAGTGATTCACTATCATTAAGAAAGTCAATTACAGTATACTCTAGTTAGAAAAATACAAGTGTCATCTTCGTGAACAATAAATATTGGACATGAAGGGATGGAAATTGTTGTCATAAAGAAAAGCAAACACGCCCCGGCACCAATGATGTATACCCCTCATCCAGCCAAAGAGGCTGCTTGTAATTGGAAACGGAAAATGATTAGTACAAGGGATGAGTTAAAAATTCCAGATACAAGACGGCTGAACCACTATACATCAAACACTCGGCAGTACAACAGGCTCTTTGTAGCGTGCTGCCCGCGCTTTGATAAAGAGCAGACTTGTTCTGTGGAGGATCTCTGAAAAGTACAATAATGGCCTTTAGCATTGGAATGGGCCACATTCCATAGTACAACTGCTGGTGAACTACATCTCCCACAAAGCTCATCAGCCGAGATTCAGTGCACCTTGTCCTGACAGCTTTTTATACGGTCACCATCTACACAGTCAGCAGCAATAAAATGTCTGTACCAAGTTTTAACTTAATCTGGATGGTTTTCCTCATGGCAAGGGTGATTAGCGAGACAAATACATTTTTATCGGCTGTGCATCCCCTTAGAGTAATGTTCTCCATTCAAGTTAAAATATGAAAAAGATATTCCGCTACATGAGCCACTAAACCTTCAAAAGCATCTGATATCTGTCAGATGTCTCAGCATCTATTAAGTTTACAAAATCTGACAAAAAATTTAATTTTTTAGCGTGATGGTAGTTATACTGTGAAACTTAATGCCAAGCTATGAAGTAATGGCAAAGTCACTGGAAAAGGAAATTTGGAATGGCTTACAAGCGATAGTATGAATAGTTTGAAGACTCTAATCACATTATTGGGAGTGATCCATGGAACTGTCTATCAGATGTAGAAATGCAGGCTAGAAATCATGCTGACTTAGAAGTATATAAGTTAGCTATGTTATATGTGCAATTCAATTACTTAAAATGTAATGTGTACCTCTAGTGCATGGGATTCTGGCAATTAGTCAAAGAGCTGAGCCGTCACTTAAAAACATTGGTAGTCAACAAAGGTCCACATCCGGACATGAAAAGATAATTAAAACATTAAGGTGCAAATATGTGCTCAATAAGTTGACAGTTTTCCACCCAAGGTAGGGCTAAAGATGGCAGATAATTTCTCCAGACTTTAAACAAATAGGAGACAATTTATGCCACACATAATTCATTTTATATTTCACTATTCAATGGCGGACCTTTACATAGGCAGTAAAGGCAGGCGCGCAGGGGTCCACTATGACGTAGCGTGGTGTAGTGTGTGCGCGTTTGGGCCGAAAAAGATGAAAATATAAAAATACCACCCAAAAACAGCACCCACTCATACTGAACAGTGAAATGTATAAAGGAATTATCGGGTTCGCTCTTTTCTTATTTTACCACAAGGGAGCTCTGGCTCTGCTGCGTCCGCTGGGCGTCTCCGTAAAGGGCGGGGCGCTCCACTGCGTGAGACGCCAAAGTTTTTGCTGGTCCTGCAAATGGAGCGGGCGCCTTCCGCTGAGGCCGGCTTCCGTAAAAGGGGGGGGCGCTCCCCTGTAGGCCAATGGCGTTCTCTCGTAAATGGAGTGTTCGCTCTGCGCTGGTGTTCATAGAGGCTGGAACCGTTTTTTCCTAAGTGTCTGGCGCTGCCACCCGAATTTACCCACCTTGCCGCCCTTTCTCCTTCTTCTCACGTCTTTGTCCGTCACCTTTCCCCCCCATTTACCTTTGCTACTTTCCCTTTCCTTCCACCATTCACAGTATATTATGGGTATATAGGTAATTTTTTTTCACAGATAAACAATGAATTGAAGAAAGTGTTTGTTTTGGGTTAGGGGAGTAAACTACTAGGTGAAGGTGGGAATAAACCCTTTTAAATTTACTCGACAGGAAAGCTTCAATTTAGCATCAGTATTTCTTTCCCACCACGTACCAAGTATAGGCGGTTCATTCTCCTCATAATGGTTTTGAACATTACAACTGTATGTGTCCGCAGCCTACGAGGACGCGTCCGCTCTACTGTAGGTTTTAAAATAAAAAAACCTAGGTTCTAAATTCATAGAAATAGAAATTAATTTTGCCACAAACGTTTTTTAAAAAAGATAATGTAGTCAATCAATCCCCTACAATTTCTTGATCTTATATACTTGTAACGTCAGGTGGTCAGTTCCAGTGCTCTATCGTGTTAATTGTGACCAAGTTTACATATTGGAAGATGAAAGCTGAAATGAATAGGAGGTTTTCTCTTTTTGTAACTTGCCTACTGTAAAGAAAATGCTGCCTTAATCTGACACCTATGGTGGAAATTCAAATTTGCTTGCTTCGAACGCTTTTTCTTTTTCTTCTGTGTACGGATTCCTTTGAGACAGGCGGTTTTTTGGAGGTCCATCTCCATCCTTTTTTTGTGGAAGGCATACAGTCCCCATTGATCTCCTATGGCCCCCATTGATTCCTTGGTCTGTTCACATGTAGTTTCGTTTTTCACGGTTGTGGCAGCAGTGAGAAAGCAATAAAGCAAAAACTGGGAATGGCAAAGAAGTGACAGACAAATCAAACGTCAAGCATTTTTTTTTTCGGATGCGTAAGTGGCCACCATCTGAATGAGCCCTAAGTGGAACGCTACCAATATGAAGTGTGCACCAATTTTTTAAATTGTTAAACGACTCATCAATCTTCTAACAGTAGTTTCCTGAATAAATTAAGGATATCCCCAACTTTCTCTTTGGGAAACAATGTTAGAGTTGAAAATGTTTTAGAAAACCTGTAAATTTGTTCGGTCCACGATTGTAGCGAATCTGCACATACCAAAAATTTTATTTAAAACATACACTGACAAAAGGAAAACCTTGTGACAAAACCTGCCAGCCTTGCACTGTCTTTTGTAGCCAGCATTTAAAAACTCAAAAGTGGCACAGAATCCAAAACATTTCAATTTCAACATTTTATTCCTTTTAAAGACTTTTTTTTGCATAGTGGTAAGTGTAACCAAAATGTGTACTAAAGCGACTAGACTGAAACCGCGTTTCTTATTGCCTTTAAAGTCCATCTGTAAGAAGCGCAAGTAAATGTAGCAGACACTTTTATGTTATAATTAAGTATTTGCGCAGAGGAAGCTTATATGGGGTCGACAATAACACTATAGAATAGGGTGTTGCAAAATCCTTCTATAGAAAAAAAAAAAAAGGAGTACTCTTCTTAATGATTAAAAGCAATAATCCATTTCTGACAAAAGCCGGGCCCACAAAGTAGAAGGCCTTACAATTGAAACCAACCTGTTATAACATGGAAACAAGATCTCTGCGTGACCTTGGCCCAATTCTGATCATTGTGATTTCTAATTGCTTGGTGAAAAACCAGAACAAACCATTGCTGCTGTCCATACTAAAATCGTCCATATTATATATCATATATATAATAATATATATATCTATATATATACTATTATATATACACCACACATACATACCCTTATAGATACTCGATTAATCCTAAAGGTTTTGGTTAAGCACAAAAAATTTGCTGAAAAACCCCAAACTCGCGGCTTATACTCGAGTCAAAAAAATAAAAATAACAATCAAACTCGCCTTCGTGGTGGCACCCGTAGATCTTCTTTGTCGATCCATCCGTATGTGTTTTGTGTCTGGCACGATCGGGGAAGGGGAGGCTATATAACACTGGGGCAGTGCTGGGCAGGCTTATAAAACTGGTGCGCAATGGGGCTGGCAGAGCTACATACGGAGAGGCTTCAAATGCATTTCCATCCTCCTCGGCTTCATACCTTCGATTCAACTGGTTTGTTCACATTTTTTTTGCTTGTAAAATTAGGGTCCTCGGCTTATAACTCGGGCTCGGGCTTGTATACTCAAGATATACGGTCCAGATAGGTTCTTCTTTGGTTTCGTTCGTAAGTTGAAAATTTGTCTGCAAGTTGGAACTGGTATTTTTTCTTAATTCTAAAACTGCAGACAAATCCAGAGAGCTTCACCAGAAGCTTATAGTGGCTCAATAGAGGGACAGTCTATAATTAGGGGACGTTTGTACGTAAGTTGGGGGTTGTCCCGCCTTAAGTCGTGGGAATGTCTGTATTAGCAGGCCAGTACTGCAGTCAGATTCTAGGTTTATACACAGAAACAAGCATTTGTGTGCCGCTGGCTTAAAGAACCTAAAACAGGAAATTGGTGTCTGCATCTATGTCAGTTTTCCATACGTTCATATTCCCGGAATACCCCTTTAAAGCTGTCACCCAGTGCTCTGATGGAGGGTGTTAACCCGTTAAATGCTGCAGCCAGTGCAATTGTGACATTTAAATGCCCGCTTGGAGATTCCCTGCCCGATTGATGCCCCAAAAGAGTTTTCAGAGGGTGTGGATGTTGCAATGGCAACTCTGGAGTCTGAGCCGTCACAGACAGGACCTTACAAACACTGTTTCAGCCTATTAAATTGCAGTGATAATACCCTGCAATACAGGTGAAATCTGTTGAAGTCTAAGAACAAAGATCTACAAGTATCATATATGCCACAAAAAATAGGAAAACCTATTGACTGAAGTATAAGCTAGGGTGAAAAATGCATTCGTCACAGCCTCCACCCAGCTAGCTAACTAACCACCTGCCCCAGGATAAAAAAAAATAAACTCAATACGCACCTTTCCGATGCCCCCTGCAAGTCCTCTTCTCAA
Source organism: Engystomops pustulosus (assembly GCA_019512145.1). Classification (NCBI taxonomy): domain Eukaryota; kingdom Metazoa; phylum Chordata; class Amphibia; order Anura; family Leptodactylidae; genus Engystomops; species Engystomops pustulosus. Next base: position 94,098,186 of record CM033641.1, on the reverse strand, counting down.
TCGATATGCTCCAGCAGCGGTAGCTCCATACTCACTACCAGAGCACACACTTTTACGCCAGTTGCTCAGGCCCCGCACACACTATAATGTCAGGTGCATCTGAAAGGGGAGTATTGAGGGCTTTTCTTTTTACTCAAATATATTACGAGTTTGGGTTTTTCAGCATATTTTTTTGCACTGAAAAACTCAGCTTACACTTGAATGTGTGTGTGTGTGTGTGTGTGTGTGTGTGTGTGTGTGTGTGTGTGGGGAGGGGCGCTCCGCTGAGGCCGCTTCCGTAAAGGGAGGGGCGCTCCGCTGAGGCCGCTTCCGTAAAGGGAGGGGCGCTCTGCTGCGGGTTCAGAGGCTGGGAAGCCGTTTTCTAAGTGTCTGCGCTGCCACCTCTACTGATGAGAAGTTGTGGCCGTAAATGTCAACACAGGGACATTGCTAAGGGACAGGTAAGCCCCATTCACAGTATATTATGGGTATATAGGTAATTTTTTTAAAGATAAACAATGAATTGAAGAAATGTTTTGTTTTGGGTTAGGGATTAAACTAACTAGGTGAGGTGGGAATACCCTTTTAAATTTACTCGACAAGCTTCAATTTAGCATCAGTATTTACTTTCCACTACAGGCGTTTTCAGTCTCCGTCATAATGGTTATGGACATTACACTGTATGTGTCCCAGCCTACAGAGGACGCGTCCGCTCTACTGAGGTTTTAACCTAGGTTCTAAATTCATAGAAAGAGAAAGTTAATTTGCCACAAACGTTTTTTAAAAGAATGTAGTCATCATCCCCTACATTGCTTGATCTTATATATCTGTACGTCATGTCAAGTTCCAGGCTCTATCTTGTTAATTGTGGACGGGCGCTCTGCTGCGGCCGCTTCCGTAAAGGGAGGGGCGCTCTGCTGTGGGTTCAGAGGCTGGGAAGCCGTTTTCTAAGTGTCTGCGCTGCCACCTCTACTGATGAGAAGTTGTGGCCGTAAATGTCAACACAGGGACATTGCTAAGGGACAGGTAAGCCCCATTCACAGTATATTATGGGTATATAGGTAATTTTTTAAAGATAAACAATGAATTGAAGAAATGTTTTGTTTTGGGTTAGGGATTAAACTAACTAGGTGAGGTGGGAATACCCTTTTAAATTTACTTGACAAGCTTCAATTTAGCATCAGTATTTACTTTCCACTACAGCCGTTTTCAGTGTCCGTCATAATGGTTATGGACATTACACTGTATGTGTCCCAGCCTACAGAGGACACGTCCGCTCTACTGAGGTTTTAACCTAGGTTCTAAATTCATAGAAAGAGAAAGTTAATTTGCCACAAACGTTTTTTTAAAAGAATGTAGTCATCATCCCCTACATTGCTTGATCTTATATTTCTGTACGTCATGTCAAGTTCCAGGCTCTATCTTGTTAATTGTGGACCAAGTTTACATATTGGAGATGGAAAGTGAAATGAAAATAGGAGGTTCTCTTTTTGTAACTTTCCTACTGTAAGAAATGCTGCCTTAATGTGACACCTAGTGGTCAAATTTAAATTTGCTTCGAACGCTTTTCTTCTGTGTACGGATTCCTTCAGACAGGCGTTTTTGGAGGTCCATCTCCAAAACCTTTTTTTGTGGAAGGCATACAGGCCCATTGATTCCTATGGGCCCATTGATTCCTATGGGTCTGTTCACATGTAGTTTCTTTTCACGGATGTGCAGACAGTGAGAAAGCAATAAGCAATAAAGTGGGAATGGCAGAAAGTAGATTAGAAACAGACAGACATCACACGTCAGCATTTTTTTCGGATGCGAAGTGGACACAACCATCTGAATAAGCCCTAAATTAGTAAACGCTACCAAGTATGAAGTGTGCACCAATATTTTTATTTAGTTAAACGACTCATCAATTCTTCTACAGTAGGTCCTGGAAATAAATTAATGATATCCCCAACTTCTCTTTGGGAACACAAATGTATAGAGTTGAAAATGTTTAGAAAACCTGTAAAATTTGTGTCCACATTGTAGCGAAATTCTGCCACAGTTACCAAAAATTTTAAAAACATACAATGACAAAAGGAAAACATTTGTGACAAACCTGCCAAACTTGTTCTGTCTTTTGTAGAAGCATTTAAAAACTTCAAAAGTGCACAGAAATCCAAACATTTCAACATTTTATAACTTTAATATGAAGCTTTTTCATAGTGGTGAAGTGTACCAAAATGTGTACTAAAGCAGACTGAACCGCTTCTTATTGCCTTTAAAGTCATCTGGTGAGAAGGTGCAAGTAAATGTAGCGGACACTTTTATGGTATATTAATTATTTGCAGCAGAGGAAGCTTTATGGGTCGACATATCACTATAGAATAGGGTATGCAAAATCCTTCTATAGAAAAAAAAAAAAAAAAAGGACTCTTCTTAATGATTAAAAGCAGTAATCCAATTTCTGACAAAAGCAGGGCCCACAAAGTAGAAATGGCTACATTGAACCACCTGTATTAACAGGGAAACAAGATCTGCTTGACCTCGGCCCATCTGATCATTGTGATTTATAATGCTGTGAAAACCGGAAAACATTGCTGCTGTCCTATATAAAACATCATATATATATATATATATATATATATATATCTCACATAAAACGGTTGGGATAGGATATGATTATTATAATATTTTTTTAAAATTTCATAAAAATTATCAGTAACGATTTTTTAATTTTTTTTTAATTCTTTGAATTACATTTTTTATTCAAAGCATGGAAGAGTAATGATCAAATATGGCAAACCGCTATTAGTGCCATCATTAGGTATATATCCCACAGCACGCTGAACTGATTAGTGTATATTTAATCACTCAGATGTGTATTAAAATTAGCACCGTTACATTAGCCTGGATTCTAGGTAATTCTTGAAACATGTAGGTTATTTTTATCCTCCGAGATCATCATTGATAACAGGACTTTTGACAGCTTCCACTGGTTGTATAATTAGGTATCAAACTAGCAATCAAATGAATAGGGCACGCTCCGGCTTGTACCTTCCTACTTGATTATTGGAATAATAAAAATTATTTATCAGATTGCTATTTTGATATCCTATCACTAGCTCTAGGTGATATCGTTAAATTACTCTACAAGGAAATTCACCTGCATATAATACCATCTATCACACAGCTCAAGAACATATTAAAGAAGATTAACACTAATGTATCGGATGAGCAGTGTTTCCAGTCTCCTTCCCAATGTTGATGCTAAGGCCAAGTTGAAACTATGCCCTGATAAACAAGCTGTGATCTGAGAAACTCTGAAGCCCCGCCCATTTAAAGGAACTGTGGGCCCCCAGACCATATACTGGATGTGAGATTTACTAGAGGCTCTTGCTAATTAGTAAATCCAAAGCGGTTAAATATTAAATATCAGCTGTGGCCTTCACCGGTTTTCTTGCCCGCCAATCTCCCTTCTCGACAAGCGTATTTCAGAAACGGACAAAGTGTTGTACAAAACTGGCCACAAAGGAATAGCAAATGTGCCCATCCCAATCACAAGTTTTTAGGTGTAAACAAATATGTGGTTTCAGAAACTCCTCCCTGCTATGCTTAAATTCAAGGGAAGCGTGTGAACATGGCCTAAAGCTTTACAAACATCAATTTACTAACATTTATATTTTTTATTATCTTTATGTTAGAAATTGGTCAATAATTAGGTGGTAAGATGTGTTGAGCAGGTTATTGAGAGAGTATAACATTCAACAAAAATTATTCTAATTTTTTCCTTGACGTACTAAAAGAATACTAGTGTTAAGATTTTTTTCCCCAATAATTTATGAACTGAGGTAGGCTTTCACCAACGGGTTTGAATGACTTAGGGTCTTATTTTCATAGAGTTCACATGATCCCTTTCTGTTTTCTCCCTACTCCGAAATAAAAAAATAATAATAAATTCATTGCATGGGAAACTGTCCCTAATATTTGTGAATTATATAGGGAAGTTGGTGAGCCATGGGGGGGGGGGGTTTCAGGGACTTGGAATGGTCAACCTTTAATTAAAAAAAAAATTGCAAAATACATTGCTGCTTAATAACTTCATTTATATAACTTCAAATATATATATGAATATCTTTTATAAGCTAAAATATTTTTCATATGATTTTAATTTACTCTAAACGTTAAACAAAATTCAAAAGGATAGGAAGATTTGTAGGTGGGAGGAGGTAGGTAGCGGAACAAATAAATATTCAGGGGGAAAAAAAGCCATGATTTTGGAAGGAGCATGTTAATATTAGAACATAAAAGACATTTAAATGGCGCCAGCGCTTGTTAATGCATGCTTGGGAATTCACAGACCACTAAACTTCCAAGAGAAAAACAAAACGTACTGTAGATGGGGATATGAGGGAATGTGAGGACAAATCCGAGGTAACCAATGATCCTAGGACAGAACTGCAGAACACACAGAAGGAAGTTCATATCACACAGAATCACTCACACAACCCACATACGCACGGCTGTAGCCACCAGAACTGGCAGCGATCACCCCATGATCTATCTTCCATATGTTGCCTAAATGATTCCCGAGCATTCGGCCACAATTTTGTGATATCATTTTTTCCAGAACTGGGTCTCCAAGCTTTTTTTTGGCTAAAAATATCATCACTTGTGTGATCCCCGAGTCTTTGAAAAGGTGCGGTGGGAAAACTCGAAATTGCTTTAATATAAATATTACATGTGCACAAATGACACAACTTAAGTGACACTAACACCCCCCGTAGAATATCGAAGTGGACGGTAAATCTGACTTCTCTGTGAGGTTAGACAAGCATAAATTATTGAGATGTGGCATGCGGTGGAAGAAGATAGTGATTTTTTTTGCTAAAGTGAATCCATTTCCGTAAAACAAAAAAATCTAATATAAAAATTTTAAACAAGGAAGACCATGGAGAGAAACACAGACGGGACACAACTCTACTATATCGTCCAGCATCAGTGATGAAGGGCAACTAGATGACTGAAAGAATGCAGGCGGTAAGAGAAAACATATCCAATCAAGCCAAGAAGAGAGACATGGACATACTGTGAAGTATTTTCTAGTTCCTTAAAGGGCATCTACTACCAGGATGAAAGACTGTATGCAAATGAGCCTGAAGGGCTTCAGGCTCCATTAACTCCTATGGAGCCTGGAGGCTCTTTTGCATACAGCCCTTCATCCTGGGGGTAGATGCCCTTTAAGGTTTTCCAAATTTGTTCAAGAGCTCCATGTTTTTAACTTTGACCAATGTCAAGGGTTTAGAATCACCTTCTCGGCAAGTATTCAAAACCATAAAACTAGCAATTTTTCAGCTTTATGAGTTGGGGACCAATACGTTAAAATTTTCTCTCCCATTTAGAGGATCTAATTTTTTTTACCCCTAAAAAACAAGAAATGTTATGAATATGCCAATGATTTTGTAAAACACTTAGATTCTCCAAAAACAGACCACCACAAAAACCAAAAATTAAAAAACACAAAAAAGGGGAGTTTGAGGGTCTGCGTGCCCAATCATGTGTAACATTTCTTGTTATTGTTTGAAAAATGTAATAAAAAAAAAAACTTACCTTATATACTCGAGTATAAGCCTAGTTTTTCAGCACAAAAAATTTGCTGAAAAACCTCAAACTCGGCTTATACTCGAGTCAAAAAAATAAATAAATCAAAACTCGCCTTTCTGGTGGCACCCGTAGATCTTCTGTGCGATCCATCCGACTCGCCTTTCTGGTGGCACCCGTAGATCTTCTGTGCGATCCATCCGGTATTGTTGTGCTGCACGATGGGGAAGGGGCTGGCAAGCTATATACACTGGGGCAGGGGCTGGCAGGCTATATACACTGGGGCAGGGGCTGGCTGGCTACATACTGGAGAGGCTGTCAAAATGCATTTCCCACCCTCGGCTTATACTCGAGTCAATAGGTTTTCACAGTTTTTTGTGGTAAAATTAGGGGCCTCGGCTTATACTCGGGTCGGCTTATACTCAAGTATATACGGTACAAGATAGGTTCTTTGGGTTCGTTCTTAAGTTGAATTTGTATGCAAGTTGGAACTGGTATCTTTTATAATTCTAACTGCAGACAAATCCAGAGAGCTTCACCAGAGCTTATAGTGGCAATAGAGGACAGTCTATAATTAGGGGACGTTTGTAAGTTGGGTCCCCTTAAGTCGGGGAATGTCTGTATTAGCAGGCCAGCTACTGCAGCAGATTCTAGGTTTACACAGAAACAAGCCATTTGTGTGCCTCTGGCTTAAAGAAACTCTAAAACAGGAAATGGGTGTCTGCAATCTATGTCAGTTCCATACAACTAAATTGAGCAATGGCCACCCATGCATATATCTGCTCTATTCACATAGTGCATAAAGGACCCCCACTCTCTGATCATTGGGGGTCACATATCCCCAGGCACTTACGCAATAAGTGCAGAAGTTTATTTGATGGGAATAACCTTTTGAATATCACTTGTAAATAGACAAAACAATTTAAAAAAAAAAACACATGAAAGGAAAAAAAGAGTCAATTGATGATCCATATAATTTCCCAAGCCCCTTATTTACCATTTCTTGTAAAAGCTCAACAACTTGTTGGATGCAGTCATTTACATCACAAGAATCTGTTTTCAATACCAGCTCTGGAGCTTCAGGCTTCTCATAGTCGGCATCAATTCCAGTAAAACCTAAAAGTGAATGGAAAGAAAGATTATTGAAACCGTCTTCATCTAATCGAACACATATAACAGAAGTGTCCATCTCAGATGCAGAGGGGAGTAACTAGTTCTGAGAGAGTCATGCCAAAATCCCTGTGTGCTGGTCATTTCCCATGGACCAAGCACAGTACAATGGACGGGAGTCCTTGCATCTTCGTCATATATGACACAAGTGTAGCAAACCTCAAGTCAGCACAGAGGGTGGATGGAATAAAGCATGAGGGGATGGAGGTTGTTGTAACAACAAGGCCGGTGGCTTCGAATCCTCCTTGGTGTCAAGCACTGATGTTGTTGTCACAATGGCAAGTTGGAACCCTCCTTTATCTCCCTGGGTGCTGAAGTCGCCAGTATTGAGGGGGCAGCACTGATGTAGGAGGATGGTGGTGGTAGTAGTAATTTTCCCCAAGGCACTCTCTGATATTGTGTCCCTGACCTGATGGTGTTTGAGAGGGTTCCTGATGTCTGTACAGAGAAGATGGATGGAGGTGGCAGCAGTGCGGTAAACAAGAACTTACTTCACTGAAGTATTTCATCCACACAAATAGAGGCACAAGAATTGGTTACATGATATTTGGTTGTCTGGCTGGGCGAGAGCTGGAGGGAGGCGATGGTGGAAATAATGCTTGTCCTCTTCGCTGTCTCAGAAAAACACCTACCATCTACTGCACTTAAACTTGTAGTGGCATCCAAATTACACTATCCACAACTCCCAGCTGTGGGGTGTGAAGCTCTTCAAATAAATAAACCTTGTAGTTACTCTTCTCGCTATATTTGAGTGTGGCTGAACCCAGTAACAACTCACAGAAACTTTCCTTGTCGTGCCCTCACCCAAACTTTCCACTCTTACACATTTCCTAAGTCTCCTCAAAGCATTTCCCTCTCCTCAACTACTCCTTTACCCTCTACCCACTCTTCTATACTTGTTTCTGTCAGATTGTGGTACCATTCCAGCTCAGTGCAATAAATAGAAACAACCACTATGGGTCCGCATTACACACCAAGGACAAATGACATTACATTTGTCATGTGAATTACGTTACAGATCAATACATATACAATTTAGTAAAGCCCTCTGGGTCATTGGGGCTACATACCTGCCAGATGAACAGTGGCATTGTAACAGTTAGTAGAGTGTTGGCGCTGCTGTTCGGCCAGCAGTGACTCCTTGCATGTTTGTGTACAGCCTATCTTAGTTGGGCAATATCAGAGAATATGAGAGCAAAGGTATGATGGCATCCTGTACGTGTATTTTCACATATGACATATTTGGTAGTATTTAACATTTTTTCTACCCAAAATTCTTTTGTGTTCATGTGTTTCAAAAGCTATCGATTTAATCTATTTTACAAAACTGATTGTGCTACATACATTAGTCCTTTCCTTTTTACTTTCAAAAGTTCAAACCCACTATAGAGAAAAATTCTGGTAATCCATAATTATGCCATAGTGGAGTGTAATCAATAGAATCTTTAATTGCCAATAATTTTGTAAATCACCCCCAACTCTTATCCAATAAAGTACGCATCTCAAATGAGGGGCCCTTAAAGAAAACTAACGCCAAATTCCGTCATGATATATCAGGGACACTTACTCACAGATCAAGGCACCAGGACAAGATCTTCATGTCCTTCTAAAATGAATAAACTTTAATATTTATGCTATTGAACCTCAGGGCTCTAGTGGGTGTTTCCAGAGCCATTCAGTTCGGTCTTTTCAATGGTTGTTATAATGAGCAGAGCAGACTCATTAGTATCATTTTAAAACTTTATTTTATTTTAGGAGGAAGGAAGCCATGGATAACAAATATAAGATTACCACAGTCATGGTGCCTGGAAATATGAGCGACTGTCCCTGGTTTATCCATGCTTTATTTTAATGGCAATTTCCTTTAAACTACCAGATTACAACAGAAGCAAAAATGGAATAAAAAAAAAAAAAATTTGCTCAAAATTTTTGTAAATGAAAAAGAAAAAGATCTACATTCCCCAATGGATTGCAATGGTGATGAAATAAAAGAAGAGATTTGATCCAACATGGAGAACTGGTCAAAATGTATAATTGTGGGAGCAATATCATCTTGACCAGTGAAATTTGGTCTGCTCCGGTAAGGAGGATATTATTGCCAGATGTTCACTTTTGATTTCAATTTCTTTAAAAGTAAAAGGATGTCACTGCCATATAGCATTAACTTTATCTTCTACTCGACTTGAGCCACAGCCTAGAAAGACCCCACAGGATCTAATTTTCAGAGCAAGTGGTTCGAGGCAGGGCAGGGGCAACCCCGCTTCGCCCCCCTACTTAGAGCAAAATCCTCCAATTCCCTCAATTTAAATGTTAACGTTAGGTGATAAAATAATTTAACCCAATCTATAAATGTCTTCCCTAATCGAAACCTACTCATAGTCTCCCAGAAGAAGATCCACCCCACCCTGTCAAACTATTTCGACACGTCTAAAGACAGGATGTAAAGTAGCGAATAAATATCTAATGTTATCTCTAGTAATATGCCCAGGGACAAACCCAGATTGATCACCATGTATTATCTGGGTAATAAACTGTTTTAACTGATTTAACAGGTTAGCATCCTAATTCAACAACGAGATAGATCTGTAGGCCTCATTATCCAAGAATCTTCCCCGCCCCCCCCCCCCCCCCAAAAAAAAAATACAGACCAAGATAACTCCACTCCTTATGTGATTTCCTCTCACACCTGTTTCAGTATGGAAAAGAGAATATCTCCAAATACTGTATATACGTCCAGTATAAGCCAACCCGAGCATAAGCCAGGCCCTAATTTTACCACAAAAAACTGGGAAAACTATTGACTCGATAGAAGCAGAGGGTGGGAACATGAATTGGGTCACAGACCCCCCCTTTTTCAGGTATATAAGCCAGCTTGCACCACAGTAGTACACAGCCCGAGCCCAGACTCTGCCCAGTAGGTATACAGCGAGCCCAAAAAAAAAAAAAAAAAAACCTAGTATCACTCCGATGCCCCGATGCGTAGCGCTGCTCACGATGTCGAGGGGCTCGTCTTCAGCTCCCGTGCCATGCTCTCTCCCGGCAGCGGCATAGGTATGAAGCGCCGATTGCTGAAGTCATGCTGGCGCGCCCGGAGAACAACATGCAGGTCTGCAGAGACGAGCTGTGGATGCCTGCAAGAGAGCCACGCGGAAACGGGGGAGCAGCGGCTAGCATCGGGGCACCGGCGGGTGAGTATATAAGTTATTAGTTATAAGAATTGTTTATTTCGTATGACGTGTGTATAAGCCGAGGGGAGGTACTATATGTTCCCAATTAAAACATAATCGTATTTCAATGAATAATATGTTTCTTGCATAGCAGTTAATTAAAATCTAACGTCAGAAGGGGTTAAATTCTCAGTATCGTTGTAGACTAAATGGAGGCGATAGTCTTCATGTATTTTAGTTTTATATTTGTAGGAGGTGGCTGTTCAAGGCTGTAGCCCCATTACTGTCGGCTTACCCAAAGTGTGATAAGGAATGTCTGGATGCAAGTTGATAGACCAGGGACGACTAGAGTTAGAGCCCGAGTGGGACACCTAGCGTTTGCAAGCATCGGCATAAGAATAAATGCACGAAACATTATACGTCCACCCATCCTCTGGAGCTACACAGACCCTAGGTGACCAATCCACAGGTCCTATGAAACTAATTAGAACGAAAAAAATTCCTTATCACACTTTGGTAGACGAAAAGTATAGGGGCGGCTACCAGGCCTTGAACAGCCCTCCAACCCTCCCACCACCCACCCTACTCCAAATAACCTCTAAAAAGAAAACAGAAGGATATCGCCGCCATTTAGTTCTACAACGATACTGGAAGAAAATTTAACCCCCTTTTGCTGTAGTTTTTAATATTAACTCGCTAGGTCAAGAAACACAATATTACGATAATTGAAATAAAGATTTATGTTATGGGATATGGGAAAATAAGTACCTCCTATAATCCTGACCAAGGGGGTCTTTGTGAGGCATAAGGCCTCTTTTTTGATGAAATAAATTCAGTTTGATGCGGACCCAGTCCAAAAAAAATATCACCATTTCATTTTTTGAGTGCTATTGCTCATTTGAACTATGGGGACGCTTTAATTTGATTGGTTAAAAAACTCGGGTTATAACGGGAAAAAGGTATATACTTACTAGTATCATAAATGTACAAGGGGGGAGATATCCATGCCAGACGAGGGGTTACCCGACTGGCCGCCAGTAGTGAGGCTTCATCCTCGTAGTTCTTTAACCATCAGTGGGAAAGACAATATTTCTTTATGCTCCTTTTTAAGTGAAGGAAATTCAATCTCATCCAGATATGTTTGAATGTATTCATAACTTCATTTCTGAACAATACAGATTTTGAAAAAAAATTGTACAAATACATTTCTTATTTATCTTTAGATATTTTACCTTCCTTATCGCTCATTGCAGATAGGTTTCTTATATCTTGTTGGTATTGAGCCTTATTTGCCAAATATTAACCAGACATCCCACATCCACTCCCTCAGGATTATTGTTATATTATGTAAACATGCACCTTCAATAATAGGCCAAATAGGGCATCTATTGTAAAGAGAACTAGTATTTATATGTGGGCAGACAAGTACCGTAATCTACCCGTGCAGCCCAGAGTCTGTATGAGCAGGCATAATGAGAGCATGTGTCACAAGCCGGAATTTAAAAATATAACATTTTGGGCACAAGGTTCTAATTTCTTTTCAGCTAAAACGTTTAAAGAAACCTACCATGAGGAATCAGAAGTAGATCTTTTTGTAGATCTACGCTCCAGTAACCTCTGCAGTTAATTTACATTTTACTAAAATAAAGTTTTTTATCAAGTTCGGTTAGGTTCCAGGATTGTTAGATTACAGATTAGGGCAGGCAGGAGGAATCAGATCTACTTCTGCTGGTAGATTTCTCATGGTATGTTTCCTTTAAAGACCTATTTAAAGAATAAGTTAAAAGTAGACAACACTAACAATATTGAATTTTGTGTTGCATGAAACCACAGGTTTTAATGTGATCCTACTCAGAAGCAACATCAACCGTGCACCAGCACTAATATTTCCATGTCTCTGTGCAGCCCTAGCCATAAGGGCTATAACACATGGGCGAAGTCAAGCAGATTGCAGGGGATGTGACTCCAAGCATCATAGTGATATAATGTCTTGTACAGACCATCCGTGGCCATGTGCTTTAGCCCAAATAATAAGGAACCACTGGAGTCACAACCAAGTAATGTGTCAAATCGCAGTGACCATGGTAAAAGATATGCAGGCAATTTCACTTTGGTTTATAGGAGAAATAGCCTGCAAAGAAGAAAAGATTTCCTTTATGAATCACCGCCTGTACTTTTATTTTGAAGTTAAAAAAAATGGATATTGAGGGTTCCTTGTGGAGTCATTTAAACTATCACAACCTTACAGGGAAATCTGGAGTCAAAGGATTTCCAGATGAAGCTTTACCTTTGATTTCGCCAGCTCTTGCCATTTTATATAGGCCTTTGACATCTCGCTGTTCACAGACATGCAAAGGGGCATCCACAAACACTTCATAAAACGGCAGACTAGCGGCCTCATGAATTTGCCGGGCATTGTTACGATCCTGAATAAAGCCAAAACAAGCAAGAGAGTTAATAAGGTATTGTAGGTTTTATACATAACAGACCGTCTTTTAAAGTTAAAGGAAAAAAAAATGTAATCCTTCTTTGCTTTGTTGTTTCAAGATAACAAACATGGAAAGAGCTTGTAATACTTTTAATGTAATTTCTCATAACAACCAGACTACAGAGCACATTGCAGAGATCATCTGCGTCCAAAATGTCATTAATCTACTGCAAGCTAAAAATCTGTCTTCCAAGATTTCCAAGCTACTGAGACTGGAATATATGGAAAATATTTTGCTATATGGGGTGCTCGGGCCAAGTAAGCAAAGGGAAAAAAAAAAAAAAACTGTCCTGCAATACTGATTTATTTAAATGGACGAGGTGTAATCAAAGGCTTTTTGTGCACAGCCGGACCTCGGCTTATAAAAAGTTGGGGATCACTCATACCGTATCAATGTATAGTAAATATAAACAAGAGGGGCTGAAAGGAATATCAAAGTCTTAGAACAGACTCAACAAGCCATTTTTTTCAATGTTCTTTTTTTGTCAAACACCAAAAGGACAGGTTCTACATTTTTTTTCACTGATCAGTGGAAAAAAACTAAGTGTGAAATAGCACATTAAAAAGAATGGTTCAAGAAGGCATCAGTGAAAAATCATTGAAGCAAAAACCTATCTGAATGTGTCCATAAGCTGCAATGGGTTCAGTAAAAAAAAAAAATCACTAATGTAAAAGAATGCCAATGTGAATCTGTCCTTAGTTTAACAATTCAATCACGAACTGAAAACCAAGCCTAAAAGAGAAGACATTTTGCCTCCTTGTTTCAGAGAATCAGCAACACTGAGATTTCTTTCTAGCCCCCAACAGTTGCAAAGAGATTAGTGCCAGCATCTGACAGTGTAGAATATTATAAGGATCAGAGAGGGTGTGTGTTAGTCAGCGTCGGAGAAGTTACTGCGGAGTGAAGTGAGGTCTCTCTATGGTCATCTAGAGGCTGTGTTCACACATTGCGTTTATTTCGTCCCAGGCTCTGAACATAGATGATCTTCTCTCTAGGGTTGGGCATAGCAGGTTCTTCTCATGAAAACCACCTTTCTGCTGGCTGTAGTCTCTCTCTACACTCCAGCCCCGATCCCCTGCATTCCTAGAGGAGCTCACAAATACACCCTTCCTTCCAGCAAGAAACTGAGGCAAGATACAGGCAAGATACAATGTTTATAGCAGGGGGTCTGTGTGTTTTATAGCTCTGATGTAGCAGAGCTGAAGTAGGTCATTGTGTGTTATATCCATCTCATCATATCATCCCTGATCTGTCTCATCTCTCTTCCTAGGTGTCAGATACTAGTACAATGTTCAGAAGCTCACACTTCCCTGCTGTAATCTCACTGAAGCAAAGAGAATTTTAGCACACAATGGGTGGAGGGGAGGGTAGTGCTCTGCACAGGATAACAGACTGTGAAGTCAAATTACAGAAGGGTCACAATGCCTGGATCTACGAGTAAGTGTCCTTTGTTTATCATGCTTGATTTTGATGGTGCAGTTACTTGCTCAGTGTTTCACTAAAACATTGTGAGGAACATCACTTGAAAGATGGAGAACATAAAATGGCAACATCATGCAGAAACTATATAAAAAAATGTATATGATGTGATACCACACAAGTCTGAGGTTTAAAGAGGGATTCATTTAATGAAAAAAAAAAGGTTGGGAACAGACATGGCTGCAGTTTGGGGAAAATGAATCATTCAGCCCCATATAGTTTACCCTTGTCCTCATTCTTCCTTGTTTGTTGGGAATAAATTCAAGAAGGAACACTCCATGGATTGGCATCTTAAAAATTGGCCTGTGTAGCACTGCTGGAAGACACACTGGCCTAGTATGTCCTCAGCAGTTTGTGAAAACTGGATAATGATCTGAGATCTGCAGCTCCTATTTATACATTAAGTACAGGAGCTTCATAGACAGGACAGGTACTGGCTCATGAATGTGTGATATATTAGCAGGTAATAAACCTGGAAAACATTTACCTTGGCATATGGAGATATGAAACTAGTAATGCAAACAAGGCCAGCATCGGCAAATAGTTTGGCAACTTCTGCAATGCGACGAATATTTTCTTCTCTGTCTTCCTGGGTAAAGCCAAGATTTTTGCTGAGCCCATGACGAATGTTGTCCCCATCTAAAGTATAGCAAGGAATGCCATGACACACCAAATACTCCTCCAGTGCCATGCTGACTGTGGTCTTTCCAGCACCAGATAGACCTGTAAAAACAAAAATATAGAGAAAATAGGAAATAAAATTCAATGTAAAGGTGGTATTACTGTTGGTGGAGTTGATCATAGCAGGTGCAAGGCAAAGTAAAAAAAAAAATAATAATAATTAAAAAATTGCCAAAAGAAGCTTTCATTTTGATATTCTATAGTTTCTTATTTTCCCTGGATTTACTAATTTATGATGAGTTTATTGGCCAGTCGTGTTATCTGTTCACAGAAAGTGAACTTTTAATTTTTGTTGGAAATTTTCGTTCTTACCCCCCTCATTCAAAAAGCTATAATTTTTTAATGTTCCATTTACAGAGATGCATGAGGGCTTATTAACTTGGGGACAAATTGTACTTTTTAGTGGCACAATTTAATATGCCATACAATGTACTGAAAAAAACCACACATTTGCAACATTTTCTTGTGGGCTCTGTTTTTTAGCAGTACACGCTAGCGTTTTAATTTATATCCATTTAAGACCTGTAGGACCATGTGATAATTTTTTATTCAAATATTTATGGATGTTGCGTGGTGGTTATGGACCATACCCAGGTGGAAAGAAATTACCAATAATATGAAACAGAACATATATAACAGTGAGAATGTAGCCAAATATAGTCACCAATGTTACATAGGCGGCATAAGCTGGGGTGTCCTTGAAGAGGAACAACAGTTGTCACATTCTAGTGAATCTCTCCATGGTCTGAGAGTTCTTCCATACAGCAATTGTTAGAAAGTGAGGTATAATGTATACTGAAGCTACCCGCCTCAATGATTGGAACATATGACATCAATAAGTCTCTTTTTAGTAGAATGGTGGCTCTACTCCCATGTAAAGTGGCATCAGAAGAACATGTAAAAAGACATTTAAAAAGGTACCGTGTGTGGTTTGTGGGGGATGGGGGTTCCCTGGTGGCAGTTTCTCTTTAACCCCTTAATGACCACCCTATCGGCTTTTTACGGCGGTCATTAAGGGTACTTCTTCTGACACGTACGCCTTTCTACGGCGGCGCGTCAGAAGAAGATTTCGGGACACCGGGTCTCGCTGGTGCCGGTGCCGGGCTGTGATCTTACAGTCCAGACCCGGCACTAACACCCGGGATCGGAAAAACTCCGATTCCGGGTGTTTAACCCCTTACAACACGCCGCGGCGTGTAAGCGTGTCCCGCGTGGATTGGACCCCCCCCGGTGTGCTTACCGGGGGATCCGATCCCTCCTGCCGCAGCCCCGAGTTCCGATGAGTGACCCGGGGCTTCCAGCTCCTCTACCCGTCGGGTTCTGCCTTCCTGGCAGGACCTGGCTGTAAGTAACTGAGCATGATATGTAAATGATTTACAATGATTATTTATAAATAAATAAAATAAAAGTCCCATAATCTCCCCAGTTACACATAAAATGCAAATAAACAATATAAAACACGTACATATTTGGTATCACCGCGTCCGTATCAATCTGTACAATAAATCTAAATCAATCTTGAACCCGCTCGGTGAACAACGTAAAAAAAAAAAAAACTCGAAAAACTTCCCGTAATATACAATTTTTCATCAAACACCATGACAAAAAATGCTCTAAAAAGTGATCAAAAAAAGTTACGTTCTCTAATATGATACGATCGAAAAGAACAACTCTTTTCGCAAAAAAATAAGCCCTCAACGAGGTCTGACAACAGAAAAATACGGAAGTTATGGCCCTAAAAAGTTGTCAACAGTAAAAACAATGCGATATTCTGCAATATTGGTTTTGCTCAGGAAAATTGAGCAAAGATAAGAAAAACTATATAAATGAGGTATCGCCGCAATCGTAGTGAACAAGAGAATAAAGATAAAATATTATTTTTATGTTACGGTGAGCAGGGGGAAAAAAAGTGCTAAAAATCCCAAATAAAAATTGATGATTTTGTTTGTGTCCCCCTTGAAATAGTTAATAAAATCTCATGAATAAGCTATAGACCCCCAAAATGAATTATCTATACATTGTATCCGTAACAATATAAGCCCTCATATGTTTGCATTACCAAGAAAAAATAAAAATCTATAGGTTGTACAATGTGACAATACAAATCTGCTGTGAATGGCGCCTCCATTCATTCTATGCTCGGCTGTGCGCCCGTACAGAAGTTTACCACCACATATGGGGTATCAGTGCACTCGGTAGGAATTGGGCATCAAACGTTGCAGTGCGTTTCATCATTTAATTTATTCTGAAAATGTCAGTTTTGGCCTAAATGAATGTATTTTCCAAAAAAATTCCATAGTTTCTAAATCGCAGGTCCATATTGTATTAACCCATGTGAAACACTTAAAGGGTTAATGGACTTACTAGAAGTTGTTTTACATACGTTGAGGGGTGAAGTTTCTATAAAAACACGTACATATTTGGTATCACCGCGTCTGTATCAATCTGTACAATAAATCTAAATCAATCTTGAACCCGCTCGGTGAACGACGTAAAAAAAAAAACTTGAAAAACTTCCCATAATATACAATTTTTCATCAATGCAAAATGCAAAAACCCCCACCTTTGTATGAAGAGGACTCAGCCCGTGAGCCCTCTTCATACATCCCTTATACCTCTGCGCCGTAGAGCTACGGCGCAGAGCGTTAAGGGGTTAATCAGTGCCATAGACACACTCAATCTTCCCCCTCCATTCACTGTCTGTGTTGGCGATCTCTGTCTGCCAATGAGATGCATAGTGAGGAAGGTGCATGTGTGACCAGCTGCTCTATTCCTTTGGGGTATAATGGACTCCTTTTCTGGTGACCCATAGGGCTCACACCAATGAAACCTGCACCAATCAGCAAGTTATTTCCCATTTTTGATATTTCCCTGTTTTAAATTTTTTTCTTTAATTCCTGGAACCCCCCTCGGCAACCTGTGAGTAGAGATGAGCGGACCTGAAGTTCCCATTCAGCGTTTAGCTACTGCCATGCGATCCAGTCCCAATGGGCAATCTTAGCCATAGTTTGTTGCTATGGACGTCAGTTTGCCGGATTGGCTGTTTGGCCAGCAATGTGTCCAGGTCACGCGGCCAAACCCTAATCATTTAATTTATTCTGAAAATGTCAGTTTTGGCCTAAATGAATGTATTTTCCAAAAAAATTCCATAGTTTCTAAATCGCAGGTCCATATTGTATTAACCCATGTGAAACACTTAAAGGGTTAATGGACTTACTAGAAGTTGTTTTACATACGTTGAGGGGTGAAGTTTCTATAGTGGGGTCATTTATGGGGTTTTACTATTATTTAAGCCTCTCAAAAAGCTGAGTTGTCCCTCAAAATGTGAGTTTTGGCAATTTTCATGAAAATGAGAAAAATCGCACATAAAGTTCTGCACCTCATAACATCCTAGAAAAATGAGAGGATGCATAAAATATCAGCTCAACATAAAGCAGATATTCCGTAAATGTTAATTTATCAAGCTTTTTGGGTAGTTTTACTTCCTGTCTGGAAAGCAGAACATTTCAAACTTGGAAAATGAAGAATTTTTACAAACTTTTGCCAAATTTTCACTTTTTTTCAGAACGAAACGCAAAACTTATCACTTAAATTTTATAACTAACATGAAGTACAATGTGTTCAGAGAAAACATTCTCAAAATGTTAAAGCGTTCCGAAGTTATAACCAATTATCGTGAGACATGTCAGATTTGAAAAATCAAGTCTGGTCATTGAGCTGAAAACTAGTGTCGGTGATAAGGGGTTAAAGGACATTTGTCATCAGGTCTGTGTCACTTGTCCTGTCACTACTGCCTGTTGTAGCAGCTCACAAGGATCCCATCCCAGCTTTTATCTAGTCAATTTATACATTAATCATTGCAACATCATCTTTTCTTTATTATGTAAGGCTGGTAACATGGTCAGAGGCAGTGATGTCACCCCTGTTCCCCCTCCCCTCTCCTCCCCCTGCTCATATCTGTGTGTAATTGATAGTAAAGCATTGCTAGTGTGTGTGCTGCATCTGCTGACATGCTGCATCCTCCTAATACATAGAGACTCACAATAGCTACACAAGTACCTGACATGTTCTGCTATAACATGGCTGCCTGGAGCGGTTGTATATCTCCTATACACACACAGGCTGCAGAGGGCGTGGCTGGCAGCACATCATTATACAGGCTGTCAGTCATGCACTGGGGGTGTGGCTGTGCCTCCCACTCATGAATAAGCCGGACAGCTGAATATGCTAATGACTCATTGG
The DNA here is from genome assembly GCA_019512145.1 of Engystomops pustulosus. NCBI lineage: Eukaryota > Metazoa > Chordata > Amphibia > Anura > Leptodactylidae > Engystomops > Engystomops pustulosus. The sequence goes on along the minus strand of CM033641.1, from coordinate 94,079,402 downwards.
ACATTTCACAGGTCATTTGCATACAGCTTTAGGACCTCATTGCTTTGGTTTACAGGCATGTAGAGGGACAATGAAGGGATAGAGGCAATGCTTTCTAATGGCAGTTTATGAAAATATATTTAGTTTAGGGAGGTTATTTTGCCTGACGGGTTCTCTTCAACTAGGCCCTACATAGGTGAACGAATGCAGGGCACACAATTTAGGTTGTTTTGTGAACTATAGTGAGCCATGGTAAAGTATGTATGGTAAAGCATTGCTAGTGTGTGTGCTGCATCTGCTGACATGCTGCATCCTCCTAATACACAGAGACTCAGACATAAGCTACACAAGTACATGACATGTTCTGCTATAACCTGGAGCGGTTGTATATCTCCTATACACACACAGGCTGCAGAGAGCGTGGCCGGCAGCACATCATTATACAGGCTGTCAGTCATGCACTGGGGGAGTGGCTGTGCCTCCCACTCATGAATAAGCCAGACAGCTGAATATGCTAATGACTCATTGGACATTTCACAGGTCATTTGCATACAGCTTTAGGACCTCATTGCTTTGGTTTACAGGCATGTAGAGGGACAATGAAGGGATAGAGGCAATGCTTTCTAATGGCAGTTTAAGAAAATATATTTAGTTTAGGGAGGTTATTTTGCCTGACGGGTTCTCTTCAACTAGGCCCTACATAGCTGTACGAATGCAGGACACACAATTTAGGTTGTTTTGTGAACTATAGTGAGCCATGGTAAAGTAATATATAGTTTACTGTATTACACATATAGGATTACATACCTGTCAGCCACACTGTACAGCCCCGGAAACCACTTCTTGTTCCAAGAACCTGTCCTCTCTTGTTTCTGCTGACATGGTGAGCTTGGTAAGTAACATTGGTTGCTCGCTGCATACCCTACATGGAGGTTCAAAAGATATGTAAGAAAGGATACGAAGTGTGTACCAATAGTTAGGCATATTTATCAATAGTGAGTTACGTGTGATGCATCATTTTCAGATATGCAGGGTATCTGCAACGGATGGCCTTATTGCCCATTGGAATGCATGGGTCAGTATTACGGTTTTATGCAGTTGTGTGCATGAGGCCTTAATGTGACAGGAGAAGCACCAGCCCCAACACAGAAGTGGCAGAGCTTCATTATCATACGTTTATAATTGTTTTTTCAGCACTGAGCTCAGGTATTAAACAAGATCATTGCCTGCATGAGTGTAGCTACAGCATTCTCAAGTTATGTTTGATTCATAATGCATGAAATCTGTAGATTTCCTTTAATTACAGAGAGCTAGATCAGTCTATTCAAGCAGCAAGTAAGATCGAGGTCAATTAGCTGTAGATAAGCCAAATACCTGAGCTATAAAATTTTTAAAGTTGGGTGGTAGAAGAGCCTACTTAAATTACTAAACACTATCCCGATATAATAGCTGAGAAGAATGAAGTAAACAGATGTCAGGAAAGGAAGGAGTAAACATGTTATCCAGGGTAATACCCCATAGCTGGGAGGTTAGGAAAGGGCTGATACTTTTGAGGAGTAAAGATAATGGGGCAGATTTATCAAGCTGTCTGAAAGTCAGAATATTTCTAGTTGCCCATGGCAACCAATCACAGCTCCCCTTTAAAATATTCATGAGCAGTGGTAAAATGAAAGCTGGGCTGTGATTGGTTGCCATGGGCAACTAGAAATATTCTGACTTTCAGACAGCTTGATAAATCTGCCCCAATATCTGCAAAGGGGCCAAGATCATTGAAGACTTGTATATAGCCTTCACTGCAGCGTGGTGCCGAAGAAAGCCAAAACAAATGACGAAGATGGTAGCCAAAACAATCCTACACAGGACTTATGCTATTTGAAGGTCAGTTGTTGTCATGGACACGTTTGCTGACCAGTGCATTATTTTCTAAGCTGTTGTTAGGGGTTGAAAAACAAGTCTGGAGAATGCTCCTGCCCTGGGGTGAGAATTTACATTTGGTAGAATGTCCCTGCTAGAGGAGGTAGTGTGATAAGGAGAATGCCACTGACCTAAGGTGTTACATGACTAAGAGTGGAATCAAAGTATATGCGACATTGTGCAACAATTGTACGGTATCTATGAAGAAACTACCCTGTTTCCCCTAAAATAAGACATCCCCCGAAAATAAGACCTAGTACAATTTTGTTCATTCTTAGAAATATAAGGCCTCCCCTGAAAATAAGACCTAGTGGCAGACATTGCTACATCTCCCCCCAAGCCGTATATTAGTATTAGTAGATCTTTCAGATGCTGCAATAGGTTGTGACATGGGTGAAGAATTGCGGAATAAAATCACTGACTGTTGCAGGACCAATAAGCTACAAGCAACTACTGGACATGAAGTGGTCATTTAAGGAAAGTGCTATTGCTAAATATGAGAGGTTAGGGCCAAATATTCCAATAATTCAGTGTTTGGAGAGCTATGAGGATGTTTTAGAATATGATTTTTTGTTCACCAATAAATGTAAATTCTTCTTCATGGACAAATAAGACATCCCCTGAAAATAAGACCTAGTGCCTCTTAAGGAGCAAAAATTAATATAAGACACTGTCTTATTTTCGGGGAAACAGGGTATCAATATGTGAATGAAGGGCAAGAGAAGCCCCTCACATGGCTGTTTATTTTGGACATGTACGTACTGTTGTTTAAACACATAGCACAGTCTCTTCTATGGGCTTATGCACAGAGCCATTTATTCCATGGCCACATGTATGAGCCAACAGACAGCTGAAAAGCTCACAGTAGGTCCTATTCCTTTCCGAGTTTGTGGCTTGTGCCGTGTTTTATTATTGTCCTCGGCACGAGTCGTCCTCACATGATGACCATTGGCCCACAAACAACTGACCAAGGGACCATTGTTTGAGGACCGAGAGTAGATATCACTGAACAAAAATCTGAAGCCAATATGGCACCACTTTAGATTCTTCTAAAGCAATTTTCACCAGTGTAAACATTCAAGTAAGAATGTCAGGCCTTTTCAAATTGCAAAACAAATATTAATGAAATTATGAAGTCAGGAGTTTAGCATGAAGGTCAAGCTCTGGAGGAGTGTTCTTACGCTGCCAAAAGAACACTGCTAAAAGACACAAAGGTATGGTTCCACACTTTAGGGCTCGTACCTAACATGACAACACTTTTTCAAGGTCAAAACTGCTGGTAGACACCCTTTAACTCCTTGATAATGTGTGACGTATTAGTACGTCACACATCTGTTATGGGAGTATGGCGAGGGCTCTCGGCAAACTGGTAGCAAACAAAAAACAAAACCCATCAGCTCATCCCTCAGAAGGGATAAAACCGGATGACCAAATTAAAGCTAGGCCGGTGTTCATCCCGTTTCCCTTATCTCGGATATGTAACTAGTATATGGCTAGGATATACCCCATAACTCTTCCAAAGCAGAGGTGCCTTTTAACACAGTGTTTTCCCACTGGAAACTGGACAACCTGCTAAGCCATATGTCCTTGTTTTAAGTAAACTTTCTAAATGAGCCCTGACACATATTCCATTATATCCGCTGAAAAGCTCACAGTAGGTCCTATTCCTTTCCGAGTTTGTGGCTTGTGCCGTGTTTTATTATTGTCCTCGGCACGAGTCGTCCTCACATGATGACCATTGGCCCACAAACAACTGACCAAGGGACCATTGTTTGAGGACCGAGAGTAGATATCACTGAACAAAAATCTGAAGCCAATATGGCACCACTTTAGATTCTTCTAAAGCAATTTTCACCAGTGTAAACATTCAAGTAAGAATGTCAGGCCTTTTCAAATTGCAAAACAAATATTAATGAAATTATGAAGTCAGGATTACAGAGAGTTAAGCATGAAGATCAAGCTCTGGAGGAGTGTTCTTACGCTGCCAAAAGAACACTGCTAAAAGACACAAAGGTATGGTTCCACACTTTAGGGCTTGTACCTAACATGACAACACTTTTTCAAGGTCAAAACTGCTGGTAGACACCCTTTAACTCCTTGATAATGTGTGACGTATTAGTACGTCACACATCTGTTATGGGAGTATGGCGAGGGCTCTCGGCAAACTGGTAGCAAACAAAACCCATCAGCTCATCCCTCAGAAGGGATAAAACCGGATGACCAAATTAAAGCTAGGCCGGTGTTCATCCCGTTTCCCTTATCTCGGATATGTAACTAGTATATGGCTAGGATATACCATATGTCTTCCGAAGCAGAGGAGCCTTTTAACACAGTGTTTTCCCACTGGAAACTGGACAAACTGCTAAGCCATATGTCCTTGTCTTAAGTAAACTTTCTAAATGAGCCCTGACACATATTCCATTATATCCACAACCCACAACATACTTTTAGGGCATATTGTTGGAAGATCAAAAATGCTGAGCAAAAAAAAAAAAAAAAAACTTTGTGAAACTAGCCACAACTACATATTACTTTGGTACTTCCAAGTACCTAAAGCATAGTGTATTTTATTGGAGATCTGAACACGCAAACGGGTCATGGCTGATGAAGTCATAAATCTGTCAGGCTTATTTTGCCTTCAACTGTGCAGAACTGTGATACCAAGCAAATCTACATGGATTTAAAAAAAAATGTATTAATATGAGCAGACAGGACAAGGTTATAAAAATGTGTCAAGAACATACAGTATATTAACAGCAGGCAAGACAGTAAAACAATGCAACCCTACCTACCACCTTCAAAATAAACTTAACAGGTCATTGATCACAAGTGCTTTGAAGTTCTATCCATCTATTATTCATGATACACTAAAAGTTACCTTGTACATGGAGCAGCACACAATGTGTAAATGAGCAAGACTTCTAGAATGAAGGACTAGGAATGTGTTTGCATCACTGCAACATTGTAGCAATGAAAGCTCAAGGTCAGTCTTCTCCCAACTGACAAAAGCCAAAAAAAATCATCTGTCCTGTGATAAAACACTCGCTACATAAAAAATTTACATGTAAAGTAATAACATCTTAACCCCTTAAGGACGCAGGGTTTTTTTTGCTCATTTCTCGTTCTCCACCTTCACAAATCCATAACTTTTTCATTTTTCCGTGTACAGAGCAGTACATGCCGTGTACTGGGAAGCAGGAAAAAAATTCCAAATGTGGAAAAATTGAAAGAAACGCATGTGCGTCACGTTCTTGTGGGCTGTTGTTACGACTTTCACTCTTCGCTCCAAATAACACCTCTCTACTTTATTCTTTGGTTCGGTGCGATCGCAGTGATGTCAAATTTTTACAGGTTTTATTGCGTTCTAATACATTTTCAAAAATTAAACGAATGTGTACAAAAAAGGGGAAAAAAGTGCTGCTATCTTTTGACACGAATAACTTTTTCATACTTTGGTGTACGGAGCTGGGGGAGGTGTCATTTCTTGTGAAATGAGCCAAAGTTTTCATTGCTACCATTTTGAGGACTGTGCAACATTTTGATCACTTTTCATGTCATGTAAAAAGGTGTAAAAGTCGCATTTCGGACATTTGGGCGCCATTTCCCGTCCCGGAGGTCACCACGAGTTAAAACTGTTTTTATATTTTGATAGATAGGGCATTTTTGGACACGGCGATACCTAACATGTTTGTGATTTTTACTGTTTATTATATTTTATACGAGTTCTAGGGAAAGAGGGGTGATTTAAACTTTTAATATTTTATTAATTTTTTACATTTTTTAAACTTTTTTTCTCACTATTTCTTAGACCCTCTAGGGTACATTAACCCTAGATAGTCAGATCGTTCCTACCATATACTGCAATACTACTGTATCGCAGTATATGGCATTTCTGCACACTATACATTACAATGAGCCAATGAATATTCGAAGCCATTCAGCCTCAGGCCATGGTATCCGATCGCCGCCCCCCGATGACGTTCGGGGGAGCGACGATCGGAGGAAACATGGCCGGGGGCAAGTTAAAGGTTAGCACCGGCGATCGGTGCAAGCACCGACTGCGGGTGTTAGCAATGGATCTTTGCTGCAATATGCAGCAAAGCCCATCTCTGTATGAAGAGGGCTCAGCCTGTGAGCCCTTTTCTACACCCTTCATAGCTCTGCGGCGGATATATCCGTCACAGAGCGTGAGGGGGTTAATACATTCTCTAGTAACAAACGTTTAGAGCAGGTATGACAAACACCAAGCCTCCAAAAACAACAAACCTAGGACGAGCAACACCCAAAGTCGAGCAGAAGCTGCGAGTAGTGAAATGTAATGTGATTTCTTTAATTGCCACTATATGTTGACTTGGAGTCTCTTGGGAGACAAAATATCCTGTGGCAACTTCTTCTGTGTAGTGAGTATATAAAATATCTGCATAGTTTTATGGTTATATCCTAAAGCATACATATAGATATATATCCCACTCATTAAGGTCCTTTATTTATTAACAGAAAATAATTTACTTGATTACACTCATCTATTTTTCCTACTATTGTACGTTACATACAGATTCCATAAACTTTTATCTCATTGTTTTAGTCTTAAAAATATTATTTTTTTTATGTACAGAGGTTACGGAAAGTATTCAGATCCCCTTAAATAATTCCCTGCATTGCAACCAATTAGAAAATCAAAAAAGTACTCTCCACTCCCATCTTGACATAAAAAAAAGTTTGGTAAATTAGCAAAACTGAAATATCACATGGCCATAAGTATTCAGCCCCTTTGCTCAGCATTGGGTAGAAGCACCTTTTGAGCTAGTACGGGCATGAGTCTTCTTGGGAATGATCTGGATAGTCTGGAAGTCCTTCGTTTGTTTCTTTGCAAACTGTATGAGGCTTTCTTATGTCTTAAACTGAGGAGAGGCTTTTGTTGGCACTCTCCCCACCAACCCAGGCCTGACTGGTAGAGGGCTGCAGTAATAGTTGACTGCATCTCTGGACTTCTCCCACAATCGCTTAGTTTGGCTGAACGGCTAGGTCGAGGAAGAGTTGTGGGTGTACTAAGCTTTATCTATTTAACCCCTTACAACATGAGATATACTATTACATCACATGTCTACAGCAGGTGTATGGAGAGGGCTCACGGCAACAATCGTGGGTGTTAACCATGTAAAAGACTCTGTCAAAGCTGCCGGATGGGCGCCGCCATTTTATATTTAAAGAATAACTGAAAAGGTTTTTTTCCCCCACAAATCAATAGATCTTGGGGTGTTAAACAACTTTGCCTATTATCTTTGTTACCTATATTCAGTAGTTTCCTTGCTATTCCCCTCAGATTACCTCAGAGCTTCAATAGCTGCTTCCTCTCCACATGCTGATAAGCCCTATGAATCCGTAGTTTCTTTACACTTTGTTTCTGAATTGGATTAATGGGAGAGGAGGAGCTACTGCTCCCTGCTGACAGGGGAGGAGGTCATGCGACAGAGTATGTAGCAGAGCCAGATGTGTGAATGCAGATGTCTCCTGCACAGAACAGTGATGTACAAGATCTCTCCTGTTCCCCATCAGTCCCTCCCTCCCAGTCTGATTCTACAGAACTTTCTTTGTTTCTGCAGAACTTTGTTTCTGCTCTTCATGCTGCTCCTCCCCTCCTCCACCTTGTCATTGGCACTCTCAGCTCTGTGTAGCTAAGCTATTAACCCTTAGTGATCATAAAGCACAGGCAGAGATTTTGTGTACTATTGATTTCTACCACTTATTACATGTCCCCAGCTCCTCCATGTGATTTAAGCTGTCAGGCTATTGGGAAAAAAAAACAAAGGGGGAATCACATATAACAGTTTGGTAAAATCACTATAGCTTTACAGTTACGCGTTAATTGGCGCCCTGGTTGGGGCGATCGGTTGCCATGACAGCCTTGGGTCTTACGAAGACTGTCTTCTTACAAGAACCTCAGTTCTCAAGAAGGCTGTCTTTCTGTTTTTAACCTATTCATTACAATGTGCAATTTGCACATTGTAATGAATGATGAGATAAATCCCCATACACTGCCATACGGCAGTATAATGTAGGATCAGACAACCTAGGGTTAAAGTTCCCGAGGGGGTCTGAAATATAGTAAAGAAAAAAAAAATTCTATTCCCCCCCCCCTTTTTTCCCCTTGAACTAGAACTTTATAAATAAACAGTAAAAATCATAAACATGTTAGATATCACGGCATCCCAAAATGTCTGATCAAAATATAATAACGGTTATCCCGGCGTTTAACCCCGTAACGGAAAATGGCGTCCAAAGTCGAAAATGACACTTAGGAATTTAGAAAAATATTAAAAATGCAATAAAAGTCATCAAAAGTCCATACAGTCCTAAAAATGTAAGCAATGAAAATGTCATAAAAAGTTGCAAAAAATGACACCACACACAGCTCCGTACACCGAAGTATGAAAAAGTTATTGACACCAGTACATGGAAAAATGAAGAATTTATTTTTGTACAGGAGGTTTTAATTTTTGTAAATGTATGAAAAAAATTATAAAACATATACAAATTTGGTACCCCCCCTCCTCGCACCAACCCAAAAAATTAAGTAGACATGTTATTTGGGGCTCACAGTGAAAACCATAAAATCCAAGCACACTAGAATATGGTGCAAATGCGTTTTTCACCATTTTCACAACATTTGTAATATTTTCCTGCTTGCCAGTACATGGCATGGAATATTAAATACCTTCACTATGAAGTGTAATTTGTTATGCAGAAAAAAACCCTCTCTTTACATGGAAAAATAAAAAAATGAAACTGGGACTCGGCGTTAAGGATGATGGAGGCCATTGTGCTCTTAGGAACCTTGAGTGCTACAGAAATTTTTTGTATCCTTTGCCAGATCTGTGTCTTGCCACAATTCTATCTCTGAGCTCCTTGGGCAGTTCATTAAACCTTATAGATTCTCTGAGTCTCATGTGCTCTGACATGCACTGTGAAGTCTTATATATACACAAGTGTGTTCCTTTCCTAATCACGTCCAATCAGTTTAATGAAACACAGCTGGACTGCAATGAAACAGAAGAACCATCTTAAGAAGGATCAGAAGGACGTGGTCAGCATGTGTGTTAAATATAAGTGTCACAGCAAAAGTTCTAAATACTTGTGATATTTCAGCTTTTCTTGTTTAATGAATTATCAAAAATGTCTACATTTCTGTTTTTTGTGTCAAGATGGAGTGCAGAGTGTACAAAAAAAAAAAAAAAGTCAAAGAACGTGCCTGCAGAGACTTTTAGAAAGAGACGGAGACATATAGATCACTAAAGGCTGAGATAAATGACTGTCCGGACAGTGTCAGAATCAGAGAACCTCCTGTTGTCACCTTGGTAGAAAACTTAACAGTGTGACAAAGGTGACAACAAATGGTTGTGGAAGGTCAGCTATGAAAACATGGTTTGTCTAAGTAGACAACTGACCACACAAATAAAGTCAACTACTACAATACAGCATGCTTAGATGCCACAAGGTGCAGATTCCAGGAAAAAAATGTATATTTCATACAATAAGACCTGGTGTCCTGAATCAAACAAAAGTGTGTGCTAACTGTTTAAACAGCAAGCGCACACCCCCATTCATTTTTAGGGGCTCATACACACATGGTTTTCAAATCCCTATGTGTGAGCTGACTGCATAAAGAGGGCTGATCCACAGGTTATCAGATATTGATGGTCTATCCTATTCATGACCATCCCCTTTAAATTTCACAGCCTTAAAGGGATTGTCCAATATTAAAAAAACAACACTATCATTATGTGGCTTGGAGGCTGCTGTTTGTCCACCTCTATACAAACTGTTAACAAAGACCGATAGTGATGTCACATCAACAGACGCGCTCCTACTGCAGCAGGAACTTTTGCTATACAAAGAGAGGCCCACAGTGATGTGATGCACCAGAGGAGCCATTTGTTCTTTGAGTTTTTTTACCTCCATTTTTGTATACCTGGTAGGCTGTGAATTCTGAAAAAAAAAAATATGATTTTGACAGGATAGGAGCATTTTTTTTCTTTGTGCATTATGTAATTTTAAAGGACATCTACCATATCTTACCCATCCGTTGCTTCTTCTTCTTCTTTACGAATATATTTTTGGTCTATATTCTAGAACGGCTCCATTTAAGGAAAAAAAAAAAAACATATCAAACATGTAAATCTTCTGGACGCACGCTCCGTGCTCTGTCCGCTGATAATTTATTAGCCGCTTTAGCCAGGTTCCGCTTGTGTAACTAGCAGTCAGTGACGTCACCCGGCAGTCTGCAAATCTCTCACATGCGCACAGCAACTTTCCTTGTGAGCCGGGTGCAAGCAAGAAAGTCCTGCAAGATTTGCAGACTACTGAGTGACGCCACCGGCAGTCCAGGAATTACACAGGCAGGATCTGGCTAATCTGGGAGCTGGAGATCTGCATATTTGATAAAAGTCTATTTTCTTCAATGGAGCCGCTCTAGACTATAGAAAAACGTGCGAGTAAAGAAGAAGCAACTGATGGGCAAGTTATAAGAGTCTACAATCAGTATATCCGATGGTAGATGTGCTTTAAATACATTTGTGGATTGCAACCAAATATTGCGTGGCTTTTGTTTTAGCATTCTCGGGAGTGTAAATTCCGGTTGACGTGGTGTGTTGTGATATATATAAATCTGCTCACTTTGTGTTGTTTTTACATCCCTAGTTGTGCATAAACCTATGCTTTGATGTTAGTTTTATGTAAGGATGTACGTTTTCATTGCATTTTCAATGCTTTTTCTTTATAATTTGTATTCATCAGCGGCACAGTGGTGGTCCAGGATGTCAACTGTTAATCAAGACAAATGCAATCGAAAGTTTTGAAAAGAGTTTCTTTACTTTTAAATCTGTTTTACTGCTATATTTTGCAGGTTGTGACCGTCTTAGCGGCTAAGCAGATTTTTGGTTGTTTCAGTTTTAATGACATATTATGACTTATTAATGTGAAATCTACTACATTTAGGGGGGTGTGAAGCTATTAATTTTCTGTTAGGGGCACATTTTTTGCTCTGGCCAATAGCACGCTAAAATTTACAGGAATGCCTGTCAGGGAGAGGGTTACGTCATCTGTATCTAGAGCTGAAACATAATAAGTTCACCTTTGAAGGTCACTAGAATCTTGAGAATATGAAGTGTCAGGCAAAAAAGCCCATCCCATTTATAGGACAACTACCAGGTAAAACATGCTGGTGTGTGCCCCCTCTGGCAGGATCTTCTCCTCTTTTAGCTTCTTATGCAAATTAGTCTAAGGTACTCTTGGCCCCATAGATGTTAATGGAGCCTGGAGCCGCTCAGCCTTATTTGCATCATTTTAAAAGACTTTTTCTTTTCATAAAAACAAGACAGTAAGAAGCTTAAAGAAAATATGGTCCTGCCAGAGGGGGCACACACCAGCATGTGCATGTACTTGATTTATAATCCTTGATCCTGGTAGTAGATTTCCTTTAAAGACTGATAGACCTCTTCTGTTTTTCCCTGCTGCCCATGGAACAGCAGCGGTGAGTTGTAATCATGATGAGTCCTTACATGATATATGACACATCTGAATGATAGTCATGGCCAATAGGCATAGGGGTACATGAGTGTTTAGGACTCCTTATAATCTGAAGACATGGCGTGATTTGGGTCACCTTCTCTCCTCTGTAGGTAGTATACAGAATCCTATACATGGGTATATCTACTGATGATATACTCATAGGGCAGTGGTAAAGAAGGTCATTATACATGGTCCCCAGTACAGGATCTACAGGATAGATGATACTGATCACTGGTGTATTATGTATATGTCACTTAATATAGAACCTTATGATGTGGTGACTCCACATGATAACGCAGCCGCAGTCACTGTGCACAGGGGCAGTGTGACACGCATTATTCCCGGATGTACATGTGAATGGACAGGACCAGAGTCCCCCGCGGTCAGGCTTTACCAGTCTGGTTACACACTCACCCAGTTCTGCAGCTTACTGCTCAGCTTCACCTTCTTGTTCCTGTTTTCAGATATCTCCATGTTGCTCGGGTGTCAGGAGCTTCAGTCCCCAGCGCTCCGTGTGAGGCAGGTAACAGCAGAAGATGCACTTGTAGTGATAGATGCCGGAGCAGAGGAGGAGGGGCTGTAACTCTTCTGCCCACACAGTCGTGCGGAGACTCGGCTTCTATGCCGCTGCTGTACTGCGCCTGCGCCGCAGCTCGGAAGTGACTTCTCAGCTCCGCCGCTGCAGGAAGTGACATGTAGTCGCTCGCTGAGGTATGCGAGCGCGACGGCTCGTCATAGGGGAATGGCGTCCTGCAGTCACGGCGCTGCTGGGGACTTACCTAGTCTCTGCCGGCCTGAACAGTGTACATTGTACTGTATGTTAGGCTCTAGTCACACTGATGTAGTCAATCTTCAGAGTGTAGTATAGGAAAATCTCTGTCATATAGAGGGATACATTTCTTACACAGCTCTGTACACTGAAGTTACAAAAGATTTAATTTTGTAAAAGTATTAAATAAACCATATCTAGCTTTCCATGTAAAGAGCTGTGTGATGGCTTGTTTTCTGCACAATAAATTGCACTTAATAGTGATAGTATTTAATATTCTATGCCGTTTTCTTGTGGGGTTGGATTTTACGGATTTCACTGCGCCACGAATAACATGTCTACTTTATTCTTTGAGTCGGTACAATCACGGAGAGACCAGATTTAAATAGGTTTTATAATGTTTTCATACATTTACAAAAATTAAAACCTGTACAAAAATATTTTGTTTTATATTGCTATCTTCTGGCGCTAATAAATTTTTCATACGTCAGTGTACGGAGTGCGACTTTGTATGATGTTTTGAATGCTACCATTCTTAAGACTGTACGACCTTTTGATCACTTTATTGAATTTTTAAAATTGTTTTCAAAATGTCTAAAAGCGCCATTTTTTTAAGCCAACGGCTTAACCGTGAGCCCTCTCCATGCACCTGACATGTGATGTGCTATTACGTCACATGTCGGGAAGCTGTTAAAGCTGTAAATCCACAGCCCATAAAAACAGGTTTTTGGTCAATGAAACTGCATTTGGAGATTTCCAGCTTCTTAGTTCAGTGGAATATTGGATTACAAGTAACCTGGTCTGTGAGCATTTTGCAAGTTAGTAATAAGTTTACATCTTACATAGACAAAATCAACACATATATGAATTGCAACACATCATATGCTATACACAGTGGGTCGCATTGGCGGAGGAAATTGGTTCTCATGCACATTGGGAGAGAGTGGAAAACAAGGGTGACCACAGGGGCGTATCTATGAGAGGCAGGCAGAGGCAGACATCAGAATGGGGGCCCCTTCCTGCTTAACAATATAAATATTAAACTCACATTTATGTACCTATATAGATAAACATACACCTCTTCAAACCATACAGCATATACACATCACAGATACACACACCTATACAGCATATATATTGTGCTGTACTGTCCTGCAATAAACCTGGTGGAGGAGTTGCCAACTGCTTCTTCAGCCCATTCCCACCTCCACCCTCCCTTACCTTTCCTTCTTTCCAAATCCACTCCAACCACATCTATACTCCATCTAACTTCCAAGTGGCTGTCATCTATTGACCCCCTGGTCCTGCCACTGCTTTTATTGATCATTTTAATACCTGGCTTCTTCACTTTCTCTCCTCTGACATCCCTTCTATCATCATGGAGGAGTTTAACATTCCCATTGATATAGCTCATTCTACTACCTCTAAACTCCTCTCGCTTACCACCTCATTCAGCCTCTCACAGTGGTCTTCCACAGCTACTCACAAAAACAGTAACACACCTCTGTTCCCTATCCAATCTCTCTAACTCTACTCTCCTCCAATCCGACCACAACATACTCACTTTCTCTACCAATCTGGTTTCAACCTCTCCTTCAGTCTACAGGCCTATACACCCACGTAGGAATCTCAAACATCTGGATTCCTGCAAACTCTCCGAGACGCTCCAACCCCTCTCTTCCATATCCTCATTCAAGGAAGTAGAAACTGCTGCCACCTTCTACAACACCACAGTTTCTTCAGCCCTGGACTTTGTAGCCCCCTTCACTCTCACTACATCTAGACAACCTAACCGGAAACCCTGGCACACCGACCGTACAAAACATCTGAGGCAAAGTGTTAGGAGTGCCAAACGGCGTGGAAGAAATCCCTCTCAAAGGAAGATCTGTCATACAAGCAGGCGGTCTTCACCTACAAATCTGCACTTGCATCTTCTAAACAGGATTACTTCATTAATCTTATATCTTCTTTATCTCAAAACTCCAAACAACTATTTTCTACCTTTAATTCCCTTCTACGTCCCCCTGCAGCCTCCCCAACCTCTATCATTTCAGCTGAGGAATTTGCCTCACACTTTATAAACAAAATAGACGACATCAGAGAAAGTTTCGACCTTCATTCCTTGCAACCCAACCACAATATCCAATCCTGTCCCTGTTAACCAACAGTATCCAATCAAAGTCACTGTTAACTAACTTCTCCTCCCTTACTGACGAGAAAGTTTCCTCCATGTTGTCGAGCTCACCATTTGTGTGATTGACCCAATCCCATCACATCCTATTCCCAACCTCACCACTGCGCTCATTCCAGCCCTAACGTATCTCTTTAACCTTTCGGTATCGACTGGTATTGTTCCATGTTCCGTTAAACATGCAACTGTCACACCCATCCTGAAGAAGCCATCTCTGGACCCAGCAGTAGAAGCATACAGTCTAATTCTACTAGAATTGTAAATCCAGCTAGATGGCCACATAATTTGTGATTGTGAGCATGACACTGTTCTGTTTTTTTTTGTAAAATGTGAATGGTAGATAAGAAAAGCGGGTGGAAGTCTCTACATATCTTTTGCAGGGTGATGTCAGTACACAGTAGATTACTTTAAAGAGATAATGCTTTACACCACAGCACAGAGCACCTGCATCAACAATTGAATCAAATTTAATCACTATTACAATGATAGAATTGCTCATATTGGGTATCGCCACGTCCATAACAACCCGTACAATAAAATAAAATCATTACTGAACCGTATGGTGAACGCCTTATAAAATAAATGAAAAATTCAAAGCAAAAACTATAATTTTTGTGCATCCAACCAAACAAATAAAAAGTAAGTCACATTTACCCCTGTATGATATCAATAAAGGAACAACTCCCACAAAAAATAAGCCCTAAATCAACAAAATAATAAAAATATTACCCTGCTTAGTAGTCAAATACATACTGTAGATGGAGCAGCACTGCAGTAATTGTCAGCCTGACTCACAGGTAAAACACAGGAAATCCTAAAACAAAACGATTGCGGCAGCACGTCCGTGTAAAAGAAAGGTATTTATTCACCAAAGGTGCAGGTGCAACATTTCAGCCCTTCAATTGAGCTATTTTCAAGCATGCCATGTTGTGACTGATAGAGAGCTAACACAAGGGCAATTAGTATAAACATTCTGGCTCCCTGGAAACAGTGCTCGGTGTGAGAAATAATAAGTAAAGTTCACCTACATGTTTTGGGAAAGTAAATTTATTGGGAGATATTCATTATGGCCAATATTATTGCAGTATTTTATCTCCTTTTCACACCCCTATAATGATGATTTTATGTGTTATGTGTCATTTGTAAGTCACCTTACAAATGATAAGGACTGTTTTGAGTCCTAGATAAAAATCTCGTACAATAGTTAGCATGTTATCTATGTTAATCGGTGTATAAAACACAAAAAAATGTAGAAATCTATTACCAAATAGATATTTTTTTTTTGCAACCCCCACCCCAAAAAAAGCTGATAAAGGTAAAACAATGGGATATTGCGCCCAAAATATAGTGTTACTACAATCCTTGAGGGGTCTAGTTTTCAAAATAGGTCCACTCTTTGGAAATATTTACTGCCCTTACTATCTTAGAGGCTCAGTCAATGCGACATGAAATCTGTTCCAGCAAAATCCACCAATATGCTCTCCTTCCCTTACAATCCCCACTGTGCATCCATAAAGCGGTTTGTGATCACATGTGAAATATTAAGGCATTCAGAAGAAACTGGGTAACAGTGGGGTGCATTTACTTTACCACCTTGTAAAAATTTATGGGCCAAAGCAAGGAATCTTGGAAAAAGATTTTCACACACACAAGCCAATGTAAATGTCATGGGTGCACCTGCGACTCGAGTGACAGACTGGCTGTGTGTCTCACCTTGCTGCTTTGCAGCGATGTCTCCAGCAGCCGGATAGTTGGCGATGGCCAGCTGCCCATTCTGTTAAATTTACGTCCCCTTCCAGATCTTTGTGCTTCCATTCCCTGTGTGCTAGTCCTGATTGTGACCTCAGTTCTGTTCCTCACCCAGCAGTCCCAGCACAAGGCCAGCAACTTGGACAACTCACCACCATCCTGCAGCAATTGTTGGCTAACCAGCACCAGCGTCCAGTCCCTGCAGTACCTCCTGTTACTATGGTTGCAATGTCTACTGCTGAACCTATGCTGCGTCTTTCCATGCCCTCCAAATATGAGGGTGAGGCCAAGTTATACAGTGTCTTCATTACCCAGTGCTCCTTACGTATCGAACTGATGCCTTCTCAATTTGCCACTGAACTGGTTAAGGTGGCTTTCGTGATCAGCCTTCTTTCGGGGAAAGCCCTGCCGTAGGCTACTCCCCTCTGAGACAGAAATGATCCAATCACAGCTACTCTCACCATGTTCTTTGCTGAATTCCGGTCCGTCTTTGAGGAGCCTGCTCAGGCTGAGAAAGGACTGCTGAACTTGCGTCTAAGGGACTTTCAGGACAGATTAAAGACTCACTGTATGCATGTGACTTGCCGTCTACACTGAGTGGTCTCACCTTTCTGGCCACTCATATTGACATCTGGTTTACTGAGCGCTCTGTCTTTTTATGCGCTAACCCGCTCCATGTCTTCTATCCTGTTGGGTCTTCCGTGGTTGCAGCACCACATACCCGTGCTATTTATGTATCTATATATATAACTGGCAGACAGGAGAGGTTCTCTGCTGAGGAACGGAGTGCCAGTCTCACTGTTTACTGGTACCTCATTCTGTGTCCGTTACAGTCTCTTTGCTGTCCACAAAGCCACTGGTGGGTCTCCCAGCTTCATACAAAGACTTTGCTGATGTCTTTTCAGAAAAGCAAGTGGAGACTGCCGCCACACCGGCCCTATGACTGCCCAATAGACTTGATTGCGGGAGCGTCTCCTCCACGGGGTCGATTGTATCACCTATCAGTTCTCAAAACCGCGGCCATGAAGGCCTATGTGAAGGAGAACCTGCAGAAGGGCTTTATGCACAAGTCTTCCTCTCCTGCCAGTGCTGGATAGTTCTTGTCCGTGCATTGATTTCCGCAGTCTCAATAAAGTTACGGTGAAAAAATGCTACCCACTTCCCCTGATCATGGAGCTCTTTGATCGTCTAAGTGGTGACAAGGTTTTCACCAAGTTGGATCTGCCGGGGGTATATAACCGCATCCGTGAAGGCGATGAATGGAAGACAGCCTTCAATACACAAGATGGGCACTTTGAGTACCTTAGTTATTCCCTTTGGACTCTGTAACGCACCAGCAGTGTTCCAGGAGTTTGTCAACAACATTTCCAGAGACTTACTTTATACCTGTGTCGTCTATCTAGACAATATTCTGGTGTTCTCCATGGACATTGAGTCCCATCAGGCCCATGAACGGCAAGTTCTCAGGCACCTAAGGGCCAATCGCCTATATGCCAAGCTCGAGAAGTGCCAATTTCATCAGAAGAATTTTCCATTCCTTATCGTCTATGGACAACACCCACGTCCACCTCTTCCTCTTTCAGGCCCTTCTGATGTTCCTGCCGTAGAAGAGTTGGTTCAAGATCTCAACTCTATCCGGGAGCAGACTCGACTCTCCTTGCTACAGGCTTCTGCTCGAACCAAAACCCAGGCCAGCAAGAATCGCAGACCTCCTCCCTTCTTCTCTCCAGGTGACAAAGTGTGGCTGTCCTCCAAGTATGTCCGGCTGAAGATCCCCAGCTTTAAACTCGGTCCACGTTTCCTGGGTCCATTCAAGGTGCTGCAATACATTAATCATGTGGCGTATGTGCCGTCTTTTGCCTGACAACTCACCTTGGCCGCCACCACGGTGGTACAGCGGGTCCACTACCCCTGAATCCTGACAGTAAAAACTTTCTAGAAAACATCTATGGTGGTAAAAAGCTCAATGTAAACCTTGATAAATTCTCTGGGTGGTTTAGTTTCGAAAATAGGATCATTTATAGGGGGGGTTTACTGTTCTCGTAGCTCACAAACTTTTCAAATGTGTAATAGCACCTGAAAACAACGTTATCAAAATTTGTCCTCTAAAAGCTCAATGGCGCTCCTTCTGTTCTGTGCCCTGCTGTGAGCCCCTAAAGTAGTTTACATTTACATGTGGGGTATTGCCCTACTCTGCACAACAAAATCTCATATGTGTTTTCTCATTTTATCCTGCATGAATGTGTAAATTTTAGGACTAAATAATAATTTTATTGTCAAAATTCCAAATAGAACCTCCATTATGTTTTAATTCTTGTAAGATGCTTAAAGGGTTAACAAGTCTACAAAAGGCTGTTTTGAATAGTTTGACCAGTGCAGTTTAAACCATTACGAAGAGGAATTGTCCTCTAAAAATATTAATTTTGAAATTCACTTTAAAATTTGGAAAATTGCTGTTTGAACTACAACTATCCATCAGCACACAGTATGATGTCAGCAAACGGCTGACGTCATGGTGTATGTGACGGGAATATAGAAATGGATAAAAAACTCCAGCTCACCCAGCTCCTCATTGCAGTTCTTTGATGCATGGATCCACCCTGCTGCTGGGTAGTCAAATTCAGAACAAAAGATTCACGGATCCAGCATTAGAACAATCCAACTGCCTTTCTTAATTAATCCATGGCGTCCACAATATTGCAGGTTTACAAGGTTAAAAGTCCACGCGTTTCCAGCACTAGCCCGTGCTCTTAATCATGACTATTGAATGCAGAGGGCGTCCGGCATTAAATACATCCGGTGTTTCCTTATCCCGTCCACTGCATCCTGATTACCCATGCTCAGACATTGCAATATCCCTGTGATGGGACCACGCAGGGAGCCGGAGCTGATGATAGAAGAGGATCTGAGGGGGCGTCAGAAAGGGGAGTTTTTTTGGGGGTGTTTAGACTGGGCAGGGGGCCACTGGCTATATACGGGGGGGGGGGGGGGGGGGGGGTCAAGCACAGGGGGACATAGGCTGCTGGCAATATAATGGGGGCAGAGGGCTACTGGCTTTATACTTGTGGGCAGGGTCTGGCTTTATACTGGGGTGCATGCATTTCCCACCCTCAGCTTATACTCGAGTCAATAGGTTTTCCCATTTTTTTTGTGGTAAAATTAGACGCCTAGGCTTTTACTCAGGTCAGCATATACTCGAGTATATTTACGGTAATAGATTTTCCCCATAATTTATTATAAGATATATAGGCGGTCCCCTACTTAAGAACACCTGACTTACAGACGACCCCTAATTACAAACGGACCTCTGGATGTTGGTAATTTACTGTACTTTAGCCCCAGGCTACAATAATAAGCTGTAACAGTTATCAAAAGTTAATCCTGGTTCTGATGACAACCCAACATTTTTAAATCCAATTGTCAAAAACAATTAAAATACAATTATAAAATATACAGTTCCGATTTACATACAAATTCAACTTAAAACAAACCTACAGAACCTATCTTATAAATAACACGGGGACTGCCTGTACAGAGTCCCTGCCCTAATTAAAAGATGCACAGTGCGCCTTAATTAACCACTTAATCCATTGTTGATGTACGTCATATTTAACCCCTTAGCGCTCCGCGCCGTAGCTGTACTGCGCAGCTTCCCACTATTGGCGCTCAGCGCAGTACAGCTACTGCGCGAGCGCATACTATTTTAGAATTGTCACCACGTCGCGAGACGTGGTGACATCGGGCTGAAATTTGGGTGACAGAGGCAGGAGGAGTTCCTGTCTCCGTCACCCGACCAATCAAATTGGTCCCGCCCGCCGATCGCCGTGATTGGCCAGTCAAACCTGACTGGCCAATTACAGCGATTTTAGGCTAAAAAACGTGCTTTTAGCACTTTCCTCTTCCTCCAGCGGCACCATTTTGGTTTGGTATCGCTGGAGAGAGGAAAGAGCGTTACTGTGTGCACCAAAATACACTTTTACACTATAAATAGTGTTCTGATCCTTATCTGATCCCTATTCCTCTAAAAGCTCAATGGCGCTCCTTCTGTTCTGTGCCCTGCTGTGGGCCCCTAAAGTAGTTTACATTTACATGTGGGGTATTTCCCTACTCTGCACAACAAAATCTCATATGTGTTTTCTCATTTTATCCTGCATGAATGTGTAAATTTTAGGCCTCAATAATAATTTTATTGTCAAAATTCCAAATAGAACCTCCATTATGTTTTAATTCTTGTAAGATGCTTCCCGTCCACTGCATCCTGATTACCCATGCTCAGACATTGCAAAATTAGACGCCTAGGCTTTTACTCAGGTCAGCATATACTCGAGTATATTTACGGTAATAGATTTTCCCCATAATTTATTATAAGATATATAGGCGGTCCACTACTTAAGAACACCTGACTTACAGACGACCCCTAATTACAAACGGACCTCTGGATGTTGGTAATTTACTGTACTTTAGCCCTAGGCTACAATAAACAGCTATAACAGTTATCAAAAATTAATTCTGGTTCTGATGACAACCCAACATTTGTCAAAAAAAATTAAAATACAATTATAAAATATACAGTTCCGATTTACATACAAATTCAACTTAAAACAAACCTACAGAACCTATCTTATAAATAACACGGGGACTGCCTGTACAGAGTCCCTGCCCTAATTAAAAGATGCACAGTGCGCCTTAATTAACCACTTAATCCATTGTTGATGTACGTCATATTTAACCCCTTAGCGCTCCGCGGATTGGTGCGATCGATGCCCTCCCATTACAGGAACAGATCGTCAAGCCAGCGCCCATGTTCTTGCTACAAACAGCGTAAGCGCAGAAAGCATTATGGGATTTTTTCTATAACAGAGCCTATCCTTACACTGCACATGGTTTAAAAACATCCGAAAACTGCCAAATCACCATTTGTTAAGGGGGTGTCCCGACAATTTAGAGATATTATTGTAGATTCATCTCAAGTAAGAAATCATGTGTTCATCTCTATTGGGCTGGGATTAGGAGCAGAGAAGAGGTACAGTTATACCATGGGGATAGGGATATTTAAAGCCTAGAGAAGACTTATTATTTGGTGTGTAGTAAGTGCAGTGGGCCTACAAGTGAGGAAACCGTGAGGTGTGTTTCCCTATGTCTAGAAAAACCCTCAGTGTAACCATCTCATAACTGTAACAGGGTCCCTGACTAAAAGTAACCGTTTCCTGTGAAGAAGGAAAGAGGCCTAGGAAGCTAATTTCGGATTGCTGACGAACTCATTTTGGGTATTTACCATAATGTACAGGCGGTTCCCTACTTAATAGACCACTGACTTACATACTACCCCTAGTTACAAACGGACCTCTTGATGTTGCAATTTTACTGTACTTTAGCCTTGGACTACAATAAAACAGCTGTAACCCAGTTATCACGGTTCTACAAGGAGATTTATTGTTCATACCCCTGGTTCCTAATTAACATCCAACATTTTTAAAATCCAATTGTCACAGAGAACCAAAAAAATTTTAAACTTTGCTATTTTGTTCTATAGATTTTCTTTTTTTTTTTTATAAATTTGTTATTTCCGTGATTGTATTGACCCAAAGAATAAATGAAGGTACATTGAACTGAATAGTGGGAAACGTAAAAACATACCCACAAGAAAATGCTAGCAACAGTTTTTTTTTTAATCAAGGTTTATGCCAGGTATAGTTTGCTTGAGCCAATGCTTTGAGGTCTGTTATATGAAGACCTGGTAGCTGTGACTGGGAACCTTTAGGGATGCTGTAACAACAAATGTCAGGCTCGTGTTAGTGAGCCCCCTGGCCCACCACGGACTATACACAAGCCGACAGACCCAGGGACCGGAGTCTATTGGCACCGTCCTTCCATCAGAGCCCCGCCGCAAGCAGGTTGGTCTTGCTTGCGGCATGGTACAACAGGTCGTTCACAGCTCAAATTAGATCGCCGATGGCAGCCAAGTCAAGGTACAGAATCCAGCAGCAACTCTCATAGTCCGGTGGACAGGCAGATGGTCAAGCAGTCGGCAATGAATGCAGGTCAGGGATGGAGGTCAAAGGTCAGGGCTGGCAGCGGAGGACGAGTCAAGAACAGGGTCACCACAGAAAATCAAAACACCGCACGTGGCTCACAGAACATCTTCTCAATCGGCAATAGCACACAAGATCCGGCAGGGTGTGCATGGAGCTGCAGATTTTAAATAGATTTCCTGGGAAATCTCGTGAATTACGGTGCAATGGCCAACGGTGCGCTGGCCTCTAAATTCTTGACTGGCGCAAACGCCCTAGGAGAGGGGGGCGCGCGCACAGCCGCGGACAGGAATAGGAGAGGGAGAGGTGGGCAGCAAGAGAACCGCGCCAGCAAACGTCATAGGGGCATGTGTAGCCCCGACCCGCTTATAGATCGTGGGAGCACCCGTGATCCCCGTGACAAACCAGGGTTCCTTGAGTTTTTGAATTTGGATTTAGAATGACTGAATCATAATATTAATAAATAAAAATGAAATAAGCTAAGGGTTGGAGTGACATTGTCAATAGGATAAATCCCTCCATCCCGGGAGTGCTATGGCCATGGTGACATAAAGTTTTATGAGCCAGTCTTTTTTTACTAAACAAATGAAGTTATGTATAGAAACGCCTCTAAATCCTATATGACTTTACTAGAAGTAATTTTGGGGACTTCAAGCCAGCCTTGTTCGTTGTTCTTTCTCTATAAACAGACCATTAGCTCCCGGGTGAACCTCTCCCAGAACTAACCAACTTTAAACGTAATTTATGATAAGCAGGCATAATGTTGACTTTTGATACCTTTTGAGAATGATAACAATTATACAAAACTGCATACTATATTTGTAGCTAGAGATATGATTGTCCAATCTTATACTACCATACAATGCAATTTGGTGTCTTAACCTGTGGCGCAAGTCTGAATAATGAATGTATTCCTTCAATCACATTTTCTGACTTATGCACTGATAAATTCAATTAAATTCCATCTGTAAGGGTCTTTTTATTAAATGGGCCTACCATTATGCAAATGGCAGTTTTAAACTGCACAACAGTGGCTGCTATAAACAGTGTTTGGAAACCAAGCCTAACCGCAGGTACTGTGTTTTGCCCACCGCCACATGCTCCTAAGAAATTTTAATATTGGCCTTGAGTAATGGGTTGCCAAGTGGACTTCCACAAAGTCAAAACCATATTACCACCTCTAGGGTACGCAACGCAAGGTCGCTAGCTTATTGTTTTCACAGTCACCCTCTGGACACATTGGTTGAGGAGACAGAGAAGTGAAGAGATGAAGCGGCCCGCATGACGCTTGAACACACTCACATAGTGGCCTTAAAAGGCTTACAGACCCTTTTTCGTTCAGCTTCAGAAACAGGAACTAGAGACGCCAATGGTACGGCCACCAACCTCTTGTTAAACCGGTCTGGTAACAGAATTACATTTGGGCCATATGCAGCCCAGGTAGTGTATGTATCTATCTAAATAATCAAAAAAGATAAACATACATAAAATTAAAACAAGGACAAAAGTGTGGTGGTGGTCTTCACAAATCAAATACAGATCATCCACCTATCAGATTTCACAAGTACCCAAACCAGAATATACATTTCAATATAGATTGTAAATATTACCACCCACCCGGGGGCGTTGCATACTGAATAACAAATTTGAGACAGACAAATTGGGTCTGGGTTGTTCTTTACCACTCTCTATAAGTCGATTGTCATATTACCGCAACCCCCGGGTGTTTGACCATCACCACTGCTCTTCAAATATTTGTTACTATGCAACGCCCAGGTGGGTATATTACAATCTTATATATATGAGAGTGTAAAGAACACCCCAAGACCCATTTTGCTGATTCTCAGAGATTAGGTAGAGAGATATGAAAAATTTCCACAAAGTCAACGCCAACTGCAGCCCTCACCAGTGAGGGCTTTAGGCAGAGCAACACGGCAAAGCTCTCCGCAGTGCAAGAAATGAAGCTGCCTAAAGTTTCAAAAAAAAAAAATCTTAAGGCCTCCAAGACGATAAAAAATAAGATTATCTTGGCTTTGATGAGAGGAGATCTTAGTGTGGAGAAAACCAGGCACTGCTCATACAAATACAAAATCAATCCCAATGTGACAATTGGTTTCCTTGAAGGAAGATGATTGTAGCCAAGTACATATATTCCTGTGAGAGAAAACATCTTAAAGAGTGCCTCGGCCTCAGACTGGGCTGAAGGTTCCTTTTCAAAAAGACAACAACCCTAGGCAGACAGCTAAAATAAGAAACATCAGAACAACTCTGTGGACCATTCTTAATTGGCCCAGGCCGAGCGCCTAACCTACATCCAATTGAGCATCCTGAAAATTACCGTCCCCACAGGTTTCATCATCCAACCTGAGGGAACTGGAAGGATCTGCAAGGAGATTGCATCGTTACCAATCTCCTGGCTGTACTACTCAAATGGCTTCTACTCACATTACTGAGCAAAAGGTATGAATAACGTGGACCATGTGATATTTCAGTTTTTATTGTCCCTAATAATTAGTAAAATATCTACTATAATTTAGTTTTTTTTCCTGTCAAGATTGAGTGCACATGTAGATTAATGAGCAAAGAAAATTACAATTGGCTGCAATGAAACAAGAAGAAAAAATTTGAAGGGATCTTAATGTCAAAGCTCGGGGTCGTGAATTCACCTGGTCCAGCGGTTTGAGGCGAGAAGGCTTGTTACGGCACAGGAGGTGCAGGATTCCCACGACTCCTGGACAATCTTTGACCAGGTCAGGCCACCAGTAGTTGGGTAGATCAGGGCCACAACTGCCCAGCAACCAAGAATGTGCCCCCAAGATAAATCTTCTTCTGATTGCAGGTCGTTACAACTCCTTGCCGGGAGGACTGCTCTTCTCCAATGACATCAGAGCACGGGAAGAGCATCTGCCTTGACATTCTTTCTGCATTACGGAAATGGATCAACAGTTTGAAGTGTGAAAGAATAGTGACCAACGGGCTTGCCTGGGATTAAGGCACTGGCGGTCTGGAGATATGAGGTTCTACGGTCTGCATATACACAACTGGATGGTGAGCTTCCTCCAGTAGATATCGGCATTCTTCCCGGAGCAAGTTTGATGGCTAACAGTTCTCTTAGCTCCATAGAGCAATTTCTCCTATTGGCCCAGACGCAGTGATTGGCCCCCTTCTGGGTGTGGCCACTGTAGAACTGGTCCGACGAGTTTTAGCGGATCCATCTGAGAGACCTCCTCGGAGATTATATAGATGGGGAAGGAACGTGATTTCTCCAGCTTGGTCATAGAGACGATTAAGCCCGTATGCCGCAAGACTGCTGTACTGGACTGATGGGTCTTTGAGGTCAGGTAGCCACACACACATATACATCAGATCTCTAAAGATGTATTCAACGGTATTCCTGAGCCAGGTCAGTAGCTTCCATAGCCAAATGTCATCACAAATACTAATGTCCATACGAGTGTTAACGCTGTTTTCCATTTGTCCACCCTTGTGACTGGATGAGATTTAAGCTCCATGCAGATCCAACTTGGAGAACACCTTGGAACTGGGCAGTCGGTCAAAGAACTCCATAATCGACGGCAGAGGTAGCGCGTCGTAACCGACCTTGTTAAGCCCACGTAGCCCCCTATAACAAGGACAGAGGGAGCCTTCATTCTTGGGCACGAAAGAAACCTGCAACCGCATGGGAAAGATTTGTGGTATGAAGCCTCTCTGCAGGGTTCTCTTTAATTCTTCAGACTAGCACCGTCTATGGAACGGAAGAGGAGAAACACGACCTCTGGGGGAGAGACAACCTGAGGGAGATAAACAGTGCAATCATAGGGACAAGGTGGTGCCAAAGTCCTCTTGCTTGTTTGTTTGGAGAAACACATGGCCAAGTCCTAGGACACGTATGGTAGGCCCTCCAAGGGATTGGGAGTCCGGAGAAGCCAGGACCTGGGTGCCACCATACATCGGACAGCCATTCTGGTCCCCAACGAAGGATTCCCTCTTCCAAATATTCCCTTGACCTGCCTGATTGGTTCCTGGACGGAGAGTTATGGCTCCTGTCCCCTGCATATGCTCCCCTGCAGATAGTACTAGCCGGAGGCTGGAGCGGCCCTGGAAAGCAGAGCCGGGGACTTTTGATGTCCGGTGGACAGCTTTGTGTTGCTCGTGACATACTCCTTGGTACGCTCCATACAAACCGCATGTCATCCGAGTGGCTAAGTGATGAACCACTCAGGTAGACGGCCAGGTCCACAATCGGCCAATGCCTTTCCTTAACTTTGAGAAGAGAGTACAGGGATCGGAAATTCCTCCATGATACAGTGTGGTGAAGCCGTTACTGGATCGCTACAGTCCAAGAGGGGTCGCCCAGGTCAGGCTTTTCCCGGAGAGAATACTGACAATGGCACTGACGCTCATTACATTCAACTGTGAAGTTCAATGTGCAAAGGAGGCAATGATAATAAAGCCCCTGCACAACTTAGGGTCCCCATCAATAACTTGTCAGCAGAGGAGTTTTTGAAGCTTGGTTCATCGGCAAGGTAGCAGCCATGTAGCAGGAGAAGTCGCAGGATTTTCCGCATTGGTATCGTGGATTCTTCCGCTGAGCTGGGTGACCAGAACTGCTGGATCATTGTGGTGACTTGATCCAGCTTGGTTCTCTTGCAAGCAATCTGCTGGCTGCTATCCACAAACCTGGTAAATCACCAGTTTTTTGGAAGCAGCACTTGGCAGTGTCAATGTCCATATCTACTTTCAGGGCTCAGGGTCAATGACCCCCTGGGCCACCAGGTGATGTACAAACAAGCCGACACCTGGACTGGAAATCTAAGTGGCAAACCCGTCTTTCACCCAGACCCGCCGTAAAGCAGGATGGTCTTGCTGCATTGTTGTGCCAACCACGTCCGATCCAAGGTGCGACTTGCCCATGGTGCAGCCAAGTCAGGTAGCAAAAACACAGTATAAGCTGATTCGTGGACATGCAGAGTCGTCAGGCGCTGGAACAGTGCAGAGATTAATGTCAGGTCTCGAGGTAATCAACGGGAGATACTACAGGACCGAAAACAGCAAAGGAAGCTTTCTCTAAAGGCTAGTACTCAAAATCCAGCAGCGTTTCTGGAACACCGGCTTATATAGAAAACCGCTGAATGGCCATGCAGAATCATTTCAGTGGCGGTCCCTTTAAATCTTCGAGAGCAGGCACACAAGCAACGCCTAAATGAAAGTAGGAACAGGACTGGAGAGATAAGTGAGGGCCCGTGGACCCCTCGCCGCAATAGAGAAGGGAAAGTGTCCTGCCATCCTAGACATGGATTTCAGGGACAACCCCATAACACTTAAAACTTTCCGTACCCACTGTCAAATCAATATATATGTACAGTGAACCGATATGCATACAGATTATGGTTCATAAACAATCCAACATATTAACATGGCAATTTTAATTTTACTGTGGTGGATGCTGCAAAAGTGTGGCATGTGTTTTAGGGTTTTCTCTCCAGAAGGATTTTCGCACCTCATCTTACCACCCTAAAAGAACCCCAAATCCAAATGCTCGCCCAAAAGGCACCTGTCCTGCCCCCGGGAGAATGTAATTGCTTTCGCCCACTTTGGGTTCAATCCGTGCCCTCAATAACCAACCGTCAGCTTCATCAACGGAAAAACCTGGAGCAACGGTTCTGGTGCCATTTGATCTGACTGGACCTCCAGTTTATTTTCACGAAACAAATGTACTATCCCTCTAGCACTAGACTGAGACCCCCCCGCAGGCTTGTGTCCTCTCACACGAAATGTTGCCCCAGTACTTCTTCTAGAATGCACCATTACTTCATAACTCCTTATGAGTTATGTCCCAGAACTTTTTTGAAGCTGGATCTCTATGAAGACTTTGGTTCAAGTGCGAAGGTGTGAGACCATTCACTTCTCAACCTTTGAGGCCAGGACCCCACCTGGCTATTTAACATGATACTGAGTGGTGAAGGGGGTGTCCTGTGTGTATGTACATGGACACAAACAGCCTCTTGCTATATTCTTCTCATAATGTCTAGCATAATCATGGGATTTTAACTTGTATACAAGCCAAGCAGGTCATCATCTTCTTTCCTTTTGCTGCATTGAAAAAACTGATAATTATGGCTTCCGACGAGTGTGGAAAATTAATGACCAACTGGATCCACGTAACATTTGGCAAGAGCTTGTTTAATTTAATTTGTTAACCAGCCCGATAACTGAAGATAGTAGGCCCTCGGCTAGCATAGAATACAGCTTGGTTTTGGGCATTAAGGGAACAAACAAATCCATGCGACTTATTAAACAGTTGGTGCTGTGACATTGATGGCATTATTATTTACTAAATGTTCAGAGTTCAGCTTTTTATAATTAACATTTATTTACCTGCGACACCAATCCAGATATCAGAAAGACAATGTAATACCCTCCGCAACCTTTACTACATCAGACATATTTAGAATTTGGCCCGAGAAAATTTTAACTCAATGGGGAGGGGATGGGGAGATTTATCAAAGTGTTGTGACCAGTGCAGAGTCTTATTCTCCTCCTATATATTATGCTGGCTATGTATCTAGACATTTAAAGGGGTATTCCGGGAAGATGAACTTCTGACACAAAAAACCATAATGATATAAATAAAGAATACAACAATGCTCAATGTAATTAGTTGGCAATAATCTTACTCTTTGATTTTATGATTTAACAAATTGTGGCCTTTCTAAAGTAGTGGAGTTATCACTTAAGATTGGCTGCCACTGAAACTACAAGTTCCATGATCCTTAGTTTCTCAGTAAACGCTCCTCTCCCTCTTAATGCTCTGCTCCGGTGATGGATATAACAGACTTTCTTGCTCTGTTCCCATATAATGAATGTGTGAAACTGCCATCCCTTTCCCTGCCACAGCACCACAACACTGACCATCCTGGAGCACTGCAACCAACCACTGCACCCAAGTTAGAGTGGTGATCACATGACCGCCCAGGCAGGTGCGACATGTGATTGTGACATGTGGACCAGCGTGCATCTTCTGTCCTGTGTATCTCGCTCGGACCGCGTGGAGTGAAATAACGACTATTAAAGGGCCGTTAGCATTTTAATTCTACATTACAGTCTATGTCATCAGCATTTTCTGCTAATGGTAGCAAATATTAAATAACAACTATTACACATAGTCTTATATGTGAGTGCCCACTTGTAATATGAATTATGCTGATCCTGCTGGAATACCCCTTTAAACCACCCCCTTTAACCCTTACTGACCATAGACGTAACGGTTTTGTCATGTCGGGTGAGGATGTATGGAGTCAGACTCGGGGCTGAGAACGGACTCCATACACAACGGTATTAGCGGCATTATGCAGCTAACAACCACGACTGAACTGGTTTTGTGGGTTTTAAAAACCCTTACTAAATGTCACCATCAAATGTCCAAGGCGCCTTAATGTACAAGTGGCCTCATGTGCCGCCACACATGGTCAAATCATAGAATGAAAAGCGCATAATGTCCTACCTTACATACACATCTCCATATGCCCAACCTAATAAAAAGTTTTAAGCATCAAAATATAATGGCAAAAATTATGACCTTTTTGTAAAAAAAATGTAAATTTTTTTAAACATACTAACACCAAATAAACCTATATAATTTTGGCATCCCCGTAATCACAAACCGACCCAAAGAATAAAGGGAGGTGTCCAGCTGGAGTGCAACAGTGAAAGCCACAAGACAGAGAGTTCACAGTTCATGCATTGGAATTTCTTTCCGTGCTTCCAGGACATGTCATGGAAAATAAATCTGTCACTGATGTACAGTTGGTTTAAATGCAGAAAACAAGTCCTTTTAAATAAGCTCCATCATAGAAAAATAAAAATGTTATGATTTTTAAATAGGGGATCAAAGCTTGAAATGCAAAGTCAAAAAGGGTCATTGGCGGAGGGGTAAGACTGTGACGGCACGTTATTACAAATATACAAATAGTACAGGCCACAGTGCCTTGATTTAGGGTAAGTGCCACTGTTTAAATCATCTTTTTTTGATGGGCAATTTCTTTTAAATTAAAAAAAAGATCTCATGCTAATAAAGGTTTTTATACTGTTATATATATTTTTAAGAAGCTAGCACAAAACGGAAAGTAATTGTTAAGAGTTCTTTATGACAATTAGTATTGATCTGTAAAAAACGACTGTACCATTTTATGTACACTGCCTACTTGCCCTCAAACCATATCCTCTTTTTCCCTTAGAAGACCATGCTCTTTTTTTAAAAAAGTTTTTTTAAAAGTCAGTAAACTCCCTAAATCATCAATTTTTCATTTTTGATCAGCTTTTTTTTTTTTGCCGTTCACCATTAATAAGAATATATATATTTATTTAAAATATTTTTATTTCTATAGGTCACCACTATCATGAAATGGCCTCATTTATATAAACTTTTTTTTATATACATTCCCCCCTGCTACTCTGCACATGGTCAGCAACAATACTAGTAGGCGTGCGTTGCAACTATGCTCATTGTACCAATGGGCCCAAAGAGTGCCAGAAATATTCCCCACACCATGACAACCACCACCAACCCCAGCCTGAACCCGTTGACACAGGCAGTATGGATCCATGCTTTCATGTGGTTTGACGCAAATTCTGACCCTACCATCCGAATGTCCAGCAGAAATATCGAGACCTCAGACCAGGGCACTTTTTTTCCATCTTCTACGGTCCACTTTCGATGACTTGTGCAAATTGAGGCCTCGTTTTCCTGTTCTTGCCTGACGAGGAGTGGCACCCTGGTGTAGTCCTTCTGCTGCTTGTAGCCCAATCTGCCTCAAAGTTCAACGTACTGTTTTTTTTTTTTTCGGACCATTCTCTGTAAACCCTAGAGATGGTTTGCTGTGGAAAATCCCAGTAGATTAGCAGTTTCCTGACATACGCAGACCACCCTTTGGCACCAACAAACCATCCACGTGTCAATGGCAACTCAAATCACTTTCTTTCTTCCTCCCCATACTGATGCTCGTTTAACTCCGGACTTGTCTTGACCATGTCTACTTGACTAATGCCTGAGTTGCCGCATGTTATTGGTTGATTAAATTAAGTGTTAAGAGTCAGTGTGACATGTGTCCTATAAAGTGGCTTGGTGAGTGTGTATAATATGGAAAACTATCATCACAAGCACAAAAACACCCCAAACACCACCCACAATTCCACCCCCGACTCGTATCTTTCTTTCTGATGTTCATCCATCGCTTCTGGTAGATAAGTAGGGGTTGTTGACCAATTTTGTAGCATGTTCAGTGTTATCCTTGGATGGCGCCCGTGTACTTATTGGCAGCCTCTGTGTTCATATTGGCCTGTGGCAAGTCAGTAAACAACCACACATTACCCTCCAGGTTTTCTTCTCACATAAAAATATATAGGGCCACCGATTTCACAACTTGATGGTAATATCCACATTGTTTGCTCATAGATTATGAACCCTAACAAAAATAGAGAGTCCATCCGGAGTTTGAACCATCAGTTGGTTTACAAAAGGGTTAACCTGCCTTTACCAGTTATCATCTGACTCTGTAGCTTCCAACTCTCCATTACATCCCCTATCAGGCTGTTTGTCCATTCTGTATTTCATTTTACTTTACTTTATTTGTTAATAACAATTTAATCATGTTGATTTCACAGGTCCATAATTAATTTTTCCTGTTTTATATGTCAATTGTTACGCATGCAGTGATACCAAATATGTGGGGGCGGGTTTTTGTGGTTAGAATTTACTTGGTTTTTTACATGGGGATTGTGTCATTTGTGGAACTTTAACATTATTTTTTTTAATTTTATTTTAAAATGGTTTTTCACTTTTTTAAACTTATTTACTTGGACTTGTCTGATCACTGGTTCAAGTCCATTATACTTGCACTACAAATACGATGTATTGTAGTGCGTGTAAACGTCTGGCATGTAGACCATCGCAAACAGTTCAGTCATCCCAGAAGGTCTGGCTGCTGAAGGCATTTGGCAGACCTCGTGGATGCCACCGGTATGCGGGCACAGTGGGGTCATATCCCTATGGGGGAAGCCACTAATATGCGTGGTCATCCTGGCCATCCAATGTTTTCTGCCACCAGCTCTGCTGTGAGCTGGTACAAAAACAGGACATTAATAATACGTCAGATTGGAGGGGTACTTCCCACGTGAATGTACTATAGTCTGGTGCACATGGGGTTAAATCTAAAAATGCTACTCTCGCTTTATGTTCCATTTTACTACGTGCATCTCAAAAACTGAACGATGGACGCACCTCGAAAGTTGAGGGTTTGGAAAAAATAGGGAATTTGTGACGCACCAGAAAAAAATGGACGCCCATGTGCCAAAAACGGGCGCACAATAGCAAATGAATGTGTCCCACTGTTTAATTTGTATATGGACAACCAAAGTGTTTTAATATCCTAAAGTTTGGGGGGATTCATTTCTATTAACTGGAAGATATTGATTGTTTAAATATTTACATTCCGTCGAGAAAAAAACTTGTAATCTCCTATAATAAATGTACAACTTGATCCATTTCTATCCAAATTTTATAAAAGTTTTAGCTCCTCAGTAGAATAATGATTCTCCCTGTAGCTAACTTACGTGGAAAGGAAGTTATCTTTTACAGCCATTCATCCGATTGCGTGGGAAAAATAACCGTCTCCTCAAGCAAAACACAACTTGTTAGTATTGAAGACCGCATGACACTAATACTATTGGCCTTGCAGAAGAAAAATAGAAGTACTGTGATAATTGGTTCAATGTCAATGGTTTACATGCCCGATTCTCTCATTTCACTGCTGTATTGGATTCTATGAATTTTAATATAAAAAAGTCACCTCTTATATGAATAATGCTAAATTGAGGTTTCACATGGAAGAAAACTTTCCCTGGACAGTACGGCAACCATAAAAGTGACTCAAAAACCCCACACCTACCAAACGCGTCTATGTAGGTATAGCAGCAGGTATCCTATACTTTCCCCTGTGAACCAGATGCCTATAAGTGGCTGCTCAGATCATTGCTTCAACATTGGGTAACTAAGAAAAGGCGGAGTGGATTGGGTTTCCTCACAGGAACTTTATTGAGGTAGCATTCCATCTGGGTTGAGACTCCTCAAATGCACAATCCTGGTAAGAAAATGACTAATAGATAGGTTAAACAAGACAGCCTTGATTCTTTTTATCACTTGAGGGGTCACCGAGACATATTGCCGCAAGGATGTCATGGGCGAGTGATCTAAGCAAATATGGTGCTCCCCAGCACGCTGCTGGCTTTGCGTCGATGCTTCAAATATGTTTAACATTTAATGATTGCCTGCATTATCTCAAACACTCACCAGCTATGGAAATGGCTCTCCTGGAGCTTGACATATCTATATATTTTCAAAAATTTTAGCAATCGGTCTTGAAATCAGAGTTTGCAAAATATTCTCTTTAATGAACTAGACAATCATGTTAAACAATTGTGGCCTGTATGGGTTTTGTTGTGCCAAATGCCATCCGCAACTTTTCTCTCCAAGTGGAAGCAGTAAGGTGCAGCTGGCGATATCTCCCTATCCTAAATAAGATTTTGGGCAACACCTTGTGCCTTATGTTATCCCACTCATTTACCATGGGACGTCTCGTAATCCATAAAAAGTCAGTGCTCCTTATCTCACATTTAGTGTAGCTAGGCTTGTGATCTAACCCCCATTCATAATGATAGTATATTAAATGCAAAAATGGCTCTATGATTTATAGAAATTCAGTATTCCCTTCAATTTTAATTAATGAGATCTCTCCTGTTGTCAATCTCTAGAAGACTTTCTGCCTTTATGTCATCTTTGCTGAGATCTATGAGATCAGGCTGTTAATGCACCTCTCATTGCTATTTATTACTGTAGCCTGCATAGAACTGTCCACTTCCCCACCGCAGCTAATAACTGGACATTATACTCCCTCTTATCTGTGCCATACTTTATATTACTGACCATGAAGCGAGTTCATATGTCTCAACAATCGCCTCCACAGTTAATCACTAGCTTTGTAGCACGTATAGATGAATCTTCCTCCAAACATATTCCTCTCTGCCTCCCACCATTTAATAGAACAAGCCTATCCCTATTCCTGGGAGAATCAGCTCTTCACAAAGGTTTTTTTTGAGATGTGAATGAAATGTAACTTTTCAATGTAAGGACTTGCAGGCAGCTATTAGCACATTATTACGAAGTTTCAAATGTTTTGGGTATCATATTCCAATGGAGCACGTATTTGACCACTGGTTTCATATGAAGTACAGAAGGCCGCCTCCTAACCAATATCGGAATCCCTGGTTTTGCGTAAGCAATCATAATTTGTCACCCTATCAAGCTGAATAGTAAATGTAGCATTTGTAGATCCCTTCCACCATCACACTATCTTCCACGCAAATGCTAGGTCTCTTGCCTTTTGCCATAAAATATACTACCTTTTGTTAATATTTGTTGTGTAAGAGGAAAGTACATTTTGGAAGATTTTGGGTGATTTTTTCTTCCTTTCATCCATTATATAACAACGAAGACAATGATTACAGAAATAGGGCCACAACGGTATATAATCCGCCCCCACAGAAGCTCTTTGAAGGACTTTGCTTCTGATCTTTGACACAAAGAATGCTAGATATCAGTTGAAACCATATCCTGACCTGCGCTTCACAAGCTCCATACAAATCTCCGCGGACCAGTCCCCCATGCGATGGGTGGGACCTTGCATAGAGAGTTTTTCTTTCCACTTACAATATTTTCTCAATATGGTGTCCCTTTCATTATAGTCCAGGTATTTTACATCACTTGACAAGGTTGGTGGTTTTTCAGCATCATGAATCCTCAAAAAATCGTCATTGAATAGTATCCCCAGTGCCTTAGCAGTTCCACACATGTGGTCACCAGTGACACTGATTCTGTTAAATTGTTATGTTTTGATTTTTAAGACCATTAACCTTCCATTACAGGAGTACTGAATGCATATTGAGGCACTCTTCTCTTGTCACTCTAGTGTTGATTTTGCTATAGCTTCTTAGCAGAACTTGAATTTTAACTTCTGTCAACCGGGAATCATTCTGTACCACATCCTTATGCACTCTGCTGCTAGTATCACGCAGGCACAATCTTCGATGCTTAGGCTGGTGTTGCAGAATTCGAAGTGGATTCCTGCACCGCGTTATTGTTTCGATATGTACCCCAACAGATATGCCATGGGTTTCCCACTCGTGGGGGTACAGTTTCAAACATTAGAGTAGTTTTTTTTTTTAAATTTAACTTCTCATTTTAAGAGAGAAAATAATAAATCAAATTCTTCAATACCTGCACCCGTGTGGGATTTGGTTTGTTTTAACAGTAATGACGCTCTCCTAAAGCAAACTCCTACACAAAGCCAGCTTGGAGAATGCGGATACCGACTCAACCTCCTTACTTTAATGAGTGATAATATTATTCTTACAAACAAGACAAGGGGCACTGAATACAAACCAATAAATGGGACCCTATTAATACTACCGGGACCATCCTAAATGCAGATGAGTAAAGTACTTCGGATAAGATTCGTTTGAACTTAGAACATTGGTTCTCTACATGAATTGTTGAATTGCTGTGAATGACAGACTACTGTGATATGATACCCCTCTTCTGAATTAATAGTTTTGTAGTATATACTTGGGTCAATCACATATGGTCCTTCTGGCTGACCCCAATTCCCTCCAAAGGACAAACCCTAGCGAAAAATGGTGATAAAAAAACCGCAAAAGATCCCCCAAAATCTGGACAGCCAACATATAATAGATGGGTTTTTGTAATGTTAGGTGTGATAATAGGCTTTCAGATTAAAAAATGGGACTTTAAAGCAGAACACACAAGGAAAACATGGAGTGAGGCTGAATCTGCGTGAGAGGAGTGTGTGAAGATCATAAGTATATCTCATCTAAACCAGTGACTGTTTCCTGCGGTAAACATTGCCTTGGTAACAGAAATTGTGATGTTTCATAGGCGTTTGGCAGTAAGATGATCAGAAGAACTCTGTCCTAAATTTCCTGCAAAACTTTAATAATGACCAAGGAAAATGGCATCATAGCTAGTAATCCAGGTTACTTATAAGTTGCATTCTGGGGTTTCAATGGTAGGCATTTAGAGCCTTTTGGCATTTTAACCGAAGCATACGAATGAATATTCTATCTTTGAAATCGCACTGATGGCTTTGCATGGCTCAAAGTAAACTCAACAACAAACTATTACCTAATTAACATAATCCTGCTATAAACCTATAATACTGGACTTCTCAACCACAGGTCAAGATTTTAAGGCGTGTAACAAACCAAAAGCACCTGGAACCATCTCCTAAACACAACATTTGATTTAGTCCTGTGGTTTAATAATAAAGCCAGGCACTTGGTGGCAATCGATTTAGAAAGTTTGCAGAGGTTTTGTTTCTGCCAAAATAATCTCTATGGTAGTACACTCTAGCAATATGGCATAAGATGTTCAACAAGATAAACATATCTGTAAAGGACAATGTGTATAAGAATTGAAAGCAAAAGTATATACACAGCATCCTATTGGTAAAGTAAAATAGAGAAGGCAAAGCTGGAGCAAATCATCAAGTTTCTCCTAAATAGTAAAATTTCACATCTAAAATACTTCCTTTGTCAAAAAATAGTTTTGAGTGTGTGCAAATTTGGTGCATCCTGCTTACAAGCTATTAGACTGTGCCAGCTGGCCTTTGTACACAATTTCTGGTTTACCAGTGTCTAATATGTTTTTTTTTAATATTTTAAATATGAAATGCACACAAATTGTGACATAAGAAAAGGAAAACAAAACCTTGCTGGGCAGTGACTGACAGAGAGATTTTTGTATGCAAAAATGTTCAATAAAATATTTTTCTGCATTCAAATCTGAAGAGAATAGATAAATAATGTGGAACAAAACACATCTTGGTTAAAGGGTCCTATCCAGCATACATAATGGATTTATGGGCACATTTACTCATGCAGTTTTTCCTTGTATAGTGTAGGGTGGCACCAATTCCAGATTTTCTGGTGCCACTCGTCCTGAATCTGGTGCTCCCTGACATGGGCACACTTTTTTTTTGGTGCACCTTAACATGAGACGTGCGACCCAATTCTGTCGCCGTTGCATGTAAATGGTGGACGTCCGACTAATCCTTGGGATCGCAAAACAATTGTAGCGCAGACACTTCTTAAGTACCTGTGTAAGCAGTTTTCCTCCACATTAGACACTACCGATCAATCTAATGTGGCAATCATGTGGGCCCCTTTTGGCCCTGAAAACGGTTACCCCCTTACCATCGTGCAAATACCAGTATAATGTTACCAGTGGGGGCAACCTAGACAGGCCTCTCTGCGTTGGCACACACAGGTTAGTAATTGATGTCGGCTGACTGCTCTAGAAAAATCCTTTGAGCAGAACCAATGCAAATCAGAGGATAGCCGGGATAGCCTTGGGAATCACAGATCACTTGACACCCTTGTCCTCCTGAAAACATCTAATTAAATATTTAACTCTGTTTGATTTGCTTTGTTCTTGGAGGTTGGGAGGCAAAACATAACAAGGGCTCAAACTGCTGGTCTCTTCTGCAAGGTTTTCCCTCTAACTATGACGATCAAAATGATTGCTCATTACAAGCCTACTGCCCTGGTATATAGAATGTCTCGTGAAAAGTTCTCTTTTTTCTAATTGTCTTTTTGTAACTTTTTTCTATAAAGCTATTTTTCTATAATCACTAATTGTGATATAATATGGCATAAAAAATGACAATTTTGACATTTTAAAAAACCAGGGACACCTATGACAGTTGGCGACATTTTAGAGCTCATGCCCAAACTTCACCAAAAGCCTCCCTGCAGAAGGTTTTCTGTCAGGAAGATTCTTTGAGTCCTGCCTGGTGAACTTCTGCTGTGGCGTGGCCTGGGTGCCCACATAGAGGCCTCCGATGCCCGTCTCTGGCACCAGTGCCATGGTTCGCCACCACTGACTATGAAATACAGTGAAAAACATGTTTAAATAAAAGGTAATGGTCATAAATAAAAAGCTATTTCAAACACTAAACCATGCCTCCTAAAACAAATACACAGCATCAAAGTTTTTTTTTTGCTATTGATATCAAATATTGATTTGATGAATTGATTATTGATATCATTATTGCACTAATTATGAATTGAATCCAAATCCTGGTATGGAACAACTCGATCCACAGAATTCATGGTGGTGATCCACTGCCGCTCCACGCGTACGGATGAGTCAACTATTTTTATTCCGTTTTGATTGACCACCAGGACTAGGGCCATGTGTTTCTCAAGTAATTTTTATGCTCATGACAAATCTTAAACCTGTCCTTCCCTATGCACATGACATTAAAATGAATTCATTCCCAACGATTAATTATAACATCGTCCAATTTCACTCCAATTAGTCCCCCCACCCACATATGTGTTTATTAATAGGTTCTCGGAACAACCCCTTAAGTCAACATGCATTCGATAAATTTATTGTATGGGAGCACCACACCCATGATTTTACTTATTGATTTTCGCACATACAATGACAACCCTCATTTAATAAGATTAACGGAGGTGTTGTCCGCGAGTCTGTAAAAAAAAAATTAAGGTCCCGGAAGAGGGCTGCTTAAAAAAAAATTAAGAAGTCCTACTTACCTTTTTGGTGCCCTCGCCCCGTATCCCAGCCTGCTGTCACTCTGGTCCATGTGCCATTAAAACAACATGCCGCCGGAGGCAGCGCAGACACAGACTTCCTCCGGCTGTAAGTGGACTTATTTTTTTAAGCAGCCCTCTCCCGGAACACTTAGCTTTTTTTTCAGAACGCGGACAACCGCCTTAAATATGTACAGTGCTCCTCAAATTAATAATTAAGTACTGAATTACAGTACAATTATTATTAGCTCAATACATAACTACGCACAACTGAGCTGATTCAGAAATCACAAAGCCCTACAACCTCGCTCCATATATAGGTGATACAGAACTATCTCTTTACAAAATAGCACCAAACAATGTCTTGCATGAAAACCAACTAACCTTTGAAGCTATTTTCTGTTAATTGCAGAAAGTAATTAATGCAGATAAAAACAGTACATTTGTACAGCTTCTCTGCACGTTCTCCTTTATTGTGAATAATGTATAGAAAATGTAACGGATAGATCAGATGACAGCTACAACATACTGGTAGTGTTTATTTATGTCAAATTTCTGCTCACAGGTTTTCTTCGATATACTATATTCCTTCTAAATTTTTCTATGTATCCCCTAGTGCAAGTGGTTGTGGCGAACCTATGGCATGGGTGCCAGAGGTGGCACTCGGAGCCTCTCTGTGAGGCACCCCGGCCATCACCAATAGGATTCCCGTATCTTCCTGCAGTCCCAAGAGCTGGTGTCACGAGCTCTTTTTACGTTACAGCTCTCCTGGGACTACTGGAGGAGATCTCCTGCTCCGCCCCAGGCATTCTTCTGCTTTTTTTAGGTACCCTGGTGGGAATTTACAATGATCCTCCCAATTTCTCCCTATTCCTGCTTTTGGTGTCAGTCATCATGGTCTGATATGAATGAAAGCTGTAATAGAACAAGGAGCTAAATCACAAAATAAATTCTGGTTTGGCACGGTTGGAATCATAAGTGGGTCTTTGGTTGGAGTCTTGGCACTAAGGGGGTTCTCTAAAAGGTTCGCCATCACTGCAGAGTGGATAAGCGGTCCAGAGGACAGTAATTTACACCCAAGGCCAAAATCTATTTAACTTAAAACCCCTTAACGCTCTGCCCCTAGCTCTACGGCGCATAGGTACCGGAATGTGGAAGTGGGCT
Organism: Engystomops pustulosus; assembly: GCA_019512145.1. Taxonomy (NCBI): domain Eukaryota; kingdom Metazoa; phylum Chordata; class Amphibia; order Anura; family Leptodactylidae; genus Engystomops; species Engystomops pustulosus. The sequence goes on along the minus strand of CM033641.1, from coordinate 94,039,348 downwards.
TCACGCTGAGTCCTCTTCATGCAAGCTGGGGTTTTGTATATTGCAGCAACCCCCACGCTAATAACATTTTAAAAGACGGGCGTGGCGCGGGTCGCCACCATCTTATTCGATCGTTGCGCCCACCCAACGTCATCGGGCGGTATCTTGCCATGGTACCTCGGTCTTCGTTTGAACCCAGGTTTATGGCTTTCCTGCAGATTTCGTTCAATATCCAGTGGCTCTTGTAACTGACCTGAGCTGCAAAAATGCCATTATTGCCAATATCAGAAGTTGCAGTATATGTAGGAACGTCTGAGCATTAGGGTAATGTACCCTAGTGGTCAAGAATTAGTGGCAAAAAAGTTTAAAAAAAGTTTAAAATATAAAAAATTATTAAAATATTCAAACTTCAATCACCCCCGTTTGCGCTAGAACGTATAGTGAAACATAATAAACCTAAAATCACAGACACCTCAGTATCGCCGCGTCCCAAAATGCCTGATCTATCAAAATATACAATGGTTACGGCCGGCGTGACCTCCGAGAGACGGGAAATGGCGCCCAAATTCCGAAATGGCGCCTTTTACAAACCTTTTTCCATCACAATACAATGGAATAAAAAATGATCAAATGTCCTCACAGACCTCAAAATGGTAGCAATGCAAAACGTCGCTCCTTTCGCAAAAATGACACCTCACACTTCTGACTCCTTCACCAAAGTATGAAAAGTTATTAGCTTCAGAATATGGCAAAAAAAAAATGTTTTTCTTTTTTGTAGCACATGGTTTAATTTTTTGAAAATGTATTAAAACCAATAAAACTGTATAAATTTGTATCACCCCACCCCCCGTCGCATCAACCGAACCAAAGAATAAAGCTGAGTGTTATTGTGAGTGCACTCAAGTCGTAAAAACTGAGCCCACAAGAAATGACCTGTGCCGTTTTTTTTTATTTGAAACCTTTTTCCACATTTGGAATTTTTTTTCAATCTTCGCAGTACAACACAACGCCTGTTCAAAAAATAACATTACGGGAAAGTAAATTTGTTACGCACAAAAAATAAGCCTCACCAGTCTGTAACAACGGAAAAGGTGAAAAAGCGAGAGCGAAAATGACGAAAAAAACCCTGCGTCCTAAGGGGTTAATTGGATAGGAATACATAAATATGGAGAAAATCGGTTTACACAGTTTATGATTATTTTCAGTAGCATTTAGATTCCTATAATGATGGCTTTATTTTTTTATTGTGTCACAACACACATATAAAAAAATAACCCGCCACCCGACGATAAGCTGATCTGTTTGTTTTGTGCAGATCATATCCAGGAACAGACATTTTGCAGATTCAGTACCAGCATAAACTATTTTCTACAATTACCTTATACCACAAAGGGTGCTGGGCGATACAATCCCCTGGTGCCAATCCAAATATTGAAGATCGATTTTTTGCCTTACAATGCATTACTATGCAGGGTCTCTGCCCTTTCACTCTTTGAAAATAGAACAGAATTAACAGCTGTGTTTCCTTGGAAGGAGCCAGTAATCCTTTTTCTTGACCTTTAACTTCTTCACATTGGAACAAGTAGAATTACTTACGCGCTATCTTTAGAGAGCCAAGATTAAGCATTCCCTGTACAATATGTGTAATGGGCGAATAAATTCATGGTTATTTTAGATTCTTAATCAAACATTTTGTTACTTTTACTTCAAATGATCATTATTTGTATGATTTCAAACCACTACAGTTATTTTTTTGGGAGATTTACAACTTAGAAAGGTAAAGGTTTTAGGAGTACATTAACCCCTTATCCACAAATATTTGTAAATGATCACTTACCTGTCAGACACTGTTTCCTCGTTGCCTCTCTTTTGTAAACCAGACAATCAGCATGGTCCTGGCCCGATCAATTGTGATCTGGCATTCTCCTCAAGCGGACCACTCACAGAAGACAGCTTCAGATGACTCTGTGAACTGCTCTGATCCTGACATTTTTTAGTAGTCAAGAATCGATCAAATTACACACTTGCACATAAATCAAAATTACCCCCCCGAACTTCCCTCAATAACCCAACTCCTTACCAATGATCTCTCTATTGTCAGTTACAGATGAACATAGATTACCTCAGTGACATCTTTTGACAATATCCTTACAGTGAACCCTTTCATAACTCTCCTTGCCCAGTATATCTGTCTTTGATGTCCATGTAACAGCTATCCTGAGTCATCATGTTTCCACACATTGGGGGTATTTAGATAATCTGTCTCATGACAGCATTCTGTCGTAGTTGACTAAAAAAAACAGTTTGCCACCACAATTATAAGGGGTTTAGACATTTTTCTGGCTCTTGTCGTCCAGCTCGCAAAAGGGCGTGCCTAAGAAAGGGGCATGGTAATCACAACAAAAAGGTCCTTCTTGCGCCAGAACTACTGCGAACACGAATTGTGTCCGAACTTCTGGACGTAAAGTAACTAATAGGAAGGTTGTCAGAGTACAGAATAAATTAATCTTGTACTGCCCGATTTATCATCCGCATAGACACTTTTATGATCGGTGCAGAATATAGACTGTCTAGTCTTATTGTACATTAACATGATTTCTGGGGGAGTATATGCGGCTGCCAATGTGCTGTATTTGAACTATAGCCCACGTCTCAAGACTTGTGTGTGGTATAAAAAATTATGCTTTTGCATTTTGGTCTTTTTAATTCTATTTGGAGAAATGGCCCCAGTATGGACAAGAAGGAGGACCACAAAACATTGTTAGGTAATGCTTCAAAGTGTAATTAGAAAAGATACAAACCTGCCCATTAATCCTGGTCTAATATGCGTAAAATATTGTTAAAAAGTATCATTGCAGCTGAATTTACCTAGACCACTTTTCCCCAAACCTTGAACCTACATTGGTACGCGTGTTTTGAGTCAAAACCGACTGGCAAATTCCATAGGCTTATATTACTATGTTACTCATGTGAGGAGTGGAGAATCTCAAATCATGTCTGCTAATATGTCCCCCAACCACCTTCCTTTCAGCTGTCAATCCTCTGCTATGCCCTTTCTGAGGGAAGGGGGTTGAGGGATGTGCTGACATACATGAGAAACTTAACTGTCTAACATAATTGACACACACCTGGGCTCTCTGCTTCAATCTGTCAGGCGCAGTAAGCTTAATTAGTTCATTTTCCTGGAGATAGGAACTATGCTGCTGAGAGTTTCCAAAAGAGCCCAAGGAACCTTCAGGACTTTACTAGTGTTCAGATTGTGTGGAAGAATTGAGTAAGAAGTGGAAGTACTCAGTAATTAGAATTCTCTTTATTCATTATAAATTGAAACTTTTTGAGATGTGGTCTTTTTCAACCATCCATTATTTGATTTCTTTGCCAGTGTGATTGGATGGGTTTATCAACATCGGGTGTGAATTTCTGTAATAGGCATAAAATATATAAAAGTATATTTACATAAATTTAATTTTATTTGGTTTCTAATCCAAAGGAAAATGAATAACTCACAGACTTGCAGCTTTGCGAGCAGCTCTTAATATCCCTATTTTTCCATAGCCGTTCTACCTGTAAGTAGCATTTTTATTTTGTTATATGTCCCCTATGAATTTCTATGTAATATGATGGCGTCTATATGACGATTAGTATGATCTTTTTCTATAATACGTGTTGTCATCGTGTTTAGAATCCCATCGAAATTTCCGATTAAATACTTCTAGATCTACACTGTGTGAATAATGCCCTTAAAATAGAAGACTAAAAAGTAAACAACCCTATACATACAATACAACATACTTGTACATGCATTTGGGGATTTCTGATCATAACCCATTGAGTCTCGTAACCTACAACATGATGTAGGGTGTAGCAAAGGAGGCATTATATTGTTTTGCATCTCCCGAAGCCCGGGTGAGCATTAAGGGCGATAGTCGCCACACGCCTATAACGGCCTTGAATGGCAAACTTTCCATAAGGCGAACTCCTGACATCCTGAGAATTTCCTGCACCATGATGTTTAGACATGTTTGTCAATAGGCTATGGGGCATCTAAGACATTAACAGATTTACACTTACAGCTTTGCACGTAAACAGGCTTATATGTGCAGTCATCAAGTTTACCAGGATATCCTTTAAAATATTTGGATATTGTTCCAGGTGTTCCCGCGCCCCAACAGCAGATACGGGCTCACCCGTGCCCCTTGCCAGGCGCATGCCAGCTCCACATACCTGTCCCCGCTCCGGGTCCCAGTCTCGCTCCTGTGAACGTGCATCCCCTGTCCTAGGGCTAGCGCCGGCCTCATTATTGGCGCTGGCCATTTTCCACGGGAGGCTATTTACCAAAACCTGCCTCCCATCACACACACCCTGCCGGATCTTTGTGCCTCACAGACTTTAGAAAAGATTTCCTTGCATTCTCCTGCGGTTCTTTTCGTGGCCTCCATTTCCTGCGTATCTTCTTGCCTGCTCCCGTTTTTTTACGTGCTCCGATTCCCTTGCCCTGTGTCCTGTGTTTACCGATTGCTTGGGACCTTCCGTTGCTGCCCTGGATTAAGACCTAAATGACGTTGCATCTCTCCGCCTTTGCCCTCACCTAGTGCCTGCCTGAACCACGAGACGTCTCCTTCTATGGTACCTCGACCTCGCTGCCACCGCTTGCTAGTCGCACCTGTGGCACTACCTGGCTGGTACCGTTCGCAGCCAGTTCAACCCCTTTTGCGGTGGGCTCTGGTGAAGACCAGGTGCCAACTTAAGACTTCGTCCCAGTTGGTCCGGCTAGTATCCCACTCCCCCTTGGTCCAGTGATCCCAACGCATCCTGAACTTGATGATATCGCAGTTTGTAGAGAATCTAAGCATACAGGGTGCTCTGTAATTTAAAGAGGGCGATTTTGGACCTAACCACCACCGTCCTTATGGAATGGATGGTTTATGGCATGTGAGGCAAACCTCACAATCAGACCCCCTTATTTATATTGCTAAGTGCCAACCACAGAATTTTTTGTGATTTATACGCCTGCTCTGTCACGCTTTCATTATACACCCTGAGACACCATAAAGCAAAAATAGAAGAAATTGATGTATCATTGGTCTTCCCGCGAGTGGTCCATAACAGAAGATTGTTCAAGGTCCAGCAGGAGCTACCAATGATTGTAATCCAGATCTGTCCCACACCTTCCCAATCATCCAGTTCCTAATAGCCCTTCACTTTAAAAAAATAGCAGTCCCCAAATCGCCCTTTACCAGGCTTAGAAAGATCCTTATTAGGGTCTGACACTTGCACTTTGGTTACTAAGTTCACCCATTATTTTTTATTCACTTTACTTTGGAGTGGCCTCCATTGTTTTTGGTTTAAGATTTTATAGAGCCAGAGAGGGATCATTGCAGGTGTTGGGCACTAAACTACCATAATGACCTGTGGGTGTAGTGTTTCGAAACGCCCTGACAGGTCACTTTACCTTCTTCACTCCCTTATAAATGACACACCGAAATCAAACACCTAGTTCGCCTTGTACAAGCAAAAATATATTCCTTTGCAAAATCCTGATTACTCACTTCCAATGTGGCACAGCATTTTACAGAATAAATGAATCGATATTGGGATTTTCACGCTGGGACACCGGGGGAGGTCATATTCCTTAATGCACTAAATCTCCCCCCCCCTCGCCCATTTCCTGGCTACTAACTCATCTTTCCAATTGTATCTGTAATGCAGTATATGGCATTATCCTCCGGCACACTGTTTATAGATCTCGTCGAATAACTGTCTCTTATGTCTTAATAAAACTCCAGGCTGTCAAGTGAATGGCTCAGCGCTGCCTGAATGACATCACAGGATGAATTCATATCCACTTAAATGGTTAACACTCAACCACCACCACATTCGAAAGAGGTTCGCTACTTGAGCCCTCTTCTTATCCTTAATTGTGGTATCACTTTTTGTCTAAAAATTATAACATTTGAAACTTTGAAAATAGTCATTTTTTTCAAATTTTTCCTAAATTTTTGAATTTTTACCCCCCAAAAAAGGAACGGATCACCGAAATGACACTACTAACATAAACTACAATGTCTCACGAGAAAACAATCTCAAAATCACAGAGATATCTTAAAGCGTTGAAAAGTTATTACCACAGGAAGAGACACTGGTCAAATTTCCAAAAAAAGTTGCGAGCCTTAACCTGCAAACAGGCTGCGTCCTTAAGGGGTTAAGGATGAATGAAAAGGGCTCAAGTAGCTGAACCCTCTTCGAATGTGGTGGTTGTTAACCATTAAGTGGATATGATATTCACTCCCTGTGATGTCATCAGGCAGCGCTGATCCATTCACTTGACAGCCTGGAGTCTTTATAAGACTATAAGAGACCAGTTATTCGACGAGATCTATAACAGTGTGCCGGAGGCATAATTGCCATATACTGCATTACAGTACAATTGGAATGATGAGTTAGTAGCCAGGAAATTGGCGAAGGGGGGGGGGAGATTTATGTGCATTAAGGAATAATGAACCTCCCCCGTGTTCCCAGAGTGAAAATCCAATATCCGATTCATTTTCTTCTTTAAATGCTGTGCACATTGGAGTGAGTAATCATGATTTTGCAAAGTGAATTATATTTTTTGCTTGTACAAGGAGAACTAGGTGTTGATTTTCTGTGATTTCATTATAACGGGAGTGAAGAAGTTAAAGATGACCTGTCAGGGCGATTTCGAACACTAAACCACCCACAGGTCCTTATGGTAGTTTAGTTGGCCAAACACCCTTTGCCATGTCCCTCTCTGGCTCTATAAAATCTTAAACAAAAACAATGGTTGCACTCCAAAGTAAGTGAAAAAAATAATGGGTACTTTATTAACCCAAGTGCAAAGTGTCAGACCCTAATAACGATCCTTTCTCAAGCCTTGGTAAAGGGCGATTTGGAACTTGCTATTTTTAAGTGAAGGGCTATTTAGGACTACTGGAGGATTGGGAAGGTGTGGACAGATCTGGATTATCAATCATTGGAGCTCCTGCTCCGACCTTGACAATTCTTCCTGTTTATTGGACCCTCGAGGGAAGCAACAATGATCATCCAAATTTCTTCTATTTTCTGCTTTATTGGTGTCCTCAGGGTGCTGTTATGAATGAAAGCTGTGACAAAGCAGGGAGTATAAATCACGAATTAAATTTCTGTGTTGGCACTTAGCAATAAATAAGTGGGTCTTGATTGTAGGTTTGCCATCACTGCCCTAAACCATCATTCCATAAGGACCTGTTGGTGGTTTAGTGTCCAAAATCGCCCTCTTTAAATTACAGAGACACTTTATGCTTAGCATTTCTATACAAACTGCAGATATCTATCAGAGTTCAGGATGCGTGGATCCACTGGACCACCACGGGAGGTGGTACTAGCCGATACCTGGGACCGAAGTCTAAGTGGCACCTGGTCTTCACCAGAGCCCACCGCAAAGCGGGTTGAACTTGCTGCGACACGGTACCACCAGGTAGTTCCACAGGTGCGACTAGCCCGCGGTGGCAGCCGAGGTCGAGGTACCATAGAAGGAGACAGTCTCGTGGTCAGGTCCAGGCACTAGGTCAGGGCAGGCGGCAGAGATGCAACGTCAAGGTCTAATCCAGGGTCAGCAACGGGAGGTCCAAGCAGATCGGGAACACAGGCACACAGGACAAGGGAACTCAGGAGCAGGAAAAAACGGGAGCAGGAACGCAAGATACACAGGAACACTGGAGACACAGAAACGCAGGAGAATTGCAAGGAAGCTTTTTCTAAGTCTGTGAGGCACAAAGATCCGGCAGGGTGTGATGGGAGAGGCAGGTTAAATAGCCTCACGGGAAAATGGCCAGCGCCAATTAATGAGGCCGGCGCGCGCGCCCTAGGACATGGGGATGCGCGTTCACAGAGCGAGACTGGGACTCGGGAGCAGGGACAGGTATGTGGAGCTGGCGCTGCGCCTGCATGGGGCACGGGTGAGCCCGCTACTTGCTGTTTGGGTCGCGGGAACACCTGTAACAATATCCAAATATTTTAAAGTGATATCCTGGCAAACTTGATGTACTGAACATATAGCCATGCTTTTACGTTCAAGCTGTAAGTTGTAATATCTTTTAATGACCTCTAGATGTCCCCATAGTCCTCTTGACAAACATGTCTAAACATCATGGTCAGGAAATTCTCAGGAGTCAGGACTTCTCCTTATGGAAAGTTTGCCAATTAAGGCCGCTTTATAGGCGTGTGGAGACTTATAGCCCTTAAAGCTTCACCAGGGGATTCTGGGAATTGCAAAACAATATAATGCCTCCTTTTGCTACACCCTACATCATGTAGGTTACTATATCAATCTGGTTACTGATCAGAATCCCTCAAATGCATGTACAATGTATGTTGTTTGTATGTATGATGTTTGTTTGCTTTTCAGTTATTCTATTTTTAAGGCCTTATTCACACAGTGTAGATCTATTAAGTATTTTAATCGGAAATTTACGATGGGATTCTAAACACGATGAAAACACAGTATTATAGAAAAATATCATAATAATTTTCATATAGCGCCATCATATTACATAGAAATTCATAGGGGACATATACAAATAAAATGCTACATTACAGAGTACGAACAGTCATATGGAAAAATAGGATTAAGGGCCTTGCTCGCAAAAGCTTGCAGTCTGTGATTTATTTATTTTTTTTCCTTCTGATTATACACCAAATAAAATAAATTCTATGTAAATATACTTTATATATTTTATGCTATTAACATGAAATTCACACCAGATGTTGGTATAAACCCATCCAATCCACACTGGCAAAGAAATCAAATAATGGATGTTTGAAAAAGACCACATCTCAAAATGTTGTCAATTTACTAATGAATAAAGAGAACTTCTAATTACTGAGTACTTCCACTTCCTACTCAATTCTTCCACACAATTATTGAACACTAGTAAAGTCCTGAAGGTTCCTTGGGCTCTTTTGTGAACTATCAGCTTAGCATAGTTCCTACCCCCAGAAAATGAATGAAATTTAAGCTTACCTGTCGCCTGACAGACGAAGCAGAGAGTCCCAAGGGTGTGTGTCAATTATGTTAGACAGTAAGTTTCTCATGTATGTCAGCACATCCCTCAACCCCCTTCCCTTCAGCAGTGCATAGCATGAGGATGACAGCTGAAAGGAAGGTGGTTGGGGGACATATTAGTAGACATGATTTGAGATGCTCACTTCCTCACACGAGTAACAATAGTTAATATAGTCCTATGGGAATTTGTCATTAGGTTTGACGTCAAAACACTGCAGTACCAATGTAGTTTTCTATAATTTGGCGGAAAGGTGGGTCTAGTTAAATTCAGCTGAATTACACTTTTTTAACAATATTTTATGCATAAACCAGGCTTTAACGGGCAGGTTTTGTATCTTTACTAATTCCACATTTGAAGCATACCTAACACTGTTTTGTGGCCTCCTTCTTGTCCATATGGGGGCCATTTCTCCAAATATGAAGTTAAATTTAGAGCAAATGCAAAGCATAATTTTTTATACCACACACAAGTCTTACAACGTGGGCTCTATGTTTTCAAAACCGCACATTTGCAGCCGCATATACATCCCCCAGACAATCATGTTAATGTACCATAAGACTAGACAGTCTTATTCTGCACCAGATTCATAAAAGTGTCTAATGGTGGATGATAAATCTGGTGCAGTATAAGATAATCTAGTCGTACTCTGCACTTCCTATTAGTTACTTTACGTACCTTTCTTAGGCCACGCCCCTTTTGTCGAGCTAGACGTACGAGAGCCAGAAAACTGTCTAAACCCCTTTATAATTGTGGTGCAAACAGTTTTTTTAGTCAAACCACGACAGAATTCTGTCATGGACAGATTACTAAATCTCCCCCAATGTGAATTTAAGCTTACCTGCCGCCTGACAGATGAAGCAGAGAGTCCCAAGGGTGTGTGTCAATTATGTTAGGCAGTAAGTTTCTCATGTATGTCAGCACATCCCTCAACCCCCTTCCCTTCAGCAGTGCATAGCAGAGGATGACAGCTGAAAGGAAGGTGGTTGGGGGACATATTAGCAGACATGATTTGAGATTCTCACTTCCTCACATGAGTAACAATAGTTAATATAGTCCTATGGGAATTTGCCATTAGGTTTGACGTCAAAACACTGCAGTACCAATGTAGTTTTCTATAGTTTGGCGGAAAGGTGGGTCTAGTTAAATTCAGCTGAATGACACTTTTTTAACAATATTTTACGCATAGACCAGGCTTTAATGGGCAGGTTTTGTATCTTTTCTAATTCCACATTTGAAGCATACCTAACAATGTTTTGTGGCCTCCTTCTTGTCCATATGGGGGCCATTTCTCCAAATATGAAGTTAAATATAGACCAAATGCAAAGCATAATTTTTTATACCACACACAAGTCTTGCGACGTGGGCTCTATGTTTTCAAAACCGCACATTTGCAGCCGCATATACATCCCCCAGACAATCATGTTAATGTACCATAAGACTAGACAGTCTTATTCTGCACCAGATTCATAAAAGTGTCTAATGCTGGATGATAAATCTGGTGCAGTATAAGATAATTTATTCGTACTCTGCACTTCCTATTAGTTACTTTACGTCAGAAAGTTAGGACACAATTCGTGTTCGCAGTATTTCTGGCGCAAGGACCTTTTTGTTGTGATACCATGCCCCTTTCTTAGGCCACGCCCCTTTTGTCGAGCTGGACGTACAAGAGCCAGAAAACTGTCTAAACCCCTTTATAATTGTGGTGCAAACTGTTTTTTTTAGTCAAACTACGACAGAATTCTGTCATGGACAGATTACTAAATCTCCCCCAATGTGTGGAACATGATGACTCAGACTATGCTGTTGACATGGACATCAAAGACAGAATACTGGGCAAGGGAGAGTTATGGAAGGGTTCACTGTAAGGATCTTGTCAAAGATGTCACTGAGGTAATCTATGTTCATCTGTAACTGACAATAGGGTATCCATGGTTAAGGAGTTTGGTGTTATTGAAGGGAAGTTCGGGGGTAATTTTTTATTTATGTGCAAGTTGTGTACATTTGATCGATTCTCTGACTAAAATGTCAGGATCAGAGCCATGTTCACAGCGTCATATAACAGCTGTCTTTGTGATTGGTCCGCTTGCAGAGAATGACAGATCACAATGATCGGTGACCAGGAACATTGCTGATTGGTCCCTGGTCTACAAACAGAGAGGCAGAGGAAACAGTGTCTGCCAGGTAAGTGCATCCATTTACAATATGTTGAGCTAAGGGGTTAATGTACTCCTAAACCTTTACCTTTCTAAGTTGTAAATTCTCCAAGAAAAATTAAATGTATTGGTGTAACATCATACAGAATAAACTGATCATTTGGAAGTAAAAGTAAACAAAATTGTTTTATAAGAATATAAATAACCATGAATTTATTCGCCATTACACATATTGTACAAGGAATGCTAATCTTGGCTCTCTAAAGATAGCTGAGTAATTCTACTTTGTTACAATGTGAAGACGCTAAATGTCAAGAAAAAGGATACTGGCTCCTTCCAAGCTAAACACAGCTTTAATTCTGTTTCTTATTTTCAAGCAGTGAAAGGGCAGATACCCTGCATAAGCTAATGCCATTGATTCCTGGCTAAAAATAGATCTTTCAATAATTGTGGATTTGGCACCCAGGGGATTGTATCTGCAGCACCCTTTGTGGTATCATGTAATTGTAGAAAATAGATTTTATGCTTGTGTACTGAATCTGCAAATGTCATGTTCCTGGAATGATCTGCACAAACAAACTGTCAGCTTATTAGTCTGTGTGGCGGGTATTTTTTTATTATGTGTGTGTGTAACACAATAAAACAAATAAAGCCATCATTATTTAGTAATCTAAATGCTACTGAAAATAATCATAAACTGTGTAACCGATTTTTCCATATTTATATATATTCCTATCCAATTAACCCCTTAAGGACGCAGGGTTTTTTCGCTCATTTCTCGCACTCGCTTTTTCATTTTTACGTGTACAGACCTGTGTGAGGGCTTATTTTGTGCATAACAAATTATACTTTCCCGTAATGTTATTAACTTTAACATGCCGTGTACTGCGAAGCTGAAAAAAAATTCCAAATGTGGAAAAATGTAAAAAAACCCGCACATGCGTTATGTTCTTGTGGGCTCAGTTTTTACGACTTTGACTGTGCACTCAAAATAACACTTCAGCTTTATTCTTTGGCTCTTTTGTTCGGTGCGATCGCGGTGATCCACATTATATACAGGTTTTATGTGTTTTAATACATTTTCAAAAAATTAAACAAATGTGTACAAAAAAGAAAAAACATTTTTTTTGCCATCTTCTGAAGCTAATAACTTTTTCATACTTTGTGCAACGGAGAAGTGTGAGGTGTCATTTTTTACCGAAATGAGCCGACGTTTGCATGCTACCATTTTGAGGTCTGTGAACATTTTGATCATTTTTTATTCTTTTTTATGTGATGGAAAAAGGTGTAAAAGTCGCCATTTCGGACATTTGGGCGCCATTTCCCGTCTCGGAGGTCACCGCCGGCCGTAACCATTTTTAATTTTGATAGATCAGGCCTTTTGGGACGCGGCGATACCTGATGGTCTGTGATTTTTACTGTTTATTATGTTTAATCTCAGTTCTAGCGAAACGGGGGTGATTTGAATTTGAATATTTTAATAATTTTTTTATATTTTAAACTTTTTTTAAACTTTTTTTCCACTAATTCTTAGACCATCTAGGGTACATTACCCTAGATGGTCAGATCGTTCCTACATATACTATGCAATACTTCTGTATTGCAATATATGGCATTTTTGCAGCTCATTCATTACAATGAGCCACTGGTCATTGTAACGAATCTGCAGAAGCCATAAAGCCTCGTGTCAAACGAAGACCCGAGGCTACCAGGCAACCGATCCCCCCCCCGATGACGTTGGGGGGCGCAACGATCGGAATAAAGATGGTGGCGCCCGCGCCACGCCCGTCTTTTAAATGTTATTAGCGTGGGGGTTTGCTGCAATATACAACAACCCCCAGCTTTGCATGAAGAGGACTCAGCCGTGAGCCCACTTCCTACATTCCCTTACCTCTGCGCCGTAGAGCTAGGGCGCAGAGCGTTAAGGGGGTTAAATAGATTTTGCTTGGGTGTAACTAATGTCCTCTGGACCTGCTTATCCACTATGCAGTGATGGCGAACCTTTTAGAGACCTAGTGCCAACACTACAACCAAAGACCCACTTATTATTCCAACCGTGCCAACACAGAAATTTATTTTGTGATTTAGCTCCTTGTTCTATTACAGCTTTCATTCATATCAGCACCCTGATGACACCAATAAAGCAGAAAATAGGAGAAATTTGGAGGATCATTGTAAATTCCACACCAGGGTACCCTAAGCAGGAAGAATGCCTGGGGCCGGAGCAGGAGCTACTCCTCCAGTAGTCCCAGGTAGAGCTGTAACGTAAAATAGCTCTGTGCACAGCTCTCTGGGACTGCAGGAAGATACGGGAGTCCTCTCTGGTGATGGCCTGGGTGCCTACAGAGAGGGCTCCGAGTGCCACCTCTGGCACCCATGCCATAGGTTCGCCACCAACTGCACTATGGATACATAGAAAAGATTTAGAAGGAATATAGTATATCGAAGAAAACCTGTGAGCAGAATTGCCTAAAAACCACTACCAGTATGTTGTACTAGTCACTCTATCTATCCGTTACATATTCTATACATTATTCACTACAGGAGAACGTGCAGAGAAGCTGTTACAAATGTAATGTTTTTATATCTGCATTATTAATTTCTGCAATAAAAAAATAGCTCAAAGGTTTAGTTGTTTTATTGCAAGAACTTGTTCTGTGCTTATTTCTGTACAGAGACTATTCTAGTACACACTTATATATGGAGCTAGGTTGTAGGGGTGTATTTCTGAATCAGCTCAGTTCTGGTGCTGTATTTATGTATTGAGCTAATAATAATTGTACTGTAATTAATGTACTAATATTATATTTGAGGAGCACTGTACATATTAAAGGGGTTGTCCGCGTTTGAAAAAAAAGCTAAGGTGTCCTCCGGGAGAGGGCTCTTAAAAAAATAAAGTCCTACTTACAGCCGGAAGCTGTGTCCTGGCCTGCCCCGCGGCCATGTTGTTGTTACATGGCACCTGGACCAGAGTGACAGCAGCGCTGGGATACGCGAGGGCACCAAAAAGGTAAGTAGGACTTCTTAATTTTTTTAAGCAGCCCTCTCCCGGACACCTTTACTTTTTTTTTACAGAACTCTCGGACAACCCCTTAAATCTTATTAATGAGGGTTGTCATGTATGTGCGAAAATCAATAAGTAAACTCGGGGTGTGGTGCTCCCAACACTATAATTTATCGAATGCATTTACTTAAGGGGGTTGTCCGAGGACCTATAATAAACACATATGTGGGTGGGGGGACTTAATTTGAGAGTGGACTATGTTATAATTAAGTTGGGAACTGATTATATTTTAATGTCATGTGCATAGGGAGAGACAGGTTTAAGATTTGTCCTGGAGCATAAATTACTTAGAAACTGCCCTAGTTCCTGGTTGAGTCAATCAACAGATAAAAATAGTTGCTCATCAAGTTACGGTGGTTCCGGCATGTGGATCCACCACCATGAATTCTGGTGATCGAGTTGTTTCCAACCAGGATTTGGAATTCAACATTCATAATTAGTGCAATATTTGATATCAATATCAATCATCAATCAATATTTGATATCAATAGCAAAAAAAAAACTTTTGATGCTGTGTATTTTGTTTTCGGAGGCATGGTTTAGTGTTTGGAAGATAGCTTTTATTGTTATGACCATTTCCTTTTACTTTAAACATTGTTTTTCACTGTATTTCATAGGTCAGTGGTGGCGAACCTTGGCACTGGTGCCAGAGACGGCACTCGGAGCCTCTCTGTGGGCACCCAGGCCCCGCCACAGCATGAAGTTCACCAGACAGGACTCAAAGAATCTTCCTGCAGAAACCTTCCTCAGAGGCTTTTGGTTGAAGTTTGGGCACTGAGGCTCTAAAAGTTCGCCATCACTGTCATAGGTTGTCCTGGTTTTTTAAAATGTCAAAATTGTAATTTCTTTTATGCCATATAATCAAATTTAATTGTATTATAGAAAAATAGCTTTATAGAAAAAAGTTACAAAAAGGACAATTGAAAAAAGAGAATTTTCACAAAGACATCTCTATATACCAGGGCATTAGGCTTGTAATGAGCAATATATCTAATGATCGTCATAGTTAGAGAAAATCCTTGCAGAGACAGCAGTTGAGCCATGTTATGTTCTTGCTCCCAACCTCCAAGAAACACAGCAAATCAAATGATGTTAAATATTTAATTATAGATTGTTTCAGGAGGACCCGTGTGGTCAAGTGAGTGATTCCTCCCAGGGCTATCCCTGTATCCTCTGCTTGCATTGGTTCCTGCTCAAAGGATTTTTCTGAGCAGTCAGCCCGACATCAACTCTAACCTGTGTGTGCCAACGCAGAGGGCTCTGTCATAGGTTTGCCCCCACTGGTATACATTATACTGGTATTTGGCCAATGGTAATGGGGGTAACCGTTTTCAGGGCAAGGGGCCCACTATGATGCCAACATTAGATTGATCTGTAGTGTCTAATGTGGAAAAACTGCTTACACAGGTACTTAAGAAGTGTCTGCGCTACATTTGCGCTCCCAAGCTTAGTCGGACGTCCAGCACATTTATCATGCAACGTCCGACAGAATTGTGTCGCACGTCTCATGTTAAGGGTGCACCAAAAAAAGTGGTGCACACTGTCAGGGAGCACCAGATTCATGAAGAGTGGCACCAGAAAATCCTGGAATCTGGTGCACCCTACACTATAACAAGGAAAAATGCATTTAGTAAATGTGCCCATAACATCCATTATGTATTGCTTGATAGGACTCCTTCTAATACCAATATAGTGTATTTTGTCCACATTATTTATCTATTTCTCATCAGATTTGAATGCAGAAAAATATTTTATTGAACCATTTTTGCTATACAAACAATCTCTCTGATCAGTCACTGCACAGCAGTTCTTTGTTTTCCTTTTCTTATGTCACAATATTTGTGTGCATTTCATATCTTAAAATATTAAAAAAAAACATATTAGACACTGGTAAACCCCGAATTGTGTACAAAAGGCCAGCTGGCACAGTCTAATAGCTTGTAAGCAGGATGCACACCATTGCACACAATCAAAACTATTTTTTGACAAGAAGTATTTTAGATTGCTGAACATTTTACTATTTAGGAGAACTTGATGATTTGCTCATGCTTTGCCTTCTCTATTTACTTACCAATAGGATGCTTGTATATACTTTGCTTTTTCATTATATATACATTGTCCTTACAGATATGTTTATCTTGTTGACATCTTATGCCATATTGCTAGAGTGTACTACCCATAGAGATTATTTTGGCAGAAACAAAACTCTGCAAACTTTCAAACTCGACTTGGCCACCCAGTGCCTGGACTTTATTATAACACAGGGACATAAATCAATGTTGTGTTTAGGAGATGTTTCCAGGTGCTTTTGGTTTGTTACACGCCTTAAATCTTGCCTAGTTGGTTGAGAAGTCCAGTATATGTTTATATCAGGTTATGTTACAATAGGTAATAGGTTTGTTGTTGAGTTTACTTTGAGCCATGCAAATCCATCAGTGTGATTTCAAAGATAGAATATTCATTCTGTATGGCTTCGGTAAAATGCAAAAGGCTCTAATGCCTACCATTGAACCCCCAGACTGAACTCAACCGTAACCCTGGATTACTAGCTATGATGCCATTTTCCTTTGGTCATTATTTAAGTTGCAGACAATTTAGGACAGAAGTCTTCTGATCATCTACTGCCAAAGCCTATGAAACATCACAATTTCTGCTCACCAAGGCAATGTTTACAGCAGGAACAGTCACTGGGTAGATATCTTTATAGATCTTCACACACTCCACTCAGCAGATCAGCCTCACTCCATTGTTTTACCCTTGTGTGTTCTGCTTTAAAGTCCCATTTTTTATCCTGACGCCTATATCACACCACTACATTACAAACCTATCTAGTTATATGTTGCTGTCCAGATTTTGGGGGATCTTTTTGGGGTTTTTTTATCACCATTTTTGCTAGGGGTTTGCCTTTGGAGGACATTGGGGTCAGCCAGAAGGACATATTGATTGACCCAGTATATACTACAAAACTATTAATTGCAGACAGATGGGGATATCATATCACAGTAGTCTGTCATTGTCACAGCAATTCAACAATTCATGTAGACACATGTTTTCTCTCAAGTTCAAATCGAATTCTATCCGAATTACTTTACTCATCTGCATTTATGATGGTCCCTGTAGTATTTAGGGTCCCTTTATTGTTTGTATTCAGTGCCCCTTTTATTTGTTTGTAAGAATAATATTTACACTCATTTAAAGTAAGGAGGTTGAGTCTGTATCCCGCATCTCCAAGCTGGCTTTTGTTAGGAGATTTGCTTTAGGAGAGCGTCATGAAACAACCAAATCCCACCACTGGGTGCAGGTATTGCAGAATTTGATTTATTATTTTCTCTCTTAAAATGAGAAGTTGAAATTTAAAAAAAAAACTACTCATGTTTGAAACTGTACCCCACTAGTGGGAAACCATGCATATCTGTTGGGGTCACTATAGAACAAACGCGGTGCAGGAATCCATTACTTCGAATCTGCAACACCAGCCTAAGCATCGAAGATGTGCCTGCCGCTGATACTAGCAGCCAAGTGCCATAGGAAGGGTGGTACAGAATGATTCCCGTTGACAGAAGTTAAAATTCAAGTTTCTGCTATAGAAGAATAGCAAAATCAACACTAGAGTACAAAAGAAGAAGTGCCTCACTATCTGCACTTCAGTACTTCCTTTACTGGAAGGTTAATGGTCTTAAAAACACAACATAACAATTAACAGAATCAGTGTCACCTGGTGACCACATGTGTGGAACTGCTAAGCACTGGGGATAACCAATTCAATGACGATTTTTCTGAGGATTCATCTGATGCTGACACACCAAACCTTGTCAAGTTTTGTAAATACCTGACTATAATGACATGGACACCATATTGAGAAAATATTGTAAGTGGAAAGAAAAACTCTCTATGCAAGGTCCACCATGCTGCTATGGGGGACTGGTCCGCGGAGATTTGTATGGAGCTTGTGAAGCGTCAGGATATGGTTTCAACTGCTTATCTAGCATTTCTTTGTGTCAAGATCAGAAGCAAAGTCCTTAAAAGCTTCTGTGGCAGGCGGATATATATACCGCTTTGGTTTGCCCTATTTCTTTAATCATTGTCTTCGTGTTTATATCATGGAATGTAAAGGAAGAAAAAATCACCCAAAAATCTTCCAAAATGTACCTTTCCTCTTACACCAACATATTAACAAATGTAGTCATATTTTATGGCAAGGAAGAGACCTAGCATTTGCGTGGAAGATAGTTGCTGATGGTGGAAGGGAGCTCAAATGCTACATTTACTATTCAGCTTGCATAGGGTGACAAATTTATGATTGGATTACGCAAAACCAGTGCTATTCCGATTATTGGTTAGAGGCGGCCTTCTGTCATTCATATGAACCAGTGGCCAAATACTGCTCAATTGGATATGATACCCAAAATTTGAAACTCAGTAATATATTGTGCTACTATACTGCTGCCTGCAAGTCTTACATGAAAATTTACATTTCATTCACAATCTCAAAAAAAACCTTTTGTGACGAGCCTGACCTTCTCCCAGGATAGGGATAGGCTTTTCTATAAATGGTGGGAGAATGAATATGTTTGGAATGGAATATTCATCTTATACTTGATACAAAGCATAGTGATTAACTGTGGAGGAGATTGTTGAGAATATGAACTAGCTTCTGGTCAGTATATAAAGTATGCACAGTATAAGGATACTATAATGTCCAAGTTATTAGCTGCGGTGGGGAAGTGGACAGTTCTATGCAAGCTACATAATAAATAGCAAGAGAGGTTGCATTAACAAGCCTGATCTGCATAGATCTCAGCAACAGATCTACATAAAGGCAGAAAGTCTTATAGAGCTGACAAACGTGAGAAATCTGTCATTAATGAAATTGAAGGGATACGAATTTTCTATAAATCATAGAGCCATTTTTGCATTTAATCTCCTATCATCTCTGACAGGGTCAGATCACAAGACTAGCTACACTAATGTTAGATAAGGAGCACTGACTTTTTCATGGATTACGAGACTGTCCCATGGTAAATGAGTGGGATAACATAAGGCAAGGTGCAAAATCTATTTAGGATAGGGAGATATCGCCAGCTGCAACCTTACTGCGCTTTTCCACTTGGAGAAAAGTGAGGATGCATTTGGCACAACAAACCCATACATGCCACAATTGTTTCCATGATTTGTCTAGTCATTAAGAGAAGTATTTTGCAAACTCTGATTTCAACGATTGCTAAAATTTTTGCAAAATATCATAGATCATGTCAAGCTCACAGTGAGCCCTTTCCATAGCTGGTGAGTTTTGATGCATAATGCAGCATCACTACATGTTAACATATTGATCATCGCCAGCAAGCCAGCAGCGGTGCTTGGGCGCCACCATATTTGCTTAGATCACTCGCCATGACATCATTGCGGCAATCTGTCTCTGTGACCGCCTCAAGTGATACAAAGACTCAAGGCTGTCTTGTTTAACCTATCTATTAGTACATTTTCTTACCAGAGATTGTGCATTGAGGAGTCTAACACCAGATGGAATGCTACCTCAATAAGTTCCTTGAGGAACCCTAAATCCACTCCGCCTTTTCTTAGTTACCCACTGTTAAGCAATGATCTGAGCAGCCACTTATAGGCATTCTGGTTCACTCAGGGACAAGTATAGGATAACCTGCTCTGCTATCACCTACATAGACAGCGTTTGTGTAGGTGTGGGGTTTTTGGGTCACTTTTATGGTTGCCAGTACTGTACAGGGAAAGTTTTCTTTCCATTGTGAAACCTCAAAATTTAGCCATTAATTCATAAGAGTTGACTTTTTTATATTAAAATTCATAGAATCCCAATACATTGCAGTGAAATGAGAAAATCAGGCATGTAAACCATGTGACCATTTGAACCATATCACAGTACTTCCTATTTTTCTTCCTGCAAGGCCAATAGTATTAGTGTCATGCTGTCTTCAATAATAACAAGTTGTGTTTTTGCTTGAGGAGAAGTGTTATTTTTTCCCACGCAATCGTATGAATGGCTGTAAAGATAACTTCCTTTCCACTGTAAGCTTTGCTACAGTGAATCATAATTATACTGAGGAGCTAAAACTTTTATAAATTTGGATAGAAATGGCTCAAGTTGTACATTTATTATAGGAGATTACAAGTTTTTTTTCTAGACTGGAATGTAAATATCTTACCACTTAACATATCTTCAGTAATAAATGAATCCCCAACTTTAGGATATTAAAACACTTTGTTGTCCATATACAATTAAACAGTGGGACACATTCATTTGCTATGTGCGCCTGTTTTTTTGGCAGGGGCTTCCATTTTTTTCTGGTGCGTCACAAATTTCCTTCTTTTTCCAACCCTCAACTTTTAGGGTGCGTCCATACGTTCAGTTTTTGAGATGCAGTAGTAAAATGAAAATAAAGGAGAAGTAGCACTTTAGATTTTAATTATGTTTTATATCAGTTCTAGCAAAAGGGGGGTGATTTGAATTTTTTATATTTTATAAATTTTTTTTATTTTTTAAACTTTTTTTAAACTTTTTTTTTTCCACTAATTCTTAGACCATCTAGGGTACATTAACCCTAGATGGTCAGATCGTTCCTACCATATACTGCAATACTACATATTGCAATATATGGCATTTTTGCAGCTCATTTATTACAATGAGCCACTGGCTCATTGTAACGAATTTGCAGAAGCCATTAAGCCTCGGGTCAAACGAAGACCCGAGGCTACCATGGCAACCGATCGCCAACCCCCCCCCCCCCCGATGACGTTCAGGGACGTGGCGATCGTAATAAAGATGGCGACTTTGCCGGCGGCAATCAAAGGGTTAATAGCCGCGGTCGGTGCTTGCATTAGCGGTGGGGGTTTTCTGCAATATGCAACAACCCCCACCTTTGTATGAAGAGGACTCAGCCCGTGAGCCCTCCTCATACATTCCCTATACCTCTGCGCCGTAGAGCTACAGCGCAGAGCGTTTAGGGGTTAAACAGCTCTGTACACCGCATGAAATGATGGTGTAACTAAATTTATTTTTCATACACAAGGTTTTAATTTTTGAAAATGTATTAAAACACAATAAAACCTGTATAAAAGCCATAAAAACCGAGCCCATATGAAAATGGCGCATATGTGGTTTCATTGCATTTAGAATTATTTCTTTGCTTCTCAGTACATGGTATGGAACAATAAATACGATTGTTAAGCAGAAAATAAGCCTTCATACAGCTCTCTGCACGGAAAAATGTAAAAGTTACAGATTTTTTTTAAGGTGGGTAGCGAAAAATTTACAAAAAAAATCCTGCATCCTTAGCAGTTCCATTATTTGTTAAAATAACGGTTGCGTGCACATTTTTTTTCCACTAATTCTTAGACCATCTAGGGTACATTAACCCTAGATGGTCAGATCGTTCCTACCATATACTGCAATACTTCTGTATTGCAATATATGGCATTGTTGCAGCTCATTCATTACAATGAGCCACTGGCTCATTGTAACGAATCTGCAGAAGCCATAAAGCCTCGGGTCAATCGAAGACCCGAGGCTACCATGGCAACCGATCCGGAATAAAGATGGTGGCGCCCGCGCCACGCTCGTCTTTTAAATGCTATCAAATGGTTAATAGCCGCGATCGGTGCAAGCACCAACCGCGGTTATTAGCGGTGGGGGTTTGCTGCAATATGCAACAACCCCCACCTTTGTATGAAGAGGACTCAGCCCGTGAGCCCACTTCCTACATTCCCTGTACCTCTGCGCCGTAGAGCTAGGGCGCAGAGCGTTAAGGGGTTAAATAGATTTATGCCTTGGGTGTAAATAATGTCCTCTGGACCTGCTTATCCACTATGGCAGTGATGGCGAACCTTTTAGAGACCTAGTGCCCAGACTACAACCAAAGACCCACTTATTTATTCCAACCGTGCCAACACAGAAATTTATTTTGTGATTTAGCTCCTTGTTCTATTACAGCTTTCATTCATATCAGCACCCTGATGACACCAATAAAGCAGAAAATAGGAGAAATTTGGAGGATCATTGTAAATTCCCACCAGGGTACCCTAAGCAGGAAGAATTGCCTGGGGCCGGAGCAGGAGCTACAATGATAATCCAGATCTGTCCACACCTTTCCACTCCTCCAGTAGTCCCAGGTAGAGCTGTAACTTAAAATAGCTCTGTGCACAGCTCTCTAGGACTGCAGGAAGATACCGGGAGTCCTCCCTTGGTGATGGCCTGGGTGCTCACAGAGAGGGCTCCGAGTGCCACCTCTGGCACCCATGCCATAGGTTCGCCACCACTGCACTATGGGATACATAGAAAAGAATTTAGAAGGAATATAGTATATTTGAAGAGAACCTGTGAGCAGAAATTGACCTAATAAACCACTACCAGTATGTTGTATCTAGTCCTCTTATCTATCCGTTACATTATTCTATACGTTATTCACTACAGGAGAAAGTGCAGAGAAGCTGTTACAAAATGTAATGTTTTTTTATCTGCATTATTAATTTCTGCAATAAAAAATAGCTTCAAAGGTTTAGTTGTTTTTATTGCAAGAACATTGTTCTGGTGCTATATTTCTGTACAGAGACTAGTTCTAGTACTCACTCTATATATGGAGCTAGGTTGTAGGGCTGTATTTCTGAATCAAGCTCAGTTCTGGTGCTGTATTTATGTATTGAGCTAATAATAATTGTACTGTAATTAATGTACTATATTATAATTTGAGGAGCACTGTACATATTAAAGGGGTTGTCCGCGTTCTGAAAAAAAAGCTAAAGGTGTCCGGGAGAGGGCTGCTTAAAAAAATAAAGTCCTACTTACAGCCGGAAGCTGTGTCCTGCGCTGCTCCGGCGGCCATGTTTGTTTACATGGCACCTGGACCAGAGTGACAGCAGCGCTGGATACCGGAGGGCACCAAAAGGTAAGTAGGACTTAATTTTTTTAAGCAGCCCTCTCCCGGACACCTTTACTTTTTTTTTTACAGAACTCTCGGACAACCCCTTTAATCTTTATTAAATGAGGGTTGTCATTGTATGTGCGAAAATCAATAAGTAACTCAGGGGTGTGGTGCTCCATACACTATAATTTATCTGAATGCATTGTACTTAAGGGGGTTGTCCGAGACCTATAATAAACACATATGTGGGTGGGGGGACTTAATTTGAGAGTGGAATATGTTATAATTAAGTTGGGGAACTGATTATATTTTAATGTCATGTGCATAGGGGAAGACAGGTTTAAGATTTGTCCTGGAGCATAAATTACTTAGAAACTGCCCTAGTTCCTGGTTGAGTCAAATCAACAGGATAAAAATAGTTGCTCATCAATTACGGTGGTAGTCCGGCATGTGGATCCACCACCATGAGTTCTGTGAGTTGTTTCCATACCAGGATTTGAAATTCAACATTCATAATTAGTGCAATATTTGATATCAATATCAATCAATCAAATCAATATTTGATATCAATAGCAAAAAAAAACTTTTTGATGCTGTGTATTTTGTTTTCTGAGGCGTGGTTTAGTGTTTGGAAGATAGCTTTTTATTTTTATGACCATTTACCTTTTACTTTAAACATTGTTTTCACTGTATTTCATAGGTCAGTGGTGGCGAACCTATGGCACTGGTGCCAGAGACGGCACTCGGAGCCCTCTCTGTGGGCACCCAGGCCACCGCCACAGCATGAAGTTCACCAGACAGGACTCAAAGAATCTTCCTGCAGAACCTTCCTGCAGAAGGCTTTTGGTTGAAGTTTGGGCACTGAGGCTCTAAAAGGTTCGCCATCACTGTCATAGGTTGTCCTGGTTTTTTAAAATGTCAAAATTGTAATTTCTTTTATGTCATATTATATAAAATTTAATTGTATTATAGAAAAATAGCTTTATAGAAAAAAGTTACAAAAAAGGACAATAGAAAAAGAGAAATTTTTCACAGAGACATCTCTATATACCAGGGCATTAGGCTTGTAATGAGCAATATATCTAATGATCGTCATAGTTAGAGAAAATCCTTGCAGAGACAGCAGTTGAGCCATTGTTATGTTCTTGCCTCCCAACCTCCAAGAACACAGCAAATCAAATGATAATGATAATAATTTAATAATAGATTGTTTCAGGAGGACCCTGTGTGGTCAAGTGATGTGATTCCTCCCAGGGCTATCCCTGATATCCTCTGCTTGCATTGGTTCCTGCTCAAAGGATTTTCTAGAGCAGTCAGCCTGACATCAACTACTAACCTGTGTGTGCCAACGCAGAGGGCTCTGTCATAGGTTTGCCCCCACTGGTATACGGTATACTGGTATTTGGCCCGAAAGGTAATGGGGGTAACCGTTTTCAGGGCAAGGGGCCCACTATGATGCCAACGTTAGATTGATCTGTAGTGTCTAATGTGGCAAATTGCTTACACAGGTATTTAAGAAGTACCTGCACCACATTTGCCTTCTCAAGCTTAGTCGGACATCCAGCACATTTATCATGCAACGTCCGCAACGTCTTGTTAAGGGTGCACCAAAAAAAAGTGGTGCACACTGTCAGGGAGCACCAGATTCATGAAGAGCGGCACTAGAAATCCTAAATCTGGTGCACCCTACACTATACAGAGGAAAACTGCATTTAATAAATGTGCCCCATACATCCATTTATGTATTTGCTTGATAGGACTCCTTACATACCAATATAGTGATTTTGTCCACATTATTTTTATCTATTTCTCAGCAGATTTTAATGCAGAAAAATATTTTTATTGAACATTTTTTGCTATACAACAAATCTCTCTGATCAGTCACTGCACAGCAGTTCTTTGATTTCCTTTTTCTTCTGTTTTCTTCTGTCACAATATTTGTGTGCATTTCATATCTTAAAATATTTTTTAAAAAAACATATTATACACTGGTAAACCCCGAATTGTGTACATAAGGCCAGCTGGCACAGTCTAATAGTAGCTTGTAAGCAGGATGCACACCATTGCACACAATCAAAACTACTTTTTGACAAGAAGTATTTTAGATTGCTTGAACATTTTACCATTTAGGAGAAACTTTTTAATGATTTGCTCATTGCTTTGCCTTCTCTATTTACTTACCAATATGATGCTTGTATATACTTTTGCTTTTCAATTATATATACATTGTCCTTACAGATATGTTTATCTTGTTGACATCTTATGCCATATTGCTAGAGTGTACTCCCATAGAGATTATTTTGGCAGAAACAAACTCTGCAAACTTTCTAAACTCGACTTGGCCACCCAGTGCCTGGATTTTATTATAAACACAGGGACATAAATCAAATGTTGTGTTTAGGAGATGTGTTCCAGGTGCTTTTTGGTTTGCTACATGCCTTTATCTTAAAATCTTGCCTAGTTGGTTAAGAGAAGTCCAGTATAATATGTTTATATCAGATTATGTTACAATAGGTAATAGGTTTCTTTGTTGACTTTACTTTGAGCCATGCAAATCCATCAGTATGATTTCAAAGATAGAATATTCATTCTGTATGGCTTCGGTAAAATGCAAAAGGCTCTAATGCCTACCATTGAGCCCCCAGACGGAACTCTACCGTAACCCCTGGATTACTAGCTACTGATGCCATTTTCCTTTGGTCATTATTTAAAGTTGCAGCAATTTTAGGACAGAAGTCTTCTGATCATCTACTGCCAAAGCCTATGAAACATCACAATTTCTGCTTCACCAAGGCAATGTTTACAGCAGGAACAGTCACTGGTAGATATCCTTTATAGATCTTCACACACTCCATCTCAGCAGATCAGCCTCACTCCATTGTTTTACCCTTCTGCTGTTCTGCTTTAAAGTCCCGTTTTTATCCTGAAGCCCATATCACACCACTAACATTACAAAACCTATCTAATTATATGTTGCTGTCCAGATTTTTGGGGGATCTTTTGGGGTTTTTTTTCACCATTTTTGCCATGGTTTGTCCCTTTGGAGGACATTGGGGTCAGCCAGAAGGACATATTTGATTGACCCAAATATATACTACAAAACTATTTATTGCAGACAGATGGTGGATATCATATCACAGTAGTCTGTCATGTCACAGCAATTCACAATTCATGTAGAACCAATGTTTTCCCCAAGTTCAAATCGAATTCTATCCGAATTACTTTACTCATCTGCATTTATGATGGTCCCTGTAGTATTCATAGGGTCCCCTTTATTGTTTGTATTCAGTGCCCCTTTTATTGTTTTGTAAGAATAATATTTATCACTCATTTAAAGTAAGGAGGTTGAGTCTGTATCCCGCATCTCCAAGCTGGCTTTTGTTTAGGAGATTTGCTTTAGGAGAGCGTCATAAAACTAACCAAATCCCACCACTGGGTGCAGGTATTGCAGAATTTGATTTATTATTTTCTCTCTTAAAATGAGAAGTTGAAATTTAAAAAAAAAACTACTAATGTTTGAACTGTACCCCCACTAGTGGGAAACCAATGGCATATCTGTTGGGGTCACATATAGAACAATAACGCGGTGCAGGAACTCCACTTCGAATCTGCAACACTCAGCCTAAGCAATCGAAGATGTGCCTGCCGCTGATACTAGCAGCAGAGTGCCATAGGAATGTGTGGTACAGAATGATTCCCGGTTGACAGAAGTTAAAATTCAAGTTTCTGCTATAGAAGATATAGCAAAATCAACACTAGAGTACAAGAGAAGAAGTGCCTCACTACTGCACTTCAGTACTTCCTGTACTGGAAAGGTTAATGGTCTTAAAAATCACAACATAACAATTTAACACTACTAGGTCTTCCAGAATCAGTGTCACCTGGTGACCACATGTGTGGAACTGCTAAAGGCACTGGGGATACCATATTCAATGACGATTTTTCTGAGGATTCATCTGATGCTGACAACACCAGAACTTGTCAAGTTATTGTAAAATACCTGGACTATAATGACATGGACACCATATTGAGAAAATATTGTAAGTGGAAAGTGCACGGTCCCAACATGCTGCTATGTGGGGACTGGTCCGCGGAGATTTGTATGGAGCTTGTGAAGCGCAGGATATGGTTTCAACTGGCTTATCTAGCCATTCTTTGTGTCAAAGATCAGAAGCAAAGTCCTTAAAAGAGCTTCTGTGGCAGGCGGAATATATACCGCTTTGTTTGCCCCTATTTCTTTAATCATGTCTTGCGTGTTATATCATGGAATGTAAAGGAAGAAAAAATCACCCAAAAATCTTCCAAAATGTACCTTTCCTCTTACACCAAACAAATATTAACAAAATGTAGTCATTTTTCATGGCAAGGAAAGAGACCTAGCATTTGCCGTGGCAGATTAGTTGCTGATGGTGGAAGGGATTTCCAAATGCCTACATTTCCAATTCAGCTTGCATAGGGTGACAAATTTATGATTGGATACGCAAAACCAGTGCCTATTCCGATTATTGGTTAGAAGCGGCCTTCTGTCATCCATATGAACCAGTGGCTTAAATACGTGCTCAATTGAATATGATACCCAAACATTTGAAAACTTCAATAATATATTGTGCTACTATAGCTGCCTGCAAGTCCTTACATTGAAAATTTACATTTTCATTCACAATCTCAAAAAAAACCTTTTGTGGACGAGCCTGACCTTCTCCCAGGATAGGGATAGGCTTTTCTATAAATGGTGGGAGAATGGAATATGTTTGGAATGGAATATATCATTTTATACTTGATACAAAGCATAAGTGATTAACTTTGGAGGAGATTGTTGAGAAATATGAACTAGCTTCTGGTCAGTATATAAAGTATGCACAGATAAGAGATACTATAATGTCCAAGTTATTAGCTGTCGGTGGGGAAGTGGACAGTTCTATGCAAGGCTACATAATAAATAGACAAGAGAGGTTGCATTAACAGCCTGATCTGCATAGATCTCAGCAACAGATCTACATAAAGGCAGAAAGTCTTATAGAGCTTGACAAACAGTGAGAAGATCTGTCATTAATGAAAATTGAAGGGATACCGAATTTTCTATAAATCATAGAGCCATTTTTGCATTTAATCTCCTATCATCTCTGACTGGGTCAGATCACAAGACTAGCTACACTAAATGTTAGATAAGGAGCACTGACTTTTTCATGGATTACGAGACTGTCCCATGGTAAATGAGTGGGATAACATAAGGCAAAGGTGCAAATCTATTTAGGATAGGGAGATATCGCCAGCTGCAACCTTACTGCTTTTCCACTTGGAGAAAAGTGAGGATGCATTTGGCACAACAAACCCATACATGCCACAATTGTTTCACATGATTTGTCTAGTCATTAAGAGAAGTATTTTGCAACTCTGATTTCAAGACGATTTGCTAAAATTCTTTGCAAAATATCATAGATCATGTCAAGCTCACAGGCTGAGCCCTTTCCATAGCTGGTGAGTGTTTGCTGCATAATGCAGCAATCACTTACATGTTAACATATTGATCATCGCCAGCAAAGCCAGCAGCGGTGCTTGGGCGCCACCATATTTGCTTAGATCACTCGCCATGACATCATTGCGGCAATCTGTCTCTGTGACAGCCTCAAGTGATACAAAGACTCAAGGCTGTCTTGTTTTAACCTATCTATTAGTACATTTTCTTACCAGAGATTGTGCAATTGAGGAGTCTACACCCAGATGGAATGCTACCTCAATAAGTTCCTTTGAGGAACCCTAAATCCACTCCGCCTTTTTTAGTTAGCCACTGTTTAAGCAATGATCTGAGCAGCCACTTATAGACATTCTGGTTCATCAGGGACAAGTATAGGATACCTGCTCTGCTATCACCTACACAGACAGCGTTTGTGTAGGTGTTGGGTTTTTTGAGACACTTTTATGGTTGCCAGTACTGTACAGGGAAAGTTTTCTTTCCATTGTGAAACCTCAAATTTAGCCATTAATTCATAATAAGTTTGACTTTTTTTTATATTAAAATTCATAGAATCTCAATACATTGCAGTGAAATGAGAAAATCGGGGCATGTAAACCATGTGACCATTTGAACCATATCACAGTACTTCCTATTTTTCTTCCTGCAAGGCCAATAGTATTAGTGTCATGCTGTCTTCAATAATAACAAGTTGTGTTTTTGCTTGAGGAGAATTGTTTATTTTTTCCCACGCAATCGTATGAATGGCTGTAAAGATAACTTCCTTTCCACTGGAAGCTTTGCTACAGTAAATCATAATTATACTGAGGAGCTAAAACTTTTATAAATTTGGATAGAAATGGCTCAAAAAAAAAAAAGTTTTTTTTCTAGACTGGAATGTAAATATCTTACCACTTAACATATCTTCAAGTTAATAGAAATGAATCCCCAACTTTAGGATATTAAACACTTTTGTTGTCCAATATACAATTAAACAGTGGGACACATTCATTTTGCTATGTGCGCCTGTTTTTTGGCATGGGCTTCCATTTTTTTTCTGGTGCGTCACAAATTTCCTCTTTTTCCAACCCTCAACTTTTAGGGTGCGTCCATACGTTCAGTTTTTGAGATGCAGTAGTAAAATGAAAATAAAGGAGAAGTAGCACTTTTTAGATTTTAACCCCTGTGTGCACCAGGACATAATAGTACATTCACGTGAGAAGCTACTCCCCTCAATCTGACGTATTATTATGTCCTGTTTTTGCAACAGCTCACAAGCAGAGCTGGTGGCAGAAGCATTGGATGTCAGGATGACCACGGCATCTAAGTGGCTCCCCCCTAGGGATCTGACCCCCTGTGCCGCATACCGGGGCATCCACGAGGTCTGCCAAGTGCCTTCAGCAGCCAGACCTCTTCTGGGTATGACTGTAAACTGTTTGCGCATGTGTCTACATGCCAGACAGTTTACACTGCACTACAATACATTAGTATTGTAGTGCAGTATCATGGACTTGAACCAGTGATCAGGACAAGTCCAAGTAAAATAAGTTTAAAAAAAGTGAAAAACATTTAAAATAAAATTTAAAAAAATAATGTTAAAGTTCCACAAATGACACAATCCCATGTAAAAACCAAGTACATTATAAACACAAAAACCGCCACATATTTGGTATCACTGCATGCGTAACAATCTGCATAATAAAACAGAATTATTATTGGACACTGTTGAAATCAACATGATTAAATTGTATAACAAATAAAGTAAAGTAACATGAAATTCACAGAATGGACAACAGCCTGATAGGGATTAGTAATGGAGAGTTGGAAGCATACAGAGTCAGATGATAACCTGGTAAAGGAGGTTAACCCTTTTGTAAACCAACTGATGGTATTAAACTCCTGGAGTTGGACTCTCCTATTGTTATGGGTCATAAATGAGCAACAATGTGGATATTACAAACAAGTCGTGAAATGCGGTGCCCTATTATAATTTTTATGTGAGAAGAAAACCTGGAGGGTCAACTGTGGTTGTTTACTGACTTGCCACAGGCCAATATGACACAGAGGCTGCCATAAGTACAAGGGCGCCATCCAAAGGATAACACTGAACACTGCTACAAAATTGGTTCAACAACCCCTATTATCTTACCAGAAGCTGATTGGATGAACAGTCAGAAAGAAAGATACCCGAGTAGGGGGTGGAATGGTTGGTGTTTGAGGGTGTGATTGTGATAGTTTTCCATATACACTCACCAGCCACTTTATTAGGTACACCTGTCCAACTGCTCGTTAACACTTAATTTCTAATCAACCAATCACATGGCGGCAACTCAGTGCATTTAGTCAAGTAGACATGGTCAAGACAATCTCCTGCAGTTCAAACCGAGCATCAGTATGGGGAAGAAAGGTGATTTGAGTGCCATTGAACGTGGCATGGTTGTTGGTGCCAGAAGGGCTGGTCTGAGTATTTCAGAAACTGCTAATCTACTGGGATTTTCACGCACAACCATCTCTAGGGTTTACAGAGAATGGTCCGAAAAAAAAACAGTACGTTGAACTTTGAGGCAGATGGGCTACAGCAGCAGAAGACTACACCAGGTGGGATTGGTGCGATCGATGCCCTCCATTACATCGTCAGCCAGCGCCCATTTCTTGCTACAAAGCAGGTAAGCGTCAGAAAGCATTATGGGATTTTTCTTACGGCCATATCCTTAACACTGCAATGGTTAAAAACATCCAAAACTCCAAATCACCATTTGTAAGGGGGTGTCCCTAGCAATTTAGAATATTATTGTAGATTATCTGCAAGTAAGAAATCTGTGTTCATCTCTAATTGGCTGGGATTAGGAGACTAGAGAAGAGGTACAGTTAACCATGGGGAGAGGGATAGGTTTAAGCCTAGAGAAG
Organism: Engystomops pustulosus; assembly: GCA_019512145.1. Classification (NCBI taxonomy): domain Eukaryota; kingdom Metazoa; phylum Chordata; class Amphibia; order Anura; family Leptodactylidae; genus Engystomops; species Engystomops pustulosus. The sequence continues at coordinate 94,007,843 of CM033641.1, read as the reverse complement.
ACATTATTATTTGGTGTGTAGTAAAGTGCAGTGGCCTACAGTAGAAACCTGAGGTGTTTCCTATGTCTAGAAAAACCCTCAGATGTACCATCTCATAACTGTAAAGGGTCTCCTGACTAAAGTACCGTTATGTGTGAAGAAGGGAAAGAGGCCTTAGGAGCTAATTTCGGATTGCTGACGAACTCATTTTGGGTATTACCATATGTACAGGGGTTCCCTACTTAAAGACCACGACTTACATACTACCCCTAGTTACAAACGGACCTCTTGATGTTGCAATTTTACTGTACTTTAGCCTTGGACTACAATAAAACAGATGTAACAGTTATCACAGGTGTCTACAAGTGAAGATTTATTGTTATACCCCTGGTTCTAATTACATCCAACATTTTTAAAATCCAATTGTCACAGAGACCAAAAAAATTTTAAACTTTGCTATTTTGTCTATAGATTTCTTTTTTTTTTATAAATTTGTTATTTGTGATTGTATTGACCCAAAGAATAAATGGAAGGTACATTGAACTGAATAGTGGGAACGTAAAAACATAGCCCACTAAGAAAATGCTACAACAGTTTTTTTTTAATCAAGGTTTATCCAGGTATAGTTTGCTTGGCCAATGCTTTGGAGGTCTGTTATATGAATACCTGTAGTGGGGAACTGGGAACCTTTAGGGATGCTGTAACAACAATGTCAGGCTCAGTGTTAGTGAGCCCCTGGACCCACCACGGACTATGACACAAGCCGACACCAGGGACCGGAGTCTAATGGCACCCGGTCCTTCATCAGAGCCCCGCCGCAAGCAGGTTGTCTTGCTGCGGCATGGTACCAACAGGTCGTTCCACAGGCCAAATTGATCGCCATGGCAGCCAAGGTCAAGGTACAGAATCAGCAGGCAATCTCATAGTCCGGGGACAGGCAGATGGTCAAGGCAGGCGGCAATGAATGCAGGTCAGGGATGGAGCAAAGGTCAGGGCTGGCAGCGGAGGAGCGAAGTCAAGAACAGGGTCACACAGAAAATCAAAACACCGCACGTGGCTCACGAACTCTTCTCATCGGCAATAGCACAAAGATCGGCAGGGTGTGCAGGAGGCAGATTTAAATAGATCCTGGGAAATCCGTGAATTAACGGTGCAATGGCCAACGGTGCGCTGGCCCTCTAAATTCTTGAAACTGGCGCAAAGCGCCCTAGGAGAGGGGGGCGCGCGCACAGCGCGCGGACAGGATTAGGAGCAGGGAGAGGTGGGCAGCAAGAGAAACCGCGCCAGCAACGCATAGGGGCAGTGTGAGCCCACGACCCGCTATAGATCGTGGGAGCACCCGTGATCCCCGTGACAAACAAAGGGTCTTGAAGTTTTGAATTGGATTTTAGAATGACTGAATCATAATATTAACTAAATAAAAATGGAAAAACTAAGGGTTGGAGTGACAATTGTAAATAGGATAAATCCTCCATCCCTGGGAGTGCTATGGCATGGACATAAAGTTTATGAGCCAGTCTTTTTTACTAAACAAATGAAGTTATCTATAGAAAAGCCTCATAAATCCTATATATACTTTACTAGAAGTAATTTTGACTTCAGCCAGCCTTGTTGTTGTTCTCTCTATAAACAACCATTAGCTCGGGTGAACCTCTCCCAGAACTAACAACTTTAAGTAAATTTATGATAAGCAGGCATAATGTTGACTTTTGTACCTTTTGAGAATGATAACAATTACAAAACTGCATACATATTTGTAGCTAGAGATATGAATTGTCAATGCTTATATACCATACAATAGCATTTGTGTCTTACCTGTGGCAGCAAGTCTGAATAATGAATGTATTCCTTCAAAATCACATTTTCTGACATTATGCACTGATAAATTAATTAAATTCCCATCTGTAAGGGTCTTTTTATTAATGGGCCATACAATTATGCAAATGGCAGTTTTAAACTGCAAACAGTGCTGCTATAAACAAGTGTTTGGAAAACCAAGCCTAACGCAGGTTAACTGTGTTTTGCCCACACGCCACATGCTCCTAAGAAAGTTTTATATTGGCCTTGAGTAACTGGTTGCCGAAGTGGGACTTCCAAAGTCAAAACAATATTACCCCTCTAGGGTACGCAACGCAAGGTCAGCTAGCTATTGTTTTCACAGTCACCCTCTGGACACATTGGTTGAGGAGACAGAGGAAGTGAAGAGATGAGCGGCCCGCATGACGCTTGGAACCACACTCACATAGTGGCCTTAAAAGGCTTACAGACCCTTTTCGTTCAGCTCAGAAACAGAACTAGAGACGCCAATGGTACGGCCACCAACCTCTTGTTAAACCGGTCTGTAACAGAATTACATTGGGCCATATGCGAGCCCAGGTAGTGTATGTATCTATCTATATATAAATCAAAAAAAGATAAACATACATAAAATTAAAACAAGGACAACAAAGTGTGGTGGTGGTCTTCACAATCAAATACAGATACATCCACTATCAGATTTCACAAGTACCACAAACCAGAATATACATTTCAAATATAGATTGTAAATATTACCCACCCGGGCGTTGCATACTGATATAACAAAATTTGAAGAGCAAATTGGGTCTTGGGGTTGTTCTTTACCACTCTCTATAAGGATTGTATATTACCCACCCGGGTGTTTGACCATCACCACTGCTCTTCAAATATTTGTTTACTATGCAACGCCCAGGTGGGTATATTACAATCTATATATGAGAGTGGTAAAGAACAACCCCAAGACCCATGTTTGCTGAGTTCCAGAGATAGGTAGAGAGATATGAAAATTCCACAAAGTCAACTGCCACTGCAGCCCTCACCAGTGAGGGCTTTATGGCAGAGCAACACGGCAGAAGCTTCTCCGCAGTGCAAGAATGAAAGCCTGCTAAAGTTTGCAAAAAAAAAAAATCATTAAGGGCTCCAAGACATAAAAAATAAGATTATCTTGGCTGATGAGAGGAGATCTTAGTGTGGAGAAAACCAGGCACTGCTCATACAAATACAAAATACAATCCCAATGGTGACAATTGGTTGCCATTGAAGGAAAGATGATTGTAGCCAAGTACAGTATATTCCTGGAAGAAAACTCTTAAAGAGTGCCTCGGACCTCAGACTGGGCTGAAGGTTCTCTTTTCAAAAAAGACAACAACCCTAGGCAACAGCTAAAATAACATCAGAACAACTCTGTGACCATTCTTAATTGGCCCAGGCCGAGCCCTAACCTAATCCAATTGAGCATCTCTGAAAATACCGTCCCCACAGTTCATCATCCAACCTGAGGGAACTGGAAGGATCTGCAAGGAAGAATTGCATCGTTACCAAGCTCCTGGCTGTACTAGCTCAAAAGTGGCTTCTACTCAATACTGAGCAAAAGGTATGAATCGTGGACCATGTGATATTTCAGTTTTTATTGTCTAATAATTAGTAAAATATCTACTATATTTAGTTTTTTTTCCTGTCAAGATGAGTGCACAGTGTAGATTAATGAGCAAAGAAAATTACAATTGGCTGCAATGAAACAAGAATGAAAAAATTTGAAGGGATCTTAATGTCAAAGCTCGGGGTCAGTGAATCACCTGGTCCAGCGGTTTGAGGCGAGAAGGCTTGTTACGGGCACAGGAGGTGCAGGATCCCACGATCCTGGACATCTTTGACCAGGTCAGGCCACCAGTAGTTGGGAGATCAGGGCCACAGACTGCCCAGCCAGACACAAGAATGTCCCCAAGATAGAATCTTCTTCTGATGTGCAGGTCGACATACGCCTTGCCGGGAGGAACTAGCTCTTCTCCAATGACATCAGAGGCACGGGAAAGAGCATCTGCCTTGACATTCTTTCTGCAACGGAAATGGATCAACAGTTGAAGTGTGAAAAGAAAGTGACCAACGGGCTTGCCTGGGATTAAGGCACTGGCGGTCTGGAGATATGAGGTTCTTACGGTCTGCATATACACAACTGGATGGTGAGCTCCTTCCAGTAGATATCGGCATTCTTCCGAGAGCAAGTTTGATGGCTAACAGTTCTCTTACTCCAATAGAGCAATTTCTCCTATTGGCCCAGACGCAGGATTGGCACCCTTCTGGGTGTGGCCACTGTAGAACTGCAGACAGTTTAGCGGATCCATCTGAGACCTCCGTCGGAGATTATATAGATGGGGAAAGGAACTGACATTTCTCCAGCTTGGCATAGAGACGATTAGCCCGAGCGCAGCAAAGAACTTGCTGTACGTGGGACTGATGGGTCTTGAGGTCAGGGTAGACCACGACACACATATACATCAGATCTCTAAAGATGTCATTCACGTATTCCTGGAAGACACAGCAGAGCATTACATAGTCCAAATGCATCACAAGATACTCAAATGTCCATGACGAGTGTTAAACGCTGTTTTCCATTTGTCACCCTTGTGATCTGGATGAGATTATAAGCCCATGCAGATCCAACTTGGAGAACACCTTGGAACTGGGCAGTCGGTCAAAGACTCCATAATCGACGGCAGAGGGTAGCGCTCTAACCGTGACCTTGTTAAGCCCACGATAGCCTATACAAGGACAGAGGGAGCCTTCATTCTTGGGCACGAAAGAAACCTGCAACGCATGGGAAGAGGATTTGTGTATGAAGCCTCTCTGCAGGTTCTCTTTAATATATTCAGACTAGCACACGTCTATGGAACGGAAGAGGAGAAACACGACCTCTGGGGGAGAGACACCTGAGGGAGATACAGGCAATCATAGGGACAAGTGGTGCCAAAGTCTCTGCTTGTTTTTTGGAGAACACATGCAAAGTCCTAGGAACACGTAGGTAGGCCCTCCAAGGGATTGGGAGTCACGGAGGAAGCCAGGACTAGGGTGCCACCATACAGGACAGCCATTCTGGTCCCCAACGAAGGATCTCCCTATCTTCCAAATATTCTCCTGACACTGCCTGGAGGTTCCTGGAGGAGAGTATGGCTCTGTCCCCTGCATAGCTCCCCTGCAGATAGTACGCCGGAGGCTGGAGCGGCCTCTGGAAAGCAAGAGCCAGGGGATTTGATGTCGTGGACAGACTTGGTTGCTCGTGACATAACTCCTTGGTACGCTCCATAAACCGCATGTCAATCCGAGTGGCTAAAGTGATGAGACCACTCAGGTAGACGGCAGGTCACAACGGCCAATGCTTCCTTAACTTGAGAAGAGAGTACAGGGATCGGAATTCCTCCATGATACAGTGTGGTAGCCGTTACTGGATCGCTACAGTCCCATAGAGGGGTGCCCAGGTCAGGGCTTTCCCGGAGAGAAACTGACAATGCACTGAACGCTCATGTACATTTCAAACTGTGAAGTTCAATGTGCAAAGAGCAATGAGTAATAAAGCCCCTGCACAACTTAGGGTCCCCATCATACTTGTCAGGCAGAGAGAGTTTGAGCCTTGGTTCACGGCAGGTAGACAAGCCAATGTAGCAGGAGAAGTCGCAGGATTTGCCGCATTGGTAGTCAGTGGATCTGGCGCTGAAGCTGGGTGACAGAAACTGCTGGACATGTGGTGACTTGATCCAGCTGTTCTCCTTGCAAAGCAATCTGCTGGGACTGCTACCACAACGCTGGTAAGATCAGCCAGTTTTGGAAGCAGCAACTTGGCAGGTCAATGCCAATCTTACTTTCAGGGCTCAGGGTCAATGAACCCCCTGGCCACCAGGGTGATGAAAACAAGCCGACACCTGGGACTGGAATCTAAGTGGCACCCGGTCTTTCACCAGAGCCCGCCGTAAAGCAGGATGGTCTTGCTGCATTGTGGGTGCCACCAGGTCGATCCAAGGTGCGACTTGCCCATGGTGGCAGCCAGAGTCGAGGTACAAAAACACGTATAAGCTTGAGTTCGGGACAGCAGATGTCAGGGCTGGAACAGTGCAGAGATAATGTCAGGTCCGAGGTAACAACGGGAGATACTACAGGAACGAAACAGCAAAGGAAGCTTTCTCTAAGGCTAGTAGCTCAAAGATCCAGCAGCGGTTTCATGAGAACAACCGGCTTATATAGAAAACCCTGAAATGGCCAGTGCAAATCAGCAGTGCGCTGGTCCTTTAAATCTTCGAGAGCAGGCACACACGCGCTGAATGGATAAGGAGGAAACAGGAGCGTGGAGAGATAAGTGAGGGCCGGGGACCGCGCCGCAATAGAGAAGGGAAAAGGTGTGCCTGCCATCCTAGACATGGATTTCAGGGACACCCATGACACTTAAAACTTTCCGTACCCACTGTACAAAATCAATATATATGTACAGTGAACAGATATGCAAGATACAGATTATGGTTCAAAACAAGTCAACAATTAACAATGGCAATTTAATTACTGTGGTGGATGCTGCAAAAAGTGTGGCATGTGGTTTTAGGGTTTTCTCCAGAAGGATTTTCGCCCTCATCTTACCCTGAAAAGACCCCAAATGCTCCCCAAAGGCACCTGTCCTGCCCCGGGAGAATGTAATTGCTTTCCCCACTTGGGTTCAATCACTGCCCTCAAACCCAACAGTCAGGCTTCATCAACGGAAAACCATGGAGCAACGGTTCTGGTGCCATTTGATCTGACTGGACCTCCAGTTTATTTTCACACAAATGTATCTCCTCTAGATAGACTGAGACCCCGCAGGCTTGTGTCCTCTCCACGAAATGTGCCCAGTATTCTTGCTAGAATGCACCATTACTTCATAACTCCTTATGAAGTTATGTCCCAGAACTTCTTTTGAAGCTGGATACTCTAGAAGACTTTGGTTCAAGTGCGAAGGTGTGAGACCATTCACTTCTCAACCTTTGAGGCCAGGACCCCTGCTATTTAACATGATACTGAGGGTGAAGGGGTTGTCCTGTGTGTAATGTACATGGACACAACAGCCTCTTGCTATATTCTTCTCATAATTCTAGCATAATCATGGGATTTTAACTTGTAATAAAGCCAAGCAGGTCATCATGCTCTTTCCTTTTGCTCATTGAAAAACTGATAATTATGCTTCCAGACGAAGTGTGAAAATTAATGAGCCAAACTGGATCACGTAACATGTTGAGCAAGAGCTTGTTTAATTTAATTTGTTAACCAGCCGATAACCTGAAGATAGGCCCATCGTGCTAGCATGAGAATACAGCTTGGTTTTGGGCATTAAGGGAACAAACAAATCCATGCGACTTAGTTAAACAGTTGGTGCTGTGACATTGATGGCATTATTATTTACTAATTTCAGAGTTCACTTTTTAATAATTAACAATTTATTTTACTACACCAATCCAATATCAGAAAGACAAGTAATACCCTCCTGCAACCTTTTACTACATCCAGAATATTTAGAATATTGGCCCGAGAAAATTTAACTCAATGGGGAGATTTATCAAAGTGTTGGTGACCAGTGCAGAGTCTTATTCTCCATCAGATATATTATGCTGGATGATGTATCTAGACTAATTTAAAGGGGTATTCCGGGAATATGAACTTCTGACACAAAAAACCATAATGATATAAATAAATGAATACAACAATGCTCAATGTAATTAGTTGCAAAATGACTTATTTTGATTTTATGATTTACAAATTGTGGCCTTTCTAAAGTAGGTGGAGTTATCACTAGATGGCTGCCACTGAAACTACAAGTTCCATGATCCTTTAGTTCTCAGTAACTCCTCTCCCTCTTATGCTCTGCTCCGGTGATGATATAACAGACTTTCTTGCTCTGTTCCATAGTAATGATGTGTAACTGCCATCCCTGCCACACACCACAACACTGACCATCCTGGATGCACTGCAACCAACCGACTGCACCAAGTTAGTGGTGATCACATGACCGCCCAGGCAGGTGCAGGACATGTGATGTGACATGTGACCAGCGGCCATCTTCTGTCCTGTGTATGCTCAGCTCGGACCGCGTGGAGGAAATTAACGGACTGATTAAAGGGCCGTTAGCATTTTAATTCTACATTACAGTCTATGTCATCAGCATTTTCTGCTAAGGAGCAAAATATTAAATAACAACTAATTACACAATAGCTTATATTGAGTGCCCACTTGTATATGAATTATGCTGATCTGCTGGAATACCCTTTAACCCCTTACTACTGACATAGACGTAACGTTTTGCAAATGTCGGTTAGGATGTATGGAGCAGACTCGGGGCTGAGAACGGCTCCATACACAACAGGTATTAGCGGCATTATGCAGCTAACACCACGACTGGAACTGGTTGTGGGTTTTAACCCCTAAATGTCACCATCAAATGTCAAGGCGCCTTATGTGACAGTGCCTCATGTGCGCCACCATCATGGTCAAAATCATAGAAATGAAAGCGTCATAATGTCCTACCTTACACACACTCCATATGCCAATATGAAAAAGTTATTAGCATCAAATATATGGCAAAATTATGACCTTTTTGTAAAAAAAATGTAATTTTTTAAACATACTAAACCAAATAAAACCTATATAATTTGGCATCCCCGTAATCACACCGACCCAAAGAATAAAGGGAGGTGTCACTGGAGTGCACAGTGAAAGCCACAAGAGAGAGTTCACAAGTTCACTGCATTTGGAATTTCTTCCGTGCTTCCCAGGACATGTCATGGAGAAATAAATACTGTCACTGGGATGTACAGTTGGTTATGCAGAAAACAAGTCCTTTTAAAGCTCCATACATAGAAAAATAAAAATAGTTATGGATTTTTAAATAGGGGATCAAAGACTGAAATGCAAAGTCAAAAAGGGCATTGGCAGGAAGGGGTTAAGACTGTGAGGCAGTTATTACAAATATACAAATATACAGCCACAGTGCCTTGATTTAGGGTAAGTGCCACTGGTTTATCCATGCTTTTTTTGATGGCAAATTTCTTTTAAATTAAAAAAAAGATCTCATGCTAATAAAAGGTTTTTATACTGTTATGATATATTTTTAAAGAAGCAGCAAAAAACGGAAAAGGTAATTGGTTAAGTCTTTAGACAAGTTATAGTTGATCTAGTAACGACTGTACCATTTTATTGTACACTGCCTACTTGCCTCAAACCATATCCTCTTTCCCTTAGACCATGCCTCTTTTTTAAAAAAGTTTTTTAAAAGTCAGTAAACTCCCTAAATCATCAATTTTCATTTTTGATCAGCTTTTTTTTTTGCCGTTCACCATTAATAAAATATATATAGTTTATTTAAAATATTTTTATTCTATAGGTCACCACTATCATGGAAATGCCTCATTTATATAACTTTTTTTATACATTCCCTGCTGACTCTGCACATGGTCAGCAACAATACTCAGGTAGGCTGTGGCGTTGCAACATGCTCAATTGGTACCAAGGGCCCAAAGAGTGCCAAGAAAAATATTCCCCACACCATGACAACCACCACCACCCCAGCCTGAACCGTTGACACAAGGCAGTATGGATCCATGCTTTCATGTGTTTGACGCCAAATTCTGACCCTACCATCCGAATGTCGCAGCAGAAATCGAGACTCATCAGACCAGGCAACTTTTTTTCCAATCTTCTACTGTCCATTTCGATGAGCTTGTGCAAATTGAGGCCTCGTTTTCCTGTTCTTGCTGAAGGAGTGGCACCTTGTGTCAACGGTTCAGGCTGGTGGTGGTGGTGTCATGGTGTGGGGAATATTTTCTTGGCACTCTTTGGGCCCCTTGGTACCAATTGAGCATCGTTGCAACGCCACAGCCTACCTGAGTATTGTTGCTGACCATGTGCAGAGTCAGCAGGGAATGTATAAAAAAAAGTTATATAAATGAGGTATTTCCATAATAGTGGTGACCTATAGAATAAAAATATTTTTAAAAAATCTATATTATTTTTATTGAATGGTGAACGGCAAAAAAAAAAGCTGATCAAAAAATGAAAATTGATGATTTAGGGAGTTTACTGACTTTTAAAAAACTTTTTTAAAAAAGAGGCATGGTCTAAGGGAAAGAGGATGTGGTTTTGAGGCAAGTAGGCAGTGTACAATAAAATGGTACAGTCATATACTAGATCAACTAATAACTTGTCTAAAGACTTAACCAATTACCTTTTCCGTTTTTTGCTCTGCTTCTTTAAAAATATATCATAACAGTATAAAAACCTTTTATTAGCATAAGATCTTTTTTTTTTTTTTTTAATTTTTTACAATCAAAAAAAGCATGGATAAACCAGTGGCACTTACTCCTAAATCAAGGCACTGTGACTGTAATATTTGTATATTTGTAATAACTTGCCTTCACAGTCTTAACCCCTTCCTGCCAATGCCCTTTTTGACTTTGCATTTCCAGTCTTTGATCCCCTTATTTAAAAATCCATAACTATTTTATTTTTCTATGTATGGAGCTTTAAAAGGACTTGTTTTCTGCATAACCAACTGTACATCCCAGTGACAGTATTTATTTCTCCATGACATGTCCTGGGAAGCACGGAAGAAATTCCAAATGCAGTGAACTTGTGAACTCTCTCTTGTGGCTTTCACTGTGCACTCCAGATGACACCTCCCCTTTATTCTTTGGGTCGGTGTGATTACGGGGATGCCAAATTTATATAGGTTTTATTTGGTTTTAGTATGTTTTAAAAAATTTACATTTTTTTCACAAAAAGGTCATAATTTTGCCATATATTTTGATGCTAATAACTTTTTCATAGTTTGGCATATGGAGCTGTGTAAGGTGTAATTTTTTGTAGGACATTATGACGGTTTCATTTCTATGATTTTGACCATGATGGTGGCGCACATGAGGCATTGTCACATAAGCGCGCCTTGACATTTGATGGTGACATTTAAGGGGTTAAAACCCACAACCAGTTCCAGTCATGGGTGTTAGCTGCATAATGCCGCTAATACCTGTTGTGTATGGAGCCGTCTCAGCCCCTGAGTCTGCTCCATACATCCTTAACCGACATTTGACAAACAGTTACGTCATATGGCAGTAAGGGTTAAACTAGTCTAGATACATCATCCAGCATAATATATCTTGTGGAGAATAAGACTCTGCACTGGTCACCAACACTTTGATAAATCTCCCCCATTGAGTTAAATTTTTCTAGGGCCACTATTTCTAAATATTTCTGGATGTAGTAAAAGGTTGCAGGAGGGTATTACCTTGTCTTTCTGATATATGGATTGGTGTATAATGTAAAATAAATTGTTAATTATTAAAAAGTGAACTGTGAAATTAGTAAATAATAATGCCATCAATGTCACAGCACCAACTGTTTAACTAAGTCGCAATGGATTTGTTTGTTCCCTTAATGCCCAAAACCAAGCTGTATTCTCATGCTAGCAGATGGGCCTATCTTCAGGTTATCGGCTGGTTAACAAATTTAATTAAACAAGCTCTTGCTCAACATGTTACGTGATCCAGTTTGGCTCATTATATTTTCACACTTCGTCTGGAAGCATAATTATCAGTTTTTCAATGAGCAAAAGGAAAAGAGCATGATGACCTGCTTGGCTTTTATTACAAGTTAAAATCCCATGATTATGCTAGAAATTATGAGAAGAATATAGCAAGAGGCTGTTGTGTCCATGTACATTACACACAGGACAACCCCCTTCACCCTCAGTATCATGTTATATAGCAGGGGTCCTGGCCTCAAAGGTTGAGAAGTGAAGGGTCTCACACCTTCGCACTTGGAACCAAAGTCTTCCTAGAGTATCCAGCTTCAAAAGAAGTTTCTGGGACATAACTTCATAAGGGAGTTATGAAGTAATGGTGCATCCTAGCAAGATACTGGGCACATTTCCGTGAGAGGGACACAAGCCTGCTGGGGTCTCAGTCTATTCTAGAGGAGATACATTGAACTGATGGGTCACAGTCAGATCAAATGGCACCAGAACCATTGCTCCATGGTTTTCCGTTGATGAAGCCTGACCTGTGTTGGGTTCTGAGGGCAAAGTGATTGAACCCAAGTGGGAGAAGCACTTACATTCTCCCAGGGGCAGGACAGGTGCCTTTGGGGAGCATTTGGGGTCTTTTCAGGGTAAGATGATGGCGAACATCCTTCTGGAGAAAACCCTAAAACCACACGCCACACTTTTTGGCAGCATCACCACAGTAATTAAATTGCCATTGTTAATCCGTTAACTTGTTTTGAACCATAATCTGTGTCTTGCATATCTGTTCACTGTACATATATATTGATTTTGTACAGTGGGTACGGAAAGTTTTAAGTGTCACGGGTGTCCCTGAAATCCATGTCTCGGATGGCAGGCACACCTTTGCCCTTCTTTATTGCGGCGTGGTCCCCGGCCCTCACTTATCTCTCCATGCTCCTGTTTCCTCCTTGTCTATTCAGCGCGCGTGTCCCCGCTCCCTAGGACATGCGCGTCCCTGCTCTCGAAGATTTAAAGGGCCAGCGCACTGATGATTGGCACTGGCCATTTCCGGGTTTTCTATATAAGCTGGTTGTTCTCATGAACCGCTGCTGGATCTTTGAGCTACTAGCCTTAGAGAAAGCTTCCTTTGCTGTTTCTGTTCCTGTATTGATCTCCCGTTGTTACCTCGGACCTGACATTATCTCTGCACTGTTCCCGCCAGCCCTGACTATCTGCCTGTCCCCGAACTCAAGCTTATATTGTGTTTCTGTACCTCGACTCTGGCTGCCACCATGGGCAAGTCGCACCTTTGGATCGACCTGGTGGCACCACAATGCAGCAACACCATCCTGCTTTACGGCGGGCTCTGGTGAAGACCGGGTGCCGCTTAGATTCCAGTCCCAGGTGTCGGCTTGTGTCATCACCCTCGGTGGTCCAGGGGGTTCATTGACCCTGAGCCCTGAAAGTAAGATCCGGCCATTGACCCTGCCAAGTTGCTGCTTCCAAAACTGGCTGATCTTACCAGCGTTGTGGTCTAGCAGTCCCAGCAGATTGCTTTGCAAGGAGAACAGCTGGATCAAGTCACCACCATGCTCCAGCAGTTTCTTGTCACCCAGCTTCAGCGCCAGATTCCACTGACTACCAATGCGACAACTCCTGCGACTTCTCCTGCTACATTGGCTTGTCTACCTGCCGCTGAACCAAGGCTCAAACTCTCTATGCCTAACAAGTATGATGGGGACCCTAAGTTGTGCAGGGGCTTTATTACTCATTGCTCTTTGCACATTGAACTTCACAGTTTGAAATGTCACTGAGCGTTCAGTGACATTGTCAGTCTTCTCTCCGGGAAAGCCCTGACCTGGGCTACCCCTCTATGGGACAGTAGCGATCCAGTAACGGCTACCCACACTGTATTCATGGAGGAATTCCGATCCCTGTACTCTCTTCTCAAGTTAAGGAAGCATTGGCCGCTTGTGACCTGCCGTCTACCCTGAATGGCTCATCACCTTAGCCACTCGGATTGACATGCAGTTTATGGAGCGTACCAAGGAGTTATGTCACGAGCAACCCCAAGTCAGTCCACAACATCAACCTCCCCTGGCTCTTGCTTTCCAGAGGCCGCTCCAGCCTCCGGCCGTACTATCTGCAGGGGAGCCTATGCAGGTGGACAGAGCCATACTCTCCTTCCAAGAACACTCCAGGCAGTGTCAGGAGAATATTTGGAAGATAGGGGAGATCCTTCGTTGGGGACCAGAATGTCTGTCCTCCTGTATGGTGGCACCTCTACCTGTCCTGGCTTCCTCCGTGACTCCCAATCCCTTGGAGGGCCTACCTACGTGTTCCTAGGACTTTGCCGTTGTGTTCTCCAAAAAACAAGCAGAGACTTTGCCACCACATCGTCCCTATGATTGCCCTGTGGATCTCCCTCCAGGTGTCTCTCCCCCAGAGGTCGTGTTTATCCTCTTTCAGTTCCATAGACTGCTGCTATGTCTGAATATATTAAAGAGAACCTGCAGAGAGGCTTCATACACAAATCCTCTTCCCATGCTGTTGCAGGTTTCTTTTCGTGCCCAAGAATGAAGGCTCCCTCTGTCCTTGTATAGACTATCGTGGGCTTAACAAGGTCACGGTTAAGAAGCGCTACCCTCCGCTGTCGATTATGGAGCTCTTTGACCGACTGCCCAGTTCCAAGGTGTTCTCCAAGTTGGATCTGCATGGGGCTTATAATCTCATCCAGATCCACAAGGGTGACAAATGGAAAACAGCGTTTAACACTCGTCATGGACATTTCGAGTATCTTGTGATGCCATTTGGACTATGTAATGCTCCTGCTGTCTTCCAGGAATATGTGAATGACATCTTTAGAGATCTGATGTATATGTGTGTCAGGGTCTACCCTGACCTCAAGACCCATCAGTCCCACGTATAGCAAGTTCTTTGCTGCCTCAGGGCTAATCGTCTCTATGCCAAGCTGGAGAAATGTCAGTTTCACCAATGGAGCCTTCCTTTCCCTGTCTATATAATCTCCGACGGAGGTCTCAAGATGGATCCTGCTAAACTGTCTGCAGTTCTACAGTGGCCACACCCAGAAGGGTGCCAATCCCTGCGTCTGGGCCAATAGAGAAATTGCTCTATTGGAGATAGAGAACTGTTAGCCATCAAACTTGCTCTGGAAGAATGCCGATATCTACTGGAAGGAGCTCACCATCCAGTTTGTGTATATGCAAACCGTAAGAACCTCCTATATCTCCAGACAGCCCAGTGCCTTAATCCCAGGCAAGCCCGTTGGTCACTCTTCTTTTCACACTTCAACCTGTTGATCCATTTCCGTCCTGCGGAAAAGAATATCAAGGCAGATGCTCTTTCCCGTGCCTCTGATGTCATTGGAGAAGAGCTAGCTTCCTCCCGGCAAGGCGTATGTCCGACCTGCACTCCAGAAGAAGATTCTATCTTGGGGACATTCTTTGTGTCTGGCTGGGCAGTCTGTGGCCCTGATCTCCCCCAACTACTGGTGGCCTGACCTGGTCAAAGATGTCCAGGATTTCGTGGGATCCTGCACCTCCTGTGCCCGTAACAAGCCTTCTCGCCTCAAACCAGCTGGACCAGGGGAATCACTGACCCCGAGCTTTGACATTAAGACCCCTTCAAATTTTTCATTCTTCGTTTCATTGCAGCCAATTGTAATTTTCTTTGCTCATTAATCTACACTCTGCACTCCATCTTGACAGGAAAAAAACTAAATATAGTAGATATTTTTACTAATTTATTAGACAATAAAAACTGAAATATCACATGGTCATACGTATTCATACCTTTTGCTCAGTATTGAGTAGAAGCACCTTTTGAGCTAGTACAGCCAGGAGTCTTGGTAACGATGCAATTCTTCCTTGCAGATCCTTTCCAGTTCCCTCAGGTTGGATGATGAACTCTGGTGGATGGTCATTTTCAGAGATGCTCAATTGGATTTAGGTTAGGGCTCGGCCTGGGCCAATTAAGAATGGTCACAGAGTTGTTCTGATGTTATTTTAGCTGTGTGCCTAGGGTTGTTGTCTTTTTTGAAAGAGAACCTTCAGCCCAGTCTGAGGTCCAGAGCACTCTTTAAGAGGTTTTCTTCCAGGATATATCTGTACTTGGCTACATTCATCTTTCCTTCAATGGCAGCCAATTGTCACCATTGGGATTGTATTTTGTATTTGTATGAGCAGTGCCTGGTTTTCTCCACACTAAGATCTTCCTCTCATCAGCCAAAGATAATCTTATTTTTTATAGTCTTGGAGCCCTTAATGATTTTTTTTTTTTTGCAAACTGTATGCAGGCTTTCATTTCTTGCACTGCGGAGAGGCTTCTGCCGTGTTGCTCTGCCATAAAGCCCTCACTGGTGGAGGGCTGCAGTGGCAGTTGACTTTGTGGAACTTTTTCATATCTCTCTACCTCATCTCTGGAACTCAGCAACATGGGTCTTGGGGTTGTTCTTTACCACTCTCATATATAGATTGTAATATTACCCACCTGGGCGTTGCATAGTAACAAATATTTGAAGAGCAGTGGTGATGGTCAAACACCCGGGTGGGTAATATTACAATCTATATATGAGAGTGGTAAAGAACAACCCCAAGACCCAATTTGCGCTTCAAATTTTTGTTACTACAGTATGCAACGCCCGGGTGGGTAATATTACAATCTATATTTGAAATGTATATTCTGGTTTTGTGTACATGTGACATCTGATAGTGGATGTATCTGTATTTGATTGTGAAGACCACCACCACACTTTGTTGTCCTTGTTTTGATTTTATGTATGTTTTAGCTTTTTTTGATTATATATAGATAGATAGATACACTACCTGGGCTCGCATATGGCCCAATGTAATTCTGTTACAGACCACGTTTAACAAGAGGTTGGTGGCCGTACCATTGGCTGTCTTAGTTCTGTTTCTGAGTTGAATGAAAAGGGTCTGTAAGCCTTTTAAGGCCACTATGTGAGTGTGGTTCCAAGCGTCATGCGGGCCGCTATCTCTCACTTCCTCTGTCTCCCTCAACCAATGTGTCCAGAGGGTGACTGTGAAAACAATAGCTAGCTGACCTTGCGTTGCGTACCCCTAGAGGGGTAATATTGTTTTGACTTTGGAAGTCCCACTTCGGCAACCATTACTCCAAGGCCAATATAAAACTTTCTTTTAGGAGCATGTGGCTGTTGGGCAAAACACAGTTAACCTGCTGTTAGGCTTGGTTTTCCAAACACTTGTTTATAGCAGCACTGTTTTGCAGTTAAAACTGCCATTTGCATAATTGTATGGCCATTAATAAAAAGACCCTTACAAGATGGGAATTTAATTAATTTATCAGTGCATAATGTCAGACCTAATGTGATTTTGAAGGAATACATTCATTATTCAGACTTGCTGCCACAGGTAAGACACAAATGCTATTGTATGGTATTATAAGCATTTGACAATTCATATCTCTAGCTTACAAATATCGTATGCAGTTTTGTAATTGTTATCATTCTCAAAAGGTACAAAAAGTCAACATATGCCTGCTTATCATAAATTTACTGTAAAGTTGTTAGTTCTGGGAGAGGTTCACCCTGAGCTACTGGTATGTTTATAGAGAAAACTAACAAGGCTGGCTGAAGTCCAAAATTTACTTCTAGTAAAGTATATATAGGATATTTATAGGCTTTTCTATAGATAACTTCATTTGTTTAGTCAAAAAAGACTGGCTCATAAAACTTTATGTCCATGCCATAGCACTCCCAGTGGATTGATTTATCCTATTTACAATTGTCACTCCAACCCTTAGTTCTTTCCATTTTTATTTAGTTAATATTATGATTCAGTCATTCTAAAATCCCAATTCTAAAACTTCAAGACCCTTTGTTTGTCACGGGGATCACGGGTGCTCCCACGATCTATACTGCGGGTCGTGGGCTCACCACTGCCCCTATGCGTTTGCTGGCGCGGTTCTCTTGCTGCCCACCTCTCCCTGCTCCTAATTCCTGTCCGCGGCTGTGCGCGCGCCCCCCTCTCCTAGGGCGCTTGTGCGCCAGTTTCAAGAATTTAGAGGGCCAGCGCACCGTTGGCCATTGCACCGTTAATTCACGCGATTTCCCAGGAATCTATTTAAATCTGCCTCTCCCTGCACACCCTGCCGGATCTTTGTGCTATTGCCGATGAGAAAGCTGTTCCCTGAGCCACGTGCGTGTGTTTTGATTTTCTGTTGTGACCCTGTTCTTGACTTCGCTCCTCCGCTGCCAGCCCTGACCTCTTGCTCCATCCCTGACCTTGCATCATTGCCGCCTGCCTTGACCATCTGCCTGTCCCCGACTATGAGATTGCCTGCTGATTCTGTACCTTGACCTTGGCTGCCATGGCGATCAATTTGCGCCTGTGGAACGACCTGTTGGTACCATGCCGCAGCAAGACCAACCTGCTTTGCGGCGGGCTCTGATGAAGACCGGGTGCCACTTAGACTCCGGTCCCTGGTGTCGGCTTGTGTCATCGTCCGTGGTGGTCCAGGGGGCTCACTAACACTGAGCCCTGACATTGTTACAGCATCCCTAAAGGTTCCCAGTTCCCCATCTAACAGGTATTCATATTAACAGACCTTCCAAAGCATTGGCCAAGCAAACTATACCTGGATAAACCTTGATTAAAAAAAAAACTGTTGTAGCATTTTCTAGTGGGCTATGTTTTTACGGTTTCACTATTCAGTTCAAATGTCACCTTCCATTTATTCTTTGGGTCAATACAATCACAGAAATAACAAATTTATAAAAAAAAAAAAGAAATCTATAGACAAAATAGCAAAAGTTTAAAATTTTTTTTGGTCTCTGTGACAATTGGATTTTAAAAATGTTGGATTGTAATTAGAACCAGGATTAACAATAAATCTTCATTGTAGACACCTGTGATAACTGTTACATCTGTTTATTGTAGTCCAAGGCTAAAGTACAGTAAATTGCCAACATCAAGAGGTCCGTTTGTAACTAGGGGTAGTATGTAAGTCAGGTGTTCTTAAGTAGGGGACCGCCTGTACATATGGTACATACCCAAAAATGAGTTCTTCAGCAATCCGAAATTTAGCTCCTAAGGCCTCTTTCCCTTCTTCTCACAGAACGGTACTTTTAGTCAGGAGACCTTGTTACAGTTATGAGATGGTACACTTGAGGGTTTTTCTAGACATAGGAACACTCAGGTTTCCTACTGTAGACACTGCACTTTACTACACACCAACTAATAATGTCTTCTCTAGGCTTAAACTATCCCTCTCCCCATGGTAACTGTACCTCTTCTCTAGTCTCCTAATCCCAGCCAATTAGAGATGAACACAGATTTCTTACTTGCAGATAATCTACAATAATATCTAAATTGCTAGGGACACCCCCTTACAAATGGTGATTTGGAGTTTTGGATGGTTTTTTAACCATTGCAGTGTTAAGGATATGGCTGTAATAGAAAAATCCCAATAATGCTTTCTGACGCTTCCTGCTGTTGTAGCAAGAAATGGGCGCTGGCTGACGATGTAATGGAGGGCATCGATCGTCACCAATGTGGCAGCTCCCATGCACCACTGCTATTTAGGTGCCGGGTTAATTGCTGACACTAATTAGACATTTAATTGCATGTGTCTGCTGTATAATACAAGGTTTACTTAATCATTACGTTTCTTTGTTTGTCTCCAAGTAATGAACCCTTAATTAATGTGCTTATTATTTTTGCTTAAAATGAGGACATGCTGTTATGTTAAAGTAGTCACAGGTAAATAACACTGACAGCAAGAATAATATTATCATGATCAACAGGCCTGACTTATTATATCACCTCATTTCAGTCACCCCAGAGACTTTGCATAACGCATTTTATTTGGGATAGACGCATTTCTCTAACCTGATGAGAGCACTCATTCTATGACACTATTCCTGCACAGATAGACAATCAGGGTTAGACTAACATGAGGCTATAAGCTTTCTGGCTTGTTGAGCAAGTGTGGAACAAACACATGGACACACTTCAACCTTATTTTATTACCTTATTTTAAAAATCTTGTGTATTGTATATATTTTGTTCTGACTTTATAGGGGGTTCTTTAGTCTTTGTGCCGCATACAGTGAACATCCAGTATTTGCACTTCCAAAATTAGTACCTGAACCATGAATCACTGAATGAAATTGTTATAATATCAAAATAATGCTTAATTGTATTTAGCAGTCCAACATATTCAGACAGTCCATTTTCAATATGATACAGTATTGTATACAGTATAAAAAAAGAATCACAAGATTAAAACTAGAACACAAATTTGGTGAACATCCTCCAGTCTTTATTGACATAGTGAAATAGCAACATAATGATCTCACTGAGTTTGCTCTAGGCTCTTAACTTTGAAGAGAAATAGGTCACTTGCTTTACATAGCTGGGCATGCTTAGACTGGCATATTTATGGAGACATATTTACTTTTTCTAGCCATTTTTGGGCATGCCTCAGTTATATGTTCATAATTAGACAATATTTGTAACATTATATATTAAAGGGCTTACTAAGCTAATTAAAGGAAACCTACCATTTAGAATGGTAGGGGTAAGCTGTAAGTACCGAGCACCAGCTCAGGGTGAGCTGGTGCCGGTACTTACTTTTGTTAGTGTTATAAACGGCGGTACCGCGGTTTTAACACTTTTTAAACTTTAGAGCAGAACAGGCTTCGGCGCTGCGTGCGCACAATCGTCTCCACAGCGCCTCCATAGGAAATAGCGGATGGCGGCGCCCATGTGCCGCTATCTTTTTGAGGCTGCCGGCAGCCAACGCTGTGAGAACACCCGCGATCGGTGCTAGCACCGATCGCGGGTGTTACCGGTAAGCCTTTGCTGCAATATGCAGCAAAGGCTTACCGGCTATGGAGAGGGCTCAGCCCGTGAGCCCTGTCCATGCAGCGCGACCCGTCAATTACCGGCGTATAAGACGACCCCAGACCAGACAGAAGATTTTTCAGTCTTCAAAAGTTGTCTTATACGCCGGAATATACGGTAATTATAATTATTTTGATAGAAGATAAATATGAAAGATGATAGAGATTTCTAGATGCAGAACTTTAAAGTAGATTATATATACAGTAGATAGATATGAGAGATAAATACAGTACAAGAGAAATATAAGGGTGATTGAAAAATAGTTAGAGAAAAAGCGAGATATATAAATGGTCAGATTATAAGAGATAGATAACTAGACAGGTGATAAGCATCTTCACCCGGGAATCCAACCAAGGGGTATTAACCCTTTCTCCGCCCTGCATTTTTGGATATTTTGTCATTTTATTGACCAGAGCAATTTGTACAATTTTGACATTTAAAAATAAAATTGAAATTACAGCAAAAAAAATTCAAGTAAACCCAACAAACCACATATTTTCTGAAAGCAGACACTTGCCCCATTTTCAAAATTGCATCAAAGAGTTTATAGACATAGACGCCTTCATGCAATTTTGATTCGAACTGAAACATTTTACAAAAAAATACTTAAATTTTACTTTGATGGCAAATAAATGTGCTCCAAACAGAAAATATTTACCTTCACATCTTCTAAATGTAATAGAAGGGCATATGTAGAGTTCACAAATGTCCCATATTGATATATTTACATAAATAAATCCACATAATATCACTAAAACTGTAATATCTAGATATCTGCTTTTCTGCTACAAATTTTAAGATTGTCACAACCTGCAAAATATAGCAATAAAACAGAATAAAAAGTAAAAATGACCTAAATAAAACCTATATAATTTTGAAAGCAGACAACCAGGCGATGCATTTGGCAATTAACATTCAAAATTTCCTGTAAAATATGTACAAATCCAGAATACTTATATAAAGAAAATATACTTTCCTAAAACAGTAAGATGTGAGGAGATCATACATACCCCTTATGTGTATATTCACCAAAATATGCAGCAAAGGGAACGTTAAATCCACAGGGGACACCAAACTATTTTTGCAGAAAATTGCACTGTGTCTCACACAGATCTATCATTGTACGCTCCTTACATAATAACCCAAATAAATCATTATATATCCATAAACCAAGCTAATTAGATAATAATAGTCATGCTTAGATGTCGCCGATGTATTATCGACACAATAACAGAACCCTCCGCGCTTCATAAGAATTTGAGTGAGAACGTCATAACATAGGTGTAAATAATGGAGGATGGTGTGAAATAAAAACTTTATTCCAGAACGTGTGTGTGTGTTTGGTATTACATATATTTTTATGGACATGTTTTGAGTCGCGGTGTTAATATGTAGCGACATTAGGCAAAGAGGATCGATTGTTCATCATATCAGTCAATTTTCCAGTAGTTTGCACTAACCTTTTATAGGCTTTTCAGATTGTAGTGTGGCTGTGTCGGACCGTTTATATGTAAACCCTGACCGCAATCTTATGCCTCAAACCGAAGCTTCGTAAGTGGGGGTAATCCGTAAACTGCGGGTCCTTAGGGGACCGGGGGTGTTACAGAGTTAGCACCTGGATGCCACTCATACAAGGGTAAGAATGTCAGTCGGCAGGTACTTATACATTTGTATAATGTCTCATTGTGTCACATATGCCAATGTAATGCATATACACACTATATATTTGTCGCTAGGGAAGAAGTGTTTATATAACAAATATACAGACCCTGGTGCAAGGAGTGGATTACAGTACATGACACCACACCTTTTTCTACTGTACAGTTTGGTTTAATGACGTCAGCAACCAACTGTCACACATGTCCTTGTCTTAGTCCGACACCAACCCAGGTGCCTGTCTCCAGGACCATGGGCGATTTGTCCCTACAGATCATGTAGCCTGCATTTCACAGAACTGCCTTCTTTATATCTACCTCTACCTGCCATCACTTGCACGGACCCCCCCAGAGGTCCCCCGTTGCTTGGATCTTGAATCTTGGATTTCGGCGCAGGCCAGGCCAAGCACCGTGACAGTAGCGTGCCTAGGCCGCAACCACCAGCCACTCAGGTACTGCGGGCCCCGGCTGACTCCAGGCCCCGAGAAAAGGCTAGGCCCCGGTGGGGGATGTTGCAAATGTGTTGCGGAGCTTGCACTTACCTTCATTCAGCCCGGCTCGGTGTATGTCAAGGTCCTTATATGGATAGTGACATTGCCAGTGTCTTCCTTCGTGATGATCGACCTATCCGCAGGATGGAATGACACAGCTTACTACATCTTTCCATCCTGTCTTTTTCATAGGATATGTCATATACTGAGCAGACGGAGGCAACAACTATTAGAAATATAGAAAATCCTCCAGCTCACCTGGATCTTGCGGTGACTTTATCCGTTTGCACGGATCCACCCCGCTGCAGGGCAATAGAATCCACAATAAAGAAATTTTCGGAGTTGCAGAGTAAGACCGCCTTTATTGTATATTCAGGGCATCCATCAGATAAAATACAGGTGACATGGTAGAATCGTCAACGCTTTTCTAGCACATACAAGTGCTCTTAATCATGACTGGCGAGTGTGGTCGACCTGTTTGTTAAATAGCATGTCGACCACTCCTCTTCCATCAGATTTCACCAATCACATGTGATGATAATAAAACATATTATCCTTTACACAATTTGTACATCGTTATATAGCATGATATTATAAGGGCAAGGTTTATATATAATAATCATGTTTATCAAGATAAAACACTCAAACAGTAAATCGGCAATGCTTTTCTTATGAGTTTTGCGGTTCCCGTGAGCTGTTACCAAGGGAACTCCACGCTGGTCTCGGATCTTCGGTCATGTGACCTATCACGTGGTACAACTAACAGCGAAAACACATTACATCACAAAACGTTCTGTGGAGCATTGAATTATCACGGTAAATGCATATAACGGTGCATCGAGGACCAACCAGCCTGGCGTTTCCTCAAGGGCGTCGGTAAGCATATAGTTTTATAATTTTTGTGAATAATAATTCGGCAGCGAGGTACCTTTGGTTGGTCGGTCGATCGATGGATACCGATTTGCCCAGCAACTACATGTAAAGAATAAAACATAAGTGTTAAAAATGTTTAAAACAATAAATGAATTTAAAACCACATGAATTTAGATAGTGAACATGCATTAACAGATTATGTAGGATATGGGAAGAAATCCCTACATTCCCCGGGGGTGTGCACGGAAATACTGGGTGCCTATTTGGGGACCCAGGTGGATAGCATATCCATGCACACACATTAAACTACACACTGTAGAGAAGAAAAGAAAAATAGTTTTTTGACTGTTAAATACATAAGTAGGCGTCATACAACATTATATAACAGATGACATGGAATACTATCAGTAGTGATACATCAGTTCATTTTTATAATTCATACCTGAGGGAAACATTGTTGTAAGCTTAAATTGCCAGTAAGCTTCCCTATTTTTTAATAAAATATTTATATTGCCACCTCGTATGGGTAGCCTGATCTTCTCGAACGCGTATGCTCTTAGACTAGCAGTTTTTCCCTCATGTATCGTCACAAAGTGTCTAGATACCCCTTTCCTGTTCTTTCCTGTTGGGTTCTTGATATCTTTTAGATGTTCCAAGAGCCTAGTTTTAAATTTCCTACTTGTTTGGCCTATGTATTGTAAGTGACAATTATCGCAAAAAACAGTATATATTACATTGGTATTGTTACAGTTTAAAAAGCTATCTATAGTGGATTTGATATCACCTGTGTTGTTTGTGATTGTTTTTGTGTTCTTTACGTAATTACATGTTTTTCACTGAAAAGTTCCACACTTAAAGAAGCCAGTTGAATTTAACCAAGTTTTGCTTGTGTTGCTAGACGAGCTTGATATTAGAGAGGGAGATAGAATGTTCCCTATAGTTTTATTTCTACGGGATACTATTCCACATCCCCCCTTCAGAATTTGCTCTAAAATTGTATTCTCATTGAGGAGAGGTAAATGTTTCAGAACAATGTTTTTAATAGTTTGAAATTGAGGACTAAAGTTCAGTACTAGAGTTGGTCTTTTATTGGAGTCTACTTTTGATGTTATATTCTTATTAGACATGTTATGATCAGGGGGTAGCAATGCTTCCCTCGATTTTTTGTCCGCGATATTTTTGGCTCTTTTTAGCATCCAATCCTTATATCCTCTCTTTTTTAATCTGCCTGAAATCTTTCTCACCTCATCCTCATAATCTTGGTCCAAACTGCAATTGCGTTGGGCTCTTGTCATTTCTCCCACTGGGATTGATTTAATTGTGTGCGGTGGGTGTTGGCTGTTGGCCAGTAAAATTGTGTTGCCCGCTGTTGGTTTCCTGTAGGTGCTTGTTTTAATAATGTTCCTCGGTGTGCCGACCAAGCACAAATCAAGGAACACCATTGTTTTGGGGTCAACGCAATGAGTAAATTTTAACCCACATTCATTGCCATTCAAATAATCCACGTAGAGTGGTATGGCAGACACATTGCCCCCCCCAAATAATCAGGAGGTCGTCGATGTATCTGCCATACCACTCCACGCTGGCAGCAAACGGGTTGTTGGGACCAAAAATAGCAGTTTCCTCCCACCAAGCTAGAACTAAATTCGCCAGGGATGGGGAGAACTTAGCCCCCATACTTACACCTCGTGTCTGTAAGAAAAACTTTGAGTCAAACATAAAAAAATTGTGTCTGAGTAGAAAGTCACATACCTCCATTATAAAAGTACAGAGATTGTCATCGTATATACTGTGATGTATTAAATGGTAGTGCAGTGCTTTCGAGGCTACATTGTGCGGGATTGACGGGTAAAGAGCTACTACAACACAGCTTAACCATGAAAATTCCTTATTCCATATTTTATTACGCATGGCTCCAAATACCTCCCCACTGTCCTTTAAAAAACCTGGGATTCTCTGTACTAAAGGCTGAAGGTAGTGATCTAACCAACCACAGAGGTTCTCGTTGGTTGATCCGATACCCGACACAATCGGTCTCATGGGTGGAGGGTGTATACCTTATGCGTTTTCGGGAGACCATGCAGAATGGGTATAGCGGGTTTACAGGTATCAGACGTTCTATTTGTTTATCATTTAATACCCCCAAAGCTACACCCTCTCTGCATAGCTCCAAAAGTTTAGCAGAGAATACTTTGGTGGGATCCCCTCCTAACTCACGGTATGTCATGCTGTCGGACACAAGGAGGCTCATCTGATCTATATAGTCAACTTTGTTCATGATCACAACTGAGCCCCCCTTGTCCGACATCCTGATAACCACGTCTTCCCAACCTGAGATTTCTTTAAGAGCCATTCTTTGGCTATGTGACAGGTTGTAAGATGTCTTTTGTCCTTTGTTGTGAGTGTTAGCGTGGAGAGACCTAATATCCCTCTCCACCCGTTCCTGAAAGAGAGCCATTGAATCAGTTCTCTCCTTGGTCGGGTAGAAAGATGGATTTCCTTATGTAGTACGGTGTCATATTCCCCACTCGTATATGATCACTATCCAGGGATTGTAGTAAATTTAAGGTTACCTGGGATCTTTCCCAGTGAATTCATTAGGTATGTATATCTCATTAACTCTCTCATCTACTGAGTCACCATCATCAGAGTTGAAAAAATATTTTCTTATAGTAAGGTCTCTAATGAATTTATTGACATCTTTCATAGTATCAAATGCATCAAAATCCCAAGTAGCGACAAAATTCATACCTAGAATTAATAGTGACCGTTCAGTATCTGAGAGTTCTCGATCAGAGAGAATCACTATGTCCATAGAATCTAAGTATTCTTCTGGCTCCGCAGTTTTTTGGGGGGGTGTTCTGTGGTTGGTTCCCGCTTGTGGCCCCCCCCCCCCCCCCCCACGTCGTTTTTTGGTTGTTGTTGTGGTTTTCAGGATTTTTTCTTTTTATAATATGAAGGTTTTTTTCTGTGCCTGTTATCTAGATCAGAATCTGCCGAATCTTTTTCAGTGTCACGGTTACACCCGCGATCCTCGGTACGGATTGTGGGTGTACCCGTGCCTGCTGCCGCGGTCCCCGCTCCCCCAGCTCTCACTTACCTCTCCAGGCTCCGGCCTGCACTCTTGCTCCCAGCGTGTAGGCCGCATGCTGCTTCCATGCAGTCGTGTGCTCCTGCCACTAGAGGGAGCGCGCGCGGACTTCTCCCAGCCTTAAAGGGCCAGCGTCCTCCTTATTGGCTCTGGCATTCCAGGCTCGGCTATATAGCCTGGCGACTCCCAGCATCCCCTGCCGGATCTTCAGTTCACTCTTCTGAGGAGAAAGCCTTCTTGAGCGTTTCCAGACGCCTCTGAGTTCCCGTGTTCCCGGTTTTCTGTGTTCCGTGTTGTTCCCCTGTTCTGTGGCATTCTGTGGCGGTCCTGGCTTCCTGTGGCGGTCCTGCCTGCCTTCCCGTGGTCCTGCCTGCCTGCCTTCCCGTGGTCCTGCCTGCCTGCCTTCCCGTGGTCCTGCCTGCCTGCCTTCCTGTGGTCCTGCCTGCCTTCCTGTGGTCCTGCCTGCCTGCCTTCCCGTGGTCCTGCCTGCCTTCCCGTGGTCCTGCCTGCCTGCCTTCCTGTGGTCCTGCCTGCCTGCCTTCCCGTGGTCCTGCCTGCCTGCCTTCCCGTGGTCCTGCCTGCCTGCCTTCCCGTGGTCCTGCCTGCCTGCCTTCCCGTGTGGTCCTGTCTGCCTTCCCGTGTGGTCCTGCCTGCCTTCCCGTGGTCCTGCCTGCCTGCCTTCCCGTGGTCCTGCCTGCCTTCCCATGGTCCCCGTGTCCCTACCTTGGCTGCCACCGTGGGCCTAGTCGCACCCGCGGAGCGACCTGGTGACTCCCCGCCGCAGCAAGACCATCCCGCTTTGCGGCGGGCTCTGGCGAAGACCAGGAGTTCACTTAGACTCCGCTCCCGGGTGCGGCTAAGGTTGTTATCTCCCGCGGTGGTCCAGGGAGTCCACTCACTTAGTCCTAAGGGACTATTCCCCATAGACTGTGACATTCAGTAGAAGTAAAACTGACGTTCCTGGTCGTATTTTTTCTGGGAGTAGGTCTGCGTTTTAAAATTGCTCTTGGTGTGTGCGGGGGTCTTTCCCACCTTCCCCATTCATAAACTTGTTTGTTATTGTAATTGAATTGGTCTCTTGCAAACTTATTCTTTTTAGTAGAAATGATTGAGTCCTCCAAGGTACTTGTAGACATAGTGGTTCTTTGTAGGACTTCTTCAAATTTATCTTTATCCAGTGTTTCTGATAGATTTTTCTTGGTGGTTTCAATTTCGTGTTGTAGCGCCTTAAGTTTGATGTCCTCCTGTTGTGTTATCAATTCCATCAGTTTGAGTGAACACTTAGAGAGAGCATTATTCCAGTCCTCTATAAATGACTCTGAGTAAACACAGGTGGGAATCTTTTTTTATACGTAATCCTCTTGGGATCATTTTTTTCTCCCTATATTTATTTAGGGTTGTGAAGTCCCACCACACTCGGGTTTCATTGTGTAGCAGCTTCTCCAATTGTTTACCATCAACTGTTGGTAAGATTTGTTCATTGTTATCTAGGAATAAAGCTGCTGCCTTCTCATGTCTGTTGGTCATTTTGTGTTATATACAATAACCGGAAACTATGCCGTCTTCATACAACAGATGTTATAGTGTGTGTAACCATGTCCATAGTATTAACCTGTAATCTGTATAGGATTTTCCCCCGTTTCGACAACTTTAGATCCTTAGGTAGTGTGCACGGAGTATAACAGACAAATAGTAGAAATATAGAAAATCCTCCAGCTCACCTGGATCTTGCGGTGACTTTATCCGCTTGCACGGATCCACCCCGCTGCAGGGGAATAGAATCCACAATAAAGAAATTTTCGGATCCAGCAAGTTGCAGAGTAAGACCGCCTTTATTGTATATTCAGGGCATCCATGAGATAAAATACAGGTGACATGGTAGGATCGTCAACGCGTTTCTAGCACATACAAGTGCTCTTAATCATGACTGGGGAGTGTGGTCGACCTGTTTGTTAAATAGCACGTCGACCACTCCTCTTCCATCAGATTTCACCAATCACATGTGATGAGAATAAAACATATCCTTTACACAATTTGTACATAGTTATATAGCATGATATTATAAGGGCAAGGTTTATACATAATAATCATGTTTATCAAGATAAAACACTCAAACAGTAAATCGGCAATGCTTTTCTTATGAGTTTTGCGGTTCCCGTGAGCTGTTACCACGGATCATCGTCTAACCACGAATGGGGATTCTGGGCCAGTCAATTGTCAGCCCACCTTTTTTTTTAACAGATACGGCTCGCTTACAGGGACATACGTGTGAAATACAGGAAACACATCCGTTTTTATGTGTTATGCATGCGGTGCATATACATGTCCTCTAGGTTGATTAGATTGTGAGCCCCATTGAAGACAGGGACCGATTTGGTAAGCTCTGTGCAACAATGTGGAATCTGTGTGAGCTATGTAAATAAAGGAAATATTATAATTAAAGGGGTATTCTGGGAATATGAACGTCTGATACAAAAACCCATGATGCTATAAATAAATGAATGAAACAAAACTCAATGTCATTAGTCACAAAATGAAGCTTAAATAGTTTGATTTTATGATTCACAAAATTTTATTGCCTCTCTAAAGTATGCGGAGTTATCACCAAGATGGCCGCCACTGGAAACTACAAGTCCCAAGATCCTTTAGTTCTCAGTAACTCCTCCTACTTCTTATGCTCTGCTCCCAGTGTTGATCTAACAGGTTTTCTTAATCTGTTACCATAGTAATGATGTGTAACTGCCGTCACATAAAACACTGGCCATACTGGATGTACTGCAACCAACCGACTACAGCCAAACATAGTGGTGATCACATGACCTGCCCTGGCAGGTACAGGACATGTGATGTGGACATGTGACCAGTAGCTATCTTCTGTCCAGTGTGTGCTCCGCAACGGACCACGTAGAGGAAATTAACGGAATGATTAAAGGGCCAGTAGCATTTTAATTCTCCATTACAATCTATGTCACCAGCATTTTTCTGCTAAGGGGAGAAAAATTTAAAATAACAACAAATTACATATTAGCTTATATTTTAAGGATCCATTTGTAAATGAATAATGCTGATTCCTGGGATACCCCTTTAATTATTACATGAGGCCTAAAGATGACAAATAGTTTAGGGTGACTCACTGGCCTACAAATTTTCCAGAACTAAACCCAATTGACCGTCTGTGGCACATACTGAAATTAAAACTTCAATCCTTGGTAGACCTTATAAATATTTATACAGTATATACATTCAAGCCTTTAAAGGCATGAAATATACAACAATATACATCTGATTGCTCTTTAAATTCTAGCTAATCTGACACTGTTGATGTTAAAATACACGTTTCTACATTAAGTGTTTATTACAACTTCTTTTTATTGTTTTGGAGACCTTTCAGCACATTTAAACATAGAAATTAACATTTTATTAGGTGAAATTGAAACAACTTGGATCTGTTTACATTTTAGGTTTACATCTCTGTTAACCAAAAATATTAACATGATCATTATCCAATATGTTAAAATCTCCAAATTATGACAAAGAGGGGCCCTGGGCAAAACTAAAAGTGGGGCCCCAAAATAAAACTATTTTATGACTAGTCACAAGTCACTAGTCAGTAAGAGGCTCCATTTAGTGTGGTAATATGGGAGAATTTTGTAGGAGATTGATGATAGGGAGATTGATGGGCAGCACGGTGGCTCAGTGGTTAGCACTACAGCCTTGCCTTGCTGATCAACATATGCAAAGAGTTTGTATGTTCTCTCTGTGTTTGTGTGGGTTTCCTCCGGGTCCTCTGGTTTCCTCTCACACTCCAAAAAATTACTGGTAGGTTGAATAGATTGTGAGCCCCATTGGGGACAGGGACTGATGTGGCAAGCTCTGTGCAGCACTGCGTAATCTGTGTGCGCTATATAAATAAGCAATTATTAATTATAATTATTATGATAGAAGATGAATATGAATGATGATAGAGATTTCTAGATGCAGACCTTTAAAGTAGATTATATATACAGTAGATAGATATGAGCGATAAATACAGTAGAAGAAAAGTATAAGATTGATTAAAGCATCTTCACCCGGGAATCCAACCAAGGGGTATTAACCCTTTCACCGCCCGGCATTTCTGTTTTTTTTGCTGCGTGATTGACCAGAGCAATTTGTACAATTTTGGCATTTAAAAATTAAATTGAAATTACAGCAAAAAGAATTAAAGTAAACCCAACAAGTGACATATTTTCTGAAAGCAGACACTTGCCCCATTTTCAAGATTGCATTAAAGAGTTTATAGACATAGGCGCCTTCATGCAATTTTGATTCAAACTGAAACATTTTACAAAAAAATACTTAAAATTTGACATTGACGGCAAAAAAATGTGCTCCAAACAGAAAATATTTACCTTAATCTCCTAAATGTAATAGATGGACATGTGTAGAGTTCACAAATGCCTCATATTGATATGTTTACATAAATAAATCCACATAATATCACTAAAACTGTAATAACTAGATTTCTGCTTTTCAGCTACAAATTTTAAGACAGTCACAACCTGCAAAATAAATTCCTCTAAAATATGTACAAATCCAGATACTTATATAAAGAAAATATACTTTCCTAAAACAGTAAGATGTGAGGAGATCATACATACCCCTTATGTGTATATTCACCAAAATATGCAGCAAAGGGAACGTTAAATCCACAGGGGATACCAAACAATTTTTGCAGAGCGTCACACAGATCTATCATTGGTTGCTCCTTACATAATGGTAACCCAAATAAAACACTAAATATCCATAAACCAACATGGTTTATGTTTTTTTTTTCTAGAGAGTTGATGCTCCCCAACTTCTCTGTCTTCTTCCTAAACTGTTTAGCTCTGATCAGGTCTTGATTTCTGCTGCCTGCCCTTATCTATAGCTTGACTTTCGGTTTTGCTTGAATTGTGCTTACTCTAACCTTGGCATGTATCTAATGACTTCACACCCGTGAATGGTAGGCCATTACCTACATAGGACCATATCAAAAGGAAGCTCAAAGTGACCTCAGTGCTGCACAGTACAGATCTCTGTGGAAATCCAGAGAGGTTGCTGGTATAATTTCCTTAGGAGTACCCCAAAGCTAACACTGTTAGGTGGCAAAAAATGAGTTCCTATTCCAAGTTATTAAAATAAACTAAGAATATTATATTTATTAAAGAAAATTTTTTACCTTGTAAATGGGTGAAGCTATTGTAACACAATGAGACATAAGATGTGATATATGCCTGTTTAATTTTGTGTTGCTACTTTAAAACCTGAAGGCGCCTGAGTAAGAAGGTCAGTCCAAGACTTATTTAGGTGTCTACACCATTTATTTTACAATGGATACACTTATATAAACAGATTGAGCACATTTACTAATAAAGATGATGGATTGGGAATACAATAAGCAAAGTACACAAAGCTTTCAGGATAACACTTGTACTTCCCATCACTGGTAACTGCTAGATAGGTCTAATCTTTGCAAGTATAAAAGGAATCATAATTTTTAATGTTGTAAAAATGTAGAAATGTATAGAAACAAACTTAATATACCACCCCTATAATTATGGAATCTTGCATTGAAGGGAACTACCATTAACAAATTTAACCCATTTTTTCTTCGTTTTTCTATCTCTGTTTATTCCCCTGAAATGGTAGTAAGCACCTGTTTAAAGGGAACCTGTCACCAAGGACCTCATTTTCACAGGTTACAGAAGACCATCACACTTAACAAAATCCTCTGTTAGTCATAGGGGTTGGCTTTGCTTTGCATGCATTTCATAAAACATTATGTGAAATGCATCTCTCAGCCCCCACTTTTGTGCTCCTGTACAGCTCCTTCCTCCCAGGGTCAATTCTAGCATATTTGCTGCTTGAGGCAAATATTAAAATGCTGCCCCCCTTCCAGTAGCCAGTCCTGTTTCATTGCCCGCTCCCTGTTCAGTAAATGCTGAAACCTTTACCAACAGTTAACATCCCCACAGGTAGGCTCACTGACACTGTGTGACTTATTACAGATTCTGAGAGTCATTAGTGGCATCTAATACCTTATTGATGACAAGCTTTTCCATCAAGAAGAGGACTTCCGGGTTCTCCAATCCATGACGTATCCATGCTGAATTCACAGCCAGATGTCTTTCCCCCACTGATGTCAGCTTACCAGGCTGTGGGCTCTGTTCCTGTGAGGGAGCACAAAGGTGGGGACTGAGGGCTGAGGAGTTTGCAGCACAGACAAGTCAAATGTTGTTTTTTGAAATGCAAGGAAACCAAAGCCCAACAGATGATTTTGTCAGGGCTCCAGATAAGTTAAAACACAATTATATTGTGATGCAAATGCCTAGAGAAGGCAGAAAGGCATATTTATGTGATGGGCTTCTGTAACCTGTCTTTATTAAAAATGTGTTCCAGATCAGGTGAGACAGGATGCAGGATTCCAGGTCCGTGTTCAGGATCAGGCATGATACAGGATTAGATACAGGGTCCAGTTCAGATAGGAGTTCAGGGTACTGGATGAGACAAGATACAAGGTACTGGTTCAAGTTGAGGGTTTCAGTTCCAGCCAAACATTAGTACTAGTAGGACTTTAAAGAGTGAATAATGATATTGATCACCTATCCACAAGATGGGCTATTAAATTCCAGATCAGTTGTGTCCTAGACTTCAGGTTCCTGCCAATGAGAAGATACAATCAGCTTCCTGATATGGGAAATTCAAAAAAAAAAAAAAATTCCCTGTATAGGGCCTGGGTCTGAGAAGCGCAACGTATCTACTATCAATATCAGCTGCACTGTCTAGGACAGGGTGCAAAGCTTCATATTACTTATTAATCATCTATTGATTAATGAAACTATGTGGCAGTTTAATTGATAATATATCATTATGTACTTATATCACTTTACAACAAGGACTTACAACCCACGGTCTGTGCCCTTCTGCCTGCAGAGACGAATGAGTGCTTCCATCACTGGTAGAAGCACTTATTGGTGCAGAAGGCTAGATATAGATGAGTACATCTGAGTACTACACACCTCTCCAAGGTCCACTCCTCTTAGTTCTGCTCTGGTTCCTGAAGTGTCCAGACACCATAAAGTAGCATGCAGTAGAGACAGGAGAGATAAGCATTTCTTTAAGCCTACTCTGAGGGTCTCAAGTATTGTACTCAGCTTTGGTCTTCTTCTCAATTATCAATCGCTGCTTTGGGGTCTCTTGTATTATAGCCAGCTCTTGGGGGTCTCTATAGTTGTGCATCTGCTCTGGGGTCTCCAGTATTACAGTCAATTCTGGGGGTCTCCAGTTTTACAGTTCTGTTCTGGGGGTCTCCAGCATTATAGTCAGCTCTAGGGGTCTCTTCTATTATTATACATCTGCTCTGGGGTCTCCTATATTAAAGTCTGTTCTGAGCTCTCCAGCATAATACGTCTGCTCTAGCTTCTCCACTATATAGTCAACTCTGGGGGTCTCCAGTATTATATGTCTTGTCTGGGGGTATCTAGTATTATATGTCATGTCTGGGGTGTCCTGTATTCTAGGTCTGCTCTGGAGGCCTGCTGTATTGTAGATCTGCTCTAGGGGGGTCTCCATTATTATTAGCTGATTTATGCAATGTATTTGTAGTCTGCTCTGGGATCTATATTCGTTATTCTACAAATGTAGTATTTAATTTCTGGGGTAGAATCTATGCTATATTGGGGTCATTGGCATATCTAGGGTTTTGCCCCTGACGTTGAACAGTCCTACAACGTGACCCTCAGACCAATAAAGGTTGTGCACCCTTGCTTTATAATGAATGTATTAACAGTAACTCATATTTAGAATCTGCCTAAAATCTAAAACATGTTGGTCACTGCATCTGACCTGCACAAAATGTGTCTATATCCATTCTCCTTTCAGGTGCTCTATATGGCCCTTAGTGTTGGTGACAAATTATTTCAATGAACAATTTTATGTAGTATACCATATGGTTAGTAAATGGAGTGGTTTCACCTAATTGTGTAATTTGGTATTTTCACTTACAATATAGATATTACGTTACAGCATGACGATTCCCAACGCACAAATAGACCATCTGCTTTTTTTTGTCCATAAAAGCAGATGGTGACCCTGTCTAAAGGTCATATAAGAGGTGCTCTACATCCATTCTTTCAGTTCATAAATGTAATATGTTCCCTTTACAAAAGTGAAGTATTGTTGCAATATCATTGCCTTGACCTTTAGATGATCAGATCTGACATTAGCTGCTTAGCCTTTTTATTACTAGGTTTATTCTAAATGCTTAAGATAATATACTGTATTATTTATTCTACATAAATATTCTTTAAGCTTCACAAGTAAACCTGTTAATTATAGTGATAATGACATATATGTTGCAAATTACAGTAATGAGGGCTGTAGTGTAAATGAAATATGGCACAAGAAAAGGTGTCCAGCTTCTTCCATGAGGAACGTCTTGTTTAGAGAGCCCGGATCCTCACTCCACCTGACGTTAACTAAGCATAATTGGTACACGGTTCATCTCAATTCCCCCAACGCATCGTGTTGTTAAAATTCTTCCTTTATTGTCGGCATCTTAAAACATGGATAGGAACATTGAAATTATCCAACGCGTTTCGGAGGCTACATGCGTCCTTAGTCATGGATGACATTATACAATAAAACATGCAATTTAAATCTAAATGCAAAGAACACATGATTTCTACGTCACATCCAAAACGAAGTGTGAACCCAAGTCAATCACATGTCTACAACATTGCCATATTTATCCGATATATATATATATAGAGATATATGTGATTGCTGCAAGGTAAGTTAAAATACAACAATTGTCACAGGGCTAATAACACATGATCAGAGGACTAACTCTGGATTCAATATAGTTGTTTTTTTTAATGTTTTTATATCATTCCTCAACATTAGTCTAATTCTGTACACAACTATAAACCAAGTTAGTCCTCTCATCATGTGTTATCTCAATTATTTGCTATTATCAATTCCAATTATTTTCAATTGTTAACTCTCCTGTTTATATGACACAAGAATTGGGGTGGAAGGGTTAAGGTGGAAGGGTTCAGGAGATATGAAGTGTGCCCCCCTCCAGCCTGTCAGCCGAAGGCAGAAAATATAATAAGCTGCAGGAGACTTTCACTTTGCAGAAGTACATGAACCCTGTGCATCTGTAGCTGAACCTGGGAAAGGGGGATGGAATTATGCTGTACATATTTTGGTAAAGGTTACTACTTACAAAATAAACTTTATTTGGAAAAATTGTGTGGACAGTTGTCTTTAAGAATATAGAATGTTTTTATAAAGAAGGACTCCTTTTATCATTTAAGAATATTCCACAGCCATCTGATGTCATAGAGCAATAAAAAAAATGGAGCATGATCTATTATTTTCATGAATTGGGGACCAGTTTTCACAAACGTGATTCTTTATGGTTAATGGAAAAAAGTGGTGTACGCTAAGTTACATTAAAATTCACCATGCTTCTCATTTACATACATGTTTTACTTAAAGGAAATCTACCACCAGGATAAAAGATTGTAAAACAAGTGCTCTTACATTCAGGTGTGTGCCTCCTCTGGCCAAATCTGCTCTTCTTTTTTTAAAGGCTTTTAAAAGTATGCAAATAAGCCTGAGGGGCTCCAGGCTTCGTTAACATCTATGAAGCCTGGAGCCACTGAGGTTCATTTGCATAATTTTAAAGCGTTTTTTTTCCTTACAAACAAGCAAAAGAAGAAGATCCTAACTGAGGGGGCATACACCAGTATGTCAGTGTGCTAGGTTTACAATCCTTGATCCTGGTGGTAGATATCATCCAACCAAGGTTGGACTATATCAAATATAGAGCTTCCATATCATAATTTTAGCATTGTTTTTTCAGCAAAACCACTCAACACAGGGATTAAACAAGATAGGATTCTGCATCATAGTAGCTACAGCATTCACAAAGTGTGTTTGGTTCATAATGCATCAAATCAAATGGTAAATTTCCTTTACACTTTCCTTCATCTCCTTTCCTTAAGCTTCTGCCACTGTGATGTCTCCTAACAGCTCCACCTGGCAGTCCACGAATAGGGACATGCCCTTTGAACAATACTTTCTGTTTTCTGTACCTGTAGTTCAGTTGACTGGTTTTGCCATGCTCTTTACTACTGCTGTATGTATGGGCGTAGCTAGGAGTTCAGATCAGGGGCGTGAAACCCTCCCAAGTGGGTTCACAAAACTGGGTATACCAATATTACCTACACTCACCGGCCACTTTATTAGGTACACCATGCTAGTAACGGGTTGATCAGGTGAGACAGGATGCAGGATTCCAGGTCCGTGTTAAGGATCAGGCATGATACAGGATTAGATACAGGGTCCAGTTCAGACAGGAGTTCAGGGTACTGGATGAGGCAAAATACAAGGTGCTGGTTCAAATTGAGGGTTTCAGTTCCAGCCAAACATTAGTACTAGTAGGACTTTAAAGAGTGAATAATGATTAATAATGATGTTAAAGTAAAAACATTTTATCCTTGGTGATCTGCACCATCTGTCCACATTCTTCCTGATACAGGACCGGTGCTGTGATCGCGTGCACACCAGTGTAACGTGGTCTCCCACAGGATCCAGTATAGAAACGTGAACACGGTGACAGGAGGAATTACTGTAGAAATTTCTTCAATCTCTGATCTATAAGGAACTGGGTGAGACCGTTATGTGGAACTCTCAACTAGTCCTGGAGCCAACAAGAGGGGGGGCACTGCTGGACCTTATCCTAACCAACAGACCTGATAGGGTATCAAAACTACAGGTTGGGGGGAACCTGGAGAACAGTGATCATAATATCATTGATTTTGTATTACGCTTTACTAAGAGCGTTAGTGAAGGGGCAACCAACACTCTAAACTTCAGGAGGGCAAATTTTCAGCAACTAAGGGAAGACCTTAAAGGCATAGACTGGGATAATGTTCTCAAAGACAAAAGCCCCCCCCAAAAATGGGACTTTTTCTCATATATTCTGAAAAAGTCCTGTGAGAAACACATACCTTATGGGAAAAAGCATAAAAGGAACAAGAAAAACCCTATGTGGCTAACTAGTCTTGTAAGGAAAGCAATAAGGGAGAAAGATAAGGCGTTTAAGGTGCTAAAACGTGAAGGTAGCGATGAGGCATTACAGGATTATAGAGAGAAAAAAAAATCCTGTAAAAAACAGATAAAGGCCGCAAAAATAGAGACTGAAAGAAATATTGCCAGGGAGAGCAAAAATAATCCCAAATTATTTTTCAAGTATATAAATGATAAGAAACTAAAGACAGAGAGTGTGGGTCCCCTTAGAAATAACATGGGGGTCATGGTGGAAGGAGATGAGGAAAGGGCCAATCTACTGAATGTCGCCTTCTCAACTGTCTTTACCCAGGAAAATCCCCTGGTGGAAGACACAATGAGGAATAATGTAAATTCTTTTTGCAATGTCAACAGTTTAACCCAGAAAGAGGTACGGAGCCGCCTCGCAACCACTAAGATAGATATATCACTGGGGCCAGATGGCATACACCCCCGGGTTCTGCATGAATTATGTACGGTGATAGACAGACCGTTATTTTCAATATTTGAAGATTCACTGAGGACTGGTTATGTTCCACAGGAATGGCGCATAGCAAATGTGGTACCAATATACAAAAAAGGATCAAATAGCGATCCTGGAAACTACAGACCCGTAAGTCTAACTGCTGTGGTGGGGAAAATATTTGAGGGGTTTATTAGAGATGCTATCCTGGAGTATCTCACTGTGCACAACCTTATAACCCAGCGTCAGCATGGGTTTATGAGAGATCGGTCCTGTCAGACTAATCTGATTGGTTTCTACGAGGAGGTAAGTTCAAGACTGGATCTGGGGGACGCTGTGGATGTTGTATATCTGGACTTCTCAAAGGCATTTGACACCGTGCCACATAAAAGGTTGGTATATAAAATGAGACTGCTGGGAATAGGAGAAAATCTGTGTATTTGGGTAAGTAATTGACTTAGTGATAGAAAACAGAGGGTGGTCATTAATGGCACATTCTCAGATTGGGTTGATGTTACCAGTGGAGTGCCACAGGGGTCAGTATTGGGGCCACTTCTTTTTAATATTTTTTATTAATGACCTTGTAGTGGGTTTACACAGTCAAGTTTCAATATTTGCAGATGATACTAAGCTGTGTAAAGTAATAAATACTGAGGTTGATAGTTTAGCATTACAGAGGGATTTGTGGAAGCTTGAGGGATGGGCAGAGAAATGGTTGATGAGGTTTAATGTAGATAAATGTAAAGTTATGCACTTGGGCCATGGAAACAAAAAGTATAATTATGTTCTAAACGGTCAATTACTTAGTAAAACTGAAGCTGAAAAGCACTTGGGGGTATTGGTGGATGGTAAACTTAATTTTAGTGACTAGAGCCAGGCGGCTGCTGCTAAAGCAAATAAAATAATGGGAAGTATCAAGAGAGGAATAGATTCTCATGATAAAGACATAGTTTTGCCCTTATACAAATCCCTGGTCAGACCACACATGGAATATTGTGTACAGTTTTGGGCACCAGTGTATAAAAAGGATATAGTAGAGCTGGAACGGGTGCAGAGGAGAGCAACCAGGATTATTAGGGGAATGGGGGGATTAGAGTACACTGACAGATTAAAAAACTTGGGATTATTCAGTTTAGAAAAAAGACGACTGAGGGGAGACCTCATTACAATGTACAAATACCTGAACGGACAGTACAAGGATCTCTCCAAAGATCTTTTTATACCTCGGCCTGTGACCAGGACAAGGGGGCATCCTCTACGCCTAGAGGAGAGGCGATTCTACCATCACCATAGACAAAGATTCTTTACTGTAAGAGCAGTGAGACTATGGAACTCTCTGCCGCAGGAGGTTGTTATGGCGGACTCTATGTACATGTTCAGGAGAGGCCTGGATGACTTTCTGGAGAGCAAAAATATCACGGGTTATGGGGATAAAACATTTATTTAATTCTTGAAGGTTGGACTTGATGGACTTGCGTCTCCTTCCAGCCTTATATACTATGATACTATGATACTATTAAAGGTCGGCTCTGGGGGTCTCCAGTATTATAGGTCTTCTCTGGGGGGGTCTGCAGTATTATGGGTCTGCTCTGGGGTCTCCAGTATTATCGGTCTGCTTTGGGGGTCTCCAGTATTATAGGTCTTCTTTGGGGGGTCTCCAGCCTTATATGTCGGCTCTGGGGGTCTCCAGTATTAAAGGTCTGCTCTGGGGGTCTCCAGTATTATAGGTCTTCTCTGGGGGTCTCCAGTATTATAGGTCTGCTCTGGGGGTCTTCAGTATTATAGGTCATTATAGGTCGTCTCTGGGGGTCTCCAGTATTATAGGTCTTTTTTGGGGGTCTCCAGTATTATAGGTCTGCTCTGGGGGTCTCCAGTATTATAGGTCTTCTACCCCGCCCTCCAATAATCCCTATATTCAGCCCCCAGTAACACTAATACAAAGCCCCTCAGCCAATCACATATAACCCCCTTCAGTAAATACTATAAACAGCTCCCCAGTATCTTTATTACATCTACCCCCAGCTCCATATACTTCGCCCCCCAATATCACTATATACAGCACTCCCAGAAACATAGACAGCTCCACAACCCTATACACCCCCAGCAATCAGTATTACAGCCCCCCAGCAATCACTTAATACAGACCCCAACAAGACCTATAATCCCCCCAGTTAAACACATCGCCCAGAACACATTACATCTACCTCCCAGTAGTCACTATATCACTCCCCCAGTAATTACATAATCACCCCCCCATACTATATACAGCCCCCACACATCACTAT
Organism: Engystomops pustulosus; assembly: GCA_019512145.1. Classification (NCBI taxonomy): domain Eukaryota; kingdom Metazoa; phylum Chordata; class Amphibia; order Anura; family Leptodactylidae; genus Engystomops; species Engystomops pustulosus. The sequence goes on along the minus strand of CM033641.1, from coordinate 93,967,698 downwards.
ATCAATCCAGCTCCCCAGCAATCACTATACAGGCCCCAACCTCACCAGTCACTCATATACAGCTCCCCCACATCACTATATACAGCCCCCCAGCATCACTATATCACTCCCCCTACTCCTTCAAACACTCCCCACTAATCACATAAACAGCTTCCCCAGCATACACTATATATAGCCCCTGCATCACTGCACACACGCTCCCTTAGCAATCACTATAACAGCCCCCAACAATTACTATTTACAGACCCCAGTAATCAATATAAACAGCCCCCCAGCAATTACTAAGTTATAGCCCCCCCCCCCCCAAGTAATTACTATATACAGTCCCCAGTAATCACTTTATAGAACCCCCTGGTAGTTTCTATATACAGCACCCAAGTAATCACTGTTTACAGCTCCCCCAGCAATCACTAGATACAGCAAATCACTCAGCATGCTCAGTTACTTACACTATACACTGCAATACAAGTGTATTGCAGTGTAAAGGCTTGAACAACTGATCAGATGAACGCTTGTTCAATCCAAAAGGTGGAAAATGTAGAAAATTAAAAAATAAATAAATAAATAATTGAAATAAAAGTCTCATAATTTCCCCAGTTACACATAAAATGCAAATAAAGTATATAAAACACAAAAAAAGTACATATTTGGTATCACCACGTCCGTATTTATCTGTACAATAAATCTAAATCAATATTGAACCCGCTTGGTGAATGACCTAAAAAAAAAACATGAGAAACTGCCCACAATATATAATTTTTCAACAAACACCATCACAAACAATGTTCTAAAAAAGTTACGTTTTCTAATATGATACGACTGTAAAGCCCTCAACCAGATCTGACAACAGAAAAATACAGAAGTAATGGCCCTGAAAAGTTGTCGATAGTAAAAAAAAATATAAACCAATATTGGTTTTGCTCCGTAAAATGGAGAGTTTTGTATTGTATTGTCTCACTATATGTTTAATTTGTATCGAAATACAATACACAATACAATACAAAACTCTCCATATAAGAACAAGCATAAGAGCACTTACAACAAAACAAGGAACAATGCATATAGATCTTCTCCTAAACCATCAGTTCCCCAGATGGCCGCAGACCTCCTATTCATCTCTTGAACACATTACCTTTTTGACACCTATCGGCATCCGTACTTGTAGTTCCGAGCATCAAGCCTCCTTTTTGTCCCTCCACCACTTCCTTACTTGTAGTTCCAATCCTGTCAAAAACGAGCTACTACCTAAACACCGTTATGGTAAATTATTACATCACATTCCCTTGCACATTCTCTATATTGTATCCATTTCCAAAGACTACTTATCAATAATAATATTCTTCCAGTATTTTGAAATGAACAAAATGACAGGTGATCGCACTACACCTGACAACCGGAAGTGGTCACCTGTGAAGATGATCATCTACCAGTCACTATAAATCTGACACTCATCCCATACACAATTTATGAACCAGAGGAAGCGCTCAGTTCGAGCGCGAAACGCGTAGTTCTCTATAATTATATTTATTCATTTAATTTATTTTATTTTATTTATTTTTTAAATTGTTACAACTATGTACTAATAAATTATATATATATCTTTTAAACTGAGCAATTATAGCTTCCTAGCGCCTACAAACGCTCATTATGCATCATAGATGCACAAACCGAAACAAAATAATTATCTATACATTGTATCTCATCCCGCAAATAATAAGCCTCATGTGTTCTCATTACAAAAAAAATGACATTTTATATCCTGTACAATGTGACAATACAAATCTGCTGTGAGCAGCGCTGCTTCTATTCTATGTCCGGCCGTGTGTGCCCCATACAGCAGTTACACCACATATGGGGAGTCAGCACTCGGGAGAAATTGGGCATCAAATGTTGCAGAGCGTTTCATCATTTAATTTATTATGAAACCATCAGTTTTGGTCTAAATAAATGTATTTTCCAAAAAAATTCAAAAGTTTCTAAATCGCATGGTCCATATTGTTTTATCCCATGTGAAACACTTAAAGGGTTAATAGACTCAAAAGAAGTTGTTTTACATACGTTGAGGGGTGAAGTTTCTATCGTGGGGTAATTTATGGGGTGTTACTATTATTTAGGCCTCAGTCACTTGGAAGCTGTGTTTTCCCTCAAAATGTGAGTTTTGGGGATTTTCATGAACATGAGTAAAATGTCACCTAAAGTTCTGCGCCTCATAATAGGACGCACAAAATATCATCTCAACATAAAGCAGACATTCCATAAATGTTAATTATCACGCTTTTTGGGTAGTTTTACTTCCTGTCTGGAAAGCAGAACTTTTCAAACTTGGAAAATGAAGAATTTTTACGAACTTTTGCCAAATTTTCACTTTTTTTCAGAACCAAACGCAAAATTTATCACTTAAACTTTACAACTAACATGAAGTACAATGTATCACGAGAAAATCACCCGGATATGCTAAAGTGTTCAGAAGTTATAACCAATTATTGTGATATAGGGCAGATTTGAAAAATCGAGTCTGGTCATTGAGCTGATAGCTAGTGTCGGTGATAAAGGGTTAAGACCTGCAATGAAGGTGAAATGTGTTTTGGGCGAAAAAGTTCATATTCTCGGTAAATACTGACTGTGTAATGAATTGCTGTTAAGCTGATCCCTCTTTATAACATTCTGGAGAATATGCAAATTACCATTATACCACCTGATGCCGGAGACTTTGTAACAATTAACATTTGTATCATTCTCACAACTTATGGCCATGACTGTACAGCAACCCCCTGCAATCACAGTTTACATCTCCCCCAGTAGTCACTGTATACAGCTCCTCCAGCAATCACTTATAACACCCCCAGCCTCACTATATACAGGCCCCACAATCACTATATACAGCCTCCCCCACATCACATAATACAGCTCCCAGCAATCACTCTATACAACCCCCAGCAATCACTATATACGCTCCCCCCAGCATCACTATATACAGCTCCCCCAGTAATCAGTGTATACAGCTCCCCCAGCAATCACTATATACAGCCCCCCCCAGCAATCACTATATACAACTCCCCCAGCAATCACTATATACAGCTCCCCCAGCAATCACTATATACAGCTCCCCAGCAATCACTATATACATCTCCCCCAGCAGTCCTGTATCACTCCTCCACAATCACTATATCAGCTCCCCAGCAATCACTATATACAGCTCCTCCAGTAGTCACTGTATACAGCTCCTCCAGCAATCACTATATACAGCTCCCAGCAATCACCATATAGCTCCCCCAGCAATCACTATATACAGCTCCCCCTGTAATAACTATATACAGCTCCCCCAGTAGTCACTGTATACAGCTCCTCCAGTAATCACTATATACAGCTCCCCCTGTAATCACTATATACAGCTCCCCCAGCAATCACTATATACAGCTCCCCCAGCAATCACTATATACAGCTCCCCCTGTACTAACTATTACAGCTCCCCCAGTATCACTGTATACGCTCCTCCAGTAATCACTATATACAGCTCCCCCTGTACACTATATACAGCTCCCCCAGTAGTCACTGTATACAGCTCCCCCAGTAATCACTATATACAGCTCCCCCTGTATCACTATATACAGCTCCCCCAGTAGTCACTGTATACAGCTCCTCCAGTAATCACTATATACACTCCCCCTGTAATCACTATATACAAATATACAGTCCCCCCCAAAAAAGCAATCACTAGTATACACTCGCCCCCTCTAATTCACTATATCAAGCTCCCCACATCACTATATACACTCCCAGCAATCACTATATACAGCCCCCAGCAATCACTATATACATCTCTCTCCCCGATCTCCCCCAGCAATCACTATATACAGCTCCCCCAGTAATCACTATTATACAGCTCCCTCCCCCAGCAATCACTATATACAAGCGCCATCAAGCACTCACTATATACATCTCGCCCCAGCATCACTATATACAGCTCCCCCAGCAATCACTATTACGCTCCCCCAGCGCACCGCAGGGCTCCCGCCGTTTTGCTTTTTGGCGGCCAGAAACAGAGCCAATCACAAGCCAGGAGACTCTGCACTCCACCCAGCATGACGTGGTACCCTTACACGTCGATAGCAGTGGTTGGCTGGCCAGATCAGGTGACCCTTGAATAGACTAGCCCCTGCCCGCGCTGCTCGGATCATTCTCTGTCTGAAAAATTAATATAAGACACTGTCTTATTTTGGGGGAAACAGGGTAGTACCATATTGTGAGGAATTTGCAGGGGGACTTGTGACCGTTGTGTTTTGCTCTTAGTGACACACATATCCACCTCAAACACCGAAGTGGGACAATGTATTAGGGGTTTGATTTGAATTACGCCGAGTCTGCTTATTTTTTTACTTTTTTTTCTTTTTAGAACTCACATTAATCTGCCAAAGCAGTGTGCTTTGAGTGTAGGCTAGAAAATAGCCATAGGAGAACCCCAACGGCTTATTTAGGCCTATAATAGCGTTATATTTTGGGGCCCATGGTGGCGCCGAACAGATTAACATTGGCGCTATTGCAGCGCCAGGCCGGGGCCTCTGCAAAATAGGCCGGGTCACGGCGCTGGTGCTCCAATAGCGCCAATCCGGCTCTGGGTGTCTGGGACAGGGGCCCACCGGGGAATACCCCGGTCCCCCGCCAGGCCAGTCCGAGCCTGCCCACAACAACCTTTATTTCCTCAAGCTGGACAACCCCTTCAACCCCTTAAGGACACAGGGTTTTTCCGCTCATTTCTCGCTCTCCACCTTCAAAAATCCATAACTTTTTTATTTTCACGTGTACAGACCTGTGTGAGGGCTTATTTAATGCTTAACAAATTTTACTTTCTCGTAATGTTATTTATTTTAACATGCCGTGTACTGCGAAGCTGAAAAAAAATTCCAAATGTAGAAAAATTGAAAAAAAAACGTCACGTTCTTGTGGGCTCAGTTTTTTCGACTTTGACTGTGCACTCAAAACAACACCTCAGCTTTATTCTTTGGTTCGGTGCGATTGTGGTGATACCAAACTTATATAGGTTTTATTGTGTTTTAATACATTTTCAAAAATTAAACAAATGTGTACAAAAAAGAAAAAAAATTTTTTGCCATCTTCTGATGCTAATAACTTTTTCATACTTTGGGCCACGGAGCTGTTTGAGGTGTCATTTTTTGCGTGACATTTTGATCATTTTTTATTTCATTTTTTATGTGATGTAAAAAGGTGTAAAAGTCGCATTTCGGACATTTGGGCGCCATTTCCCACCTCGGAGGTCACCGCCGGCCGTAACCGTTTTTATATTTCAAAAAAGATTGGGCATTTTGGGATCTCAATTTATTCATACTCTTTATACTGGCAGGCTTTATATATATTTAGACTTGATGGAAGAACTCTATATGGTTGTACATAATATAAATAAGCTGGCAGGTTATATATGTTATATATATGAAGCTGTATATAAATTAACTGTGAAGGGGGCTTCTGAATATAATAAAACTGGCGTGGTATAATTTATATATGGGGCAAGTTGATAATCAAACTACGGGGGACTATATGGCAGACTGTATATAGTAAAACCAAAGGGGGTTGGCTATATATTAGGGTCAGATAAGATTTCAACTTGGGTGGTGGACTATATGGGAAACTGTTTATAAATAAACTAGTGATTTCAGCATATGGGGCTGTATTTTAATTAAACTAGGGGCGTTTCCTAAAATTCATAACTTTTTTATTTGTCCTTGTAGATGTATGAGGGTTTCTTTTCTGTGCAATAAATTGTACTTACTAGTGCGGGTATTTAATATCCCATGCCATGTCATATCCTGAGGCTTTCATACATAGGCTTAAAAACCTGTGTAGGTTGCCATTTTTTGTGGGATGAGATGACATTTCCAATGGAAGCATTTTGAGTACTGTTCGACCTTTTTAACACTTAGTATTCAAATTTCTAGGTGTTACCGAAATTGCCACATTTTTGCCATTTTGTATTTGGGTGCTATTTTTATTTACAGGTTCATTGCTGGGAATAACAGTTTTTAATATTTTGATAGATCAGGAATTTTGGGATGCAACAATCATGTTTATGATTTTATTTGTTTATGATTTGATCAGTTCTGAAGAAAGGGGGTGATTTGGCCTTTTAGGTATTTTTCTTTTTTTAACCCCCTAGGAAACTTGAACCCCTGGGGTTTTGATCGATTCTGACATATACGGTTATACTACTTTTTTGCAGTATACATGGATTTTCATACTGGCACGCTGTTATAGATTGGGCTGAGTGAGACAATCTGGCCCAAGATGGAGACGTGCATGCGCCACAAGCATTTAAAGTCTCTATATATGCAGATCCGGGTCCGACACATCGTAATAGAAAGAATTTAACAAATAATATTCTTTTCCTTATAGCATTCAAGTAGAATAATGTACTAATGTAGTAAAACAGAAATGCACATGCATGTATGCATTAATTAACTCATGTAGGTTTCTTTGTATGAGATATCTTTGTAATGTTCATTGAACTTTTATATATATGTATGTGTTTTTTTAATGAGTTTGTGCACAAGGGTTAATAGCAATTTGACACAAGAGTTGTGGGTTAAATGGGCTGGGACCAGTCATGTGATAATGAATTCCTGGCCACTTCCAGGTGGGAGTAAGAGTTTTTGCGTTTAATTATTTGGAGCACAAACAACCGTCATGACCATAAATAATTCAGTTTAGGATGAAACGCGTCAGTCTGTTCACACTATGTCCAGTCTGATAATTTATTTGTTTGCTGTGGATGATGTTTTGTAACAAGAAATAAAAGAAGAAATGTTTTAAAAATACATGCTGGAGTTATTCCTTGTTTGTGGACAAGCATTTAAATGGTTAAAACCCACATTCCATTCCAACCCTGATTGCAGGCGTTAGTGGTGGCTGAGTATTAAAAAGGCTCAGCCCTTCAGCTCTCTTCATACATCCCCTGCCACACCAAGATGTTGGTTGAATTCTGGCTACACAACGAAACATAGTTAGCTAGTATGTATAAATAGTAACAGGTGTTGGGAAGGGGTTAAAAGAGGTTCTTTGGTAAAACCGAGAGGAACATCTGCAACTTAATTAGACCAGGCACAAGCAATTTTTGTCCAATTAGATGAAAATTTAAGTGCAATAATTGTGCACTTAAAATGTTATACCGCCTAGCTGAAATTTTACTGTCCTCAATACAAAATAGCTTGGTGATGTCTCATGAAATCAATAATAATAATAATATCCAGCCAAGCAAGAACAAAAGCAAAAATACAGAAAAATTGGGTAAATACTGCAACTTCAGATTATAACTCTACATAAAACTAGTAATTGCATACATAACTCCAAAATGTCAACAAAAACAAGGCAGTATTAGTGGCATGTTTCAACAAAAATAAGCTTTAAAGGGGTTGTTCATTTTAAGTAAATAAATATTATTGTTGGTATATTGCAAAGTAATACAATCCATCACAGCTATTTAGACTGTAATCAGTTGTCATTACAATACAAAGCTTTAATGATTGGAATAAAAATCTGCCAATAGTCCTGGGATGTCACACAGGTGCACGACTCGTTAGGATCACAGAGAGTAATCAGTGCTATAATGAGCAGTGCACCTGTGTGATGTCACATGACTACGGACAGATTTGTATTCACTGGAAGCAAGCAATGAAGCTTCCTATATAATGACAGAAATCCGAGCTCTAGAACTGTGATAAATTGATAGAGAAAGTATTTTGGAAAAGTGTATAACTCTATACCAACAACAACATTTATTTCCTCAAGCTGGACAACCCCTTTAACCCACAATAGACTGAGAATATTGTCATATATACATGTGAGAAAGCACTGCTTACTGCTGGGTCACCTTCTACTATAAATAGAATCTATTATCAAAAAATGATGTAAATACTCCTGTAAATGTTTCTTTTTCTTTCATCAAGTACATGAGTTTCCAATATATCATGAGTTTCCACTACATGTATGCTGTAATTCAGTATTAGTTTATTTAGTTACCGCATATACTTGGGTAGAAACCACATCACAGTGGGGCAGATTTATCAAGTGTCTTAGTGTCAGAATATTTCTAGTTGCCCATGGCAACCAATCGCAGCTCAGCTTTCATTTTACCAGTGCTCATGAATATTTTAAAGGGGAGCTATGATTGGTTGCCATGGGCAACTAGAAATATTCTGACTTTCAGACACTTGATAAATCTGCCCCAGTGTGTACGTGGGCAGAGTGCATAGACGTGCATATACCCTGCTAGACATTTTATTAACCGGAAGCTGCTGCTTGACATTTTATTAATTGGGAGGCTTCTGCCATACATTTTATTAATTGGAGGGCTTCTGCTATACATTTTATTAATTGGGGGGCTTCTGCTATACATTTTATTAATTGGGGGGCTTCTGCAAGAGTAGCAGCTGCATTTCCCGCACTAGTTCCAGATTTTTGTGGCAAAATTAGGTGCCTTGGCTTATACTTGGGTCGGCTTAAACTTGAGTATATGTGCTCAAAGTCATCTGGCACAGCACAAAATCCAGTTGTGTGCTGTCAGTTTAGGTTAGAAACTAGCCATAGCAATAGGATAGCATCGTTTTGTTTAACAGGATGGCAGGATAGCTTGTGTTCCATGACAGGCTGGCAGGATAGCTTGTGATCCAGGGAAGTCTGGCAGGATAGCTTGTGCTCCAGGGCAGGCTGGCAGCATAGCTCATGCTCCAGAGCAGGCTTGCTATATAGCTTGTGCTGCAGGGCAAACTGGCAGTGAAGTGTCTTTATGTAGGCTAGATTTTGTATTGAATTAGGAGTTTTTAAAAAAAATATTCAATCATAAATTATATAAAATTAATGCTTGAATAACCATCAAGAGCTGAAAAACAATTGGACCTAACTTTCTTAGCTTGTGTTCCAGGGCAGGATGGCAGGATAGCTTGTGTTCCAGGACAGGCTGGCAGGATAGCTTGTGATCCAGGGCAGGATGGCAGGATAGCTTGTGTTCTAGGACAGGCTGGCAGGATAGCTTGTGATCCAGGGAAATCTGGCAGGATAGCTTGTGCTCCAGGGCAGGCTGGCAGCATAGCTCATGCTCCAGCGCAGGCTTGCAGTATAGCTCATGCTGCAGGGCAGGCTGGCAGGATAGCTTGTGATCCAGGGCAGGCTGACAGTATAGCTTGTGCTCCAGGACAGGATGGCAGGATAGCTCATGCTTCAGGGCAGGCTGGTAGGATAGCTTGTACTCCAGGGCAGGCTGGCAAGATAGCTAGTGCTGTAGGACAGGTTGGCAGGATAGCTTGTGCTCCAGGGCAGGCTGACAGGATAGCTCGTGGTCCCGGGCAGGCTGGCAGGATAGCTGGGTGTAGGGTTCCAGGACAACCGGCGGGATGGCAGGCTGGCGGTTTTCAGGGCCGCTGGCAGGAAGGCAGGATGCTGAGTTCCAAGACTGCTGGCAGAATTGCAGGCTTCCAGGGTTGCTGGCAAAATACTGAGACAAAGGGGTTCCAGCACTGGAAGGATACCTAGAGCCAAAAGTCCAGTCCAGCAACAGGTACCAGTCCAAACAGCAATACAGGTGAAGGTGAATAATGATCCACCCTTTTATCAGCCCCAGGTCATGCTCACTGCAGCTGAAGCAGCCCTCATCTAATCACCAGCAACCCAGCTTTCCAGAGATGCAGGAGAGCTGTGTATCCTCAATCCTGCCAGCAGATGATCACAGTAGATGGTCACAGTAAGGTAAAGTTTATTTCACATCCAAAATTTAAAAAAAACACAGCCATAACAACATAGATGTACAAATAGATATACAATACTTTATACAATAGATATACAAATACCTGTGCACTCTCACAAATCACATTTCCAGGGGACCTGTCAGGGCAATTTGAGATGGTAAACCAACTGCTAAACCAACTACAGGTCCCTGAGGACTTTGTCCCAAAACACCCACTCCATTAGGGCACATCAAACTCATCTTTGGTGCTCTTGTGTGGCTGTGTGGTGAGTGAATGAAGCAAGCATAGCACACCCTGGCTTCATTGTGCATGTGCTGTACTTATAGGATAACTGCAGTGAAGCCGTTATGTACTACAATGACTTCATTGAATCACTTTTCAGGCGGTGAGAGCTCCAGACCGAGTTAACTATATACTTTGCAAACATCCCCCACTGGGCCTAGCCTGTTCTTTGTGGGTGGCTGGTTCTTTCAGTAACATTTAAGAAACTAAGCCAAAAGGCCATGTTGTTGTTTTACTGTCCCAAATAGCCCAGACTGGTTACCTTTAATTAATGTGAAATTTTGTTTATTATTCCCCTTATGTAAAGTTCAAATAAAATATATAAAGAAAAACAATTATTTATATATTATTATAAGGCCACAGTTCATCATGGGTATATATTTAGGGCAGCTAAATATATAGCTTTATATTTACCTTTTATTTTTTGTTGTATGGTACACTATTCCCATCAACTGTTTATGCTTTAACCCCTTAAGGACGCAGCCATTTTACAGCTTAAGGCTCAGTCCCATTTTTTGGATTCTGACCTGCGTCTCTTTATATGGTTATAACTTTTGAACACTTTTACTTATCAAAGCGATTCTGAGATTGTTTTTTCCCTAAACCAGTCTGCCCATTCTCCTCTGACCTCTGGCATCAACAAGGCATTTCCGCCCACAGAACTGCCGCTCACTGGATGTTTTTTCTTTTTCGGACCATTCTTTGTAAACCCTAGCGATGGTTGTGCGTGAAAATCCCAGTCCCAGACCAGCCCTTCTGGCACCAACAACCATGCCACGTTCAAAGGCACTCAAATCACCTTTCTTCCCCATACTGATGCTCGGTTTGAACTGCAGGAGATTGTCTTGACCATGTCTACATGCCTAAATGCACTGAGTTGCCGCCATGTAATTGGCTGATTAGAAATTAAGTGTTAACGAGCAGTTGGACAGGTGTACCTAAAAAAGTGGCCGGTGAGTGTATATACAGTGACCATATATGTAAGATACTGCTTCTACTCAACATTGACTCCCACCAGCTGCTTCCTGGATTTTTCTGCATCCCAGTTAACCCCTAAACGACACGGGCAGTAATAGTGCGGCGCATGTCGGGTGCGGGTACATGGAGAGGGCTCACGGGCTGAGCCCTCTCCATAGCCGGTAAGTCTTTGATGCAATATGCCGTAACACCCGCGATCAGTGCTAGTATCGTGTTTCACACTATCCAACATGAAATCAGAATAAATCTTAGGATTGCCAAAATTATTTATATTTGCCAAATGCCAGAAAAATGAGAGAGAAATTTTTTTTGGGCATATTAATAAATTAATAAATTTACAAAAGTTTACATACATTTCATTAGTATTTAGTACTATTGCCCTTAAACTGTATGACTTGGGTCAAACATTTTGGATATCCTTCCACAAGCTGCACACAATAGTTGGTAGGAATTTGAGCCCATTCCTTCCTACTCTAAGAGTAGCAGTACTGTGCTATACCCAAATATACAGGATAGAAGTGATAGTAATGACCAAGATGAGAACTTCTACTGGGTGATGTTGGTTAGGGGACATAAACCAGTTTATTCAGGGATTGTTATTCCTGGTTTGTTTAATAATGAGTAGGAAAGCCACGCTAAGTCACAACTATAAAGCAATGCAGTACTAAATCAAGAAACAAGTCATGGTCAGAAAACTAAGAATATGGTAGGAAATTTAATTACAGGTAATGATAAACAAACAGACATAGGTAGGAAATTCCAATTCTGATGAAGCTTTATAGCAGATTGAAAAACAACTGAGCTAAATCACTGAAGGTTTTAAAACTCTACCACCTCTCAGCCCACCACTGCCAACAGAAGATGTAATAAGTGGTGACTTGTTTCCTGCAGGTAGTTACTTAAATGGTATTGTTATACTTGTTCTTTAGGAGAGGATTCAAGGTGGCCTCCTCCATGGAGGGAGAATTTATTCTTAAATGTGTCAGTGAAGTTGTTCACACAACACAATACAGGGGCACCTATCATTAGCCAGGATTCGTGCACCAGCTTTTTTTATTTTTAGCCTTTCTGTTTGATGAATTATCATAGGTGAAATTGCATTTAGAAAAATATTACTGTTTTCTTTGTGACCTTTTAGTTGCATTTTCTATTAAAGGTGCTCAGAAATTTGATGAAATTTGCTCAGTATTGAGTAAAAGCAGCTTTTGAGCTAGTACAGCCATGAGTCTTCTTGGGAATGATGCAACAAATTTTTGAGGTCTAATTTTTGCTTAGACCTCATTCTTCCCGTGTGCTCTTACATGCACTGTGAGCTGCAAGGTCTTACATATACAGGTGTGTGCCTTTCCTTAGTCCAACAGTTTAATTAACCCCTTAGCGCTCTGCGCCGTAGCTGTACTGTGCTGAGTCCCGTGAATAGCGCTCAGCGCAGTACAGCTACTGCGCAGAGACGATGCCGATTCAGCGCTGCATAGCAGCCGAACCGGGATCGTTAGCCATGGGATTTCAACGGTAATCTACCGTTGACATCCCCGGCTAACACCTGTGGTCGGAGTGGGCTCCGATCGTGGGCGTTTAACCCGTTAAATGCCACGGTCAACGCGGTCATTTAACATGCCTTCCGGGGGTCTTTACCCCACGATGGCTCCCCCCCCCCGCTGTTTTCGGGGGGGCTGATCGTTGCTATGGCACCTCTGGGGTCCGATCGGGACCCCAGAGAAGCCTGAAGGCAGTGCCTTTGAGATGGCGTCTGTGACGTCATTAAAGACAAAGTGTCAGCTTATGCATCTGCATAGGCTGGCACTGCTAATACCCTGCAATACATCAGTATTGCAGAGTATTATCATGAACAAGCAATCAAATGATTGCTTGTTCATATCCCATGGTGGATCAAGTAAAAAATGTAAAAAAAAATGTTTTGCAATAAAAAATAACTTTATAAATCACTAAAAATGCCCATAAGCACCAAAACATATAAAGAGACATATAACGCTCAAAAAAGTCTAAATCATAACACAAAACCCACATATATAGTATCACCGCGTCCATAACAGTCCATAGAATAAAACTAAATAACTATTGAACCCATATGATGAACGCCGTAAAAAAAAACGTTAAAAACCCGCCTAAAATTATGATTTTTACCTACTATATCCCACTAAAAATGCAATAAAAAGTGATCAACAAAACATATGTACTCCAGAATGATACTGTTGCAAAGAACAACATGTCCCGCAAAAAACAAGCCATCAACCAGCTCTGTAGCCATAAACGTAACAATGTTATGCCACTTGGAAGACGGCGATGCAAAAATGATAGATTTTTCCCCACATTAGAGTTTTATTTGGCAAATTTAGTAAAACATAAGAAAAAATATTCATGTCTGGTATCCCCGTAATCGTATCAACCCATAGAATAAAGATAACATGATTATTAGGATATACAGTGAACACGAAAAAAAAAAAGTAAAAAATCCAGTACAGAATTGATGCTTTTCTCCTCATGACCTCAAAAAAAGTTCCTATATTTTCAACAATAGGTGATACCAACCCCAAAATGGTAACACTGGAAAAAGCATCTCATTGCGCAAAAAAAATGACATCACTTGACCCAAATAACGGAAAAGCGAAAATTTTATAGCATTCAAAAGGGGGCAACGAGAAAACTAAAATCCTGGCAGCTGCAGGTCCCTCATTCCCTTCTGCGCCTCACTGTGCCCCCATAACACAAGTAATGTCCACATGTGGGGAGTCGCTGCACTCAGGAGAAATTGTAGAACAAATTGTATGGTGGGTTTTCTCTTTTTATCTTTTGGAAATGTGTAAATTTTAGGGCTAAATGAAAGTATAACCGACAAAATTTGACCATTCTAAATTTCACCGCCATTTTGATTCAATTACTATGAAGATCTCAAGGGGTTAACAATCTTTGTAAATGCTGTTTCTGATAGTTTGTGGGGTGCAGATTTGAAAATGGGTTGGTTATATAGGGGGTTTTTGATGCTAAATATGTAAAATTTAATTTCAAACAGTATTTATCCCCAAAATAGTCAATTCTGAAAATACGGAAAATCGCTATTCAATTTGTAGGCCGTGTGACGTCAAAATAAATTATCCAAACATTTCAAAAATTATGAAAATGTAAAGTAGACAAATGGGAAATGTTATTCGGCAAGTTATTTAGGTGGTAAATCAATCTGCCTGAAAACGCGGTGATTTTGAATTTCGAAAATGGTAAATTTTTCTAAAAATTCATCAATATTTTCCTTTTTTTGTAAATAAACGCAAAGCTTATCAGCCAAAATTTACCACTAAAATGAAGTACAACATGTGGGGAAAAAACAATCTCAGAATCGCTTTGATAAGTAAAAGTGTTCAAAAGTTATAACCATATAAAGAGATGCAGGTCAGAATCCAAAAAATGGGACTGAGCCTTAAGCTGTAAAATGGCTGCGTCCTTAAGGGGTTAAACACAGCTGGACTGCAATGAAGGAGTAGAATGATCTAAATAGGATCATAAGGAAATGGACAGTATGTGAGTTAAATATGAGTGTAAGAGCAAAGGGCCTGAATACTTATGACCATGTGATATTTCAGCTTTTCTTGTTTATTAAATTAGCAAAAATATCTACAAAGATGGGGTGCAGAGTGTACATTGATGAGCAGAAAAAAGTCTGATCTTAGCAATTGGATGCAATGAAACATTTAAATGGGTCTGATTACTTTTATTACCTACTACACAAAATGGACATCAGACTGGATAACAATATCAGAGCTAAAAAATTTCTCATCCAGGTGTACAAAATGTTCTATCTCCTTATATAGTTTATATAGATATACTTTTACCACAGAAATCTTTACATTAATTTACTATAGCAGTATATTATGTCAGATTAAATTACGACTTTCTTGTGTAATGAAATCAGAAGCTCTCCAAACATCAGTTACAGATAAATGTAACCGCCACTCTGGTCTAATACTTTATAGTATCCAAAATACTGTAACGGTCACTGCTTTTCGGGTGGATGCCAACCAGAAAATTTGCAGCACTGTTATGTTATTTTCAAAAGTTAAGTAGTTAATAATTTTTACTTTATAAGCTTTACCTTAAGTTTAGGCAGTTAGCCAAGCGTTTTGGTCACATGATACTTTTCAGTGCCAGCTCATGTGTAGTGAGAAGTGATCCAAGCCATGTTCCAATTACTGTGCTAAAAATTGCATATATACTACAATTTATTTTATTCAGGCCTAACCGAAATCAAGTGGTTAAACATCCTAGAATGCAGTAACAGTCAACAAAAAGGCTGAAAGTCAGAACAGAGGATCAAGTGCCGACTATTATCCATTCAACTCCCTGAGGTAAGGAATTGGAAGACAACCAGTATGTGTGTCTTTCTGATCATCTCAACAGATGTTTCCTTGCTTTTGCCATATTTTTTAGGTTAAGATGATACATATAAATGCAAATAGCTAAATCAATTGCTTTTGAAAATGTTGAAAATATTATGACTGATATATTAAGGCATCAAGAAATATAGAAAAAAACAATTAAAAGATTCAGCAGCATTTTTTAGCGTTGAAAAGTAGTATTCAGCACTGCACATGAACTAAACGACGTCATATGAACAATACAGGAACTGAATAAATAATCATTCTATAATAACATTTTAGAAAAAATCTTACAGAAATTCTTGTTTTAACATACAGTATATGTAAATAGGTATCAAGCTTTTTCAATGACCCCAGAATGCAAACTTCTAGAAAATGGCCTATATTTTCAGATAGCACTTTAGAGCCTCTATGTTGTTTTAAGGCAGGGGCATAACTACTGGGGTAGAAGCCATGGCAGCTGCTATGGGGCCCACAGTGTTAGGGTGCCCAGCAACTGCCACAGTAAAGAATAGAGGATGTGCATATTATATACATATTCTGCTGCACTTTTTAACTTCATAATATGTATAAGTACATCTTCCACAGTACACAGGTGATCCGGCAGCTCAGAGTGCAGGACAAGATGTTGTGCAACAAAAGCTCCAATGTAAATTATCTATTTTTTATTTTACAGGGAACTACCATTGTTTTGGTCCAGTATTGGCTTAGTACAGCAGGGAGGAATACTCCTTGCTGTACTAATGACTGCTGGAGCCATTGTTCTGTCAGTGTCCCTTTAAAAGTGTTTTTCTTAAATAAAGCAAACAAAAAAGAGGGTGCGCAGTCCAATAGGACTAACTTGTCAGTCAATGATAAGCAGGAACAGGAGCTGCAGAACCTGCAGAATACATGCACCAGCTGCTGAAGAACCCCCCCCCCCCAATACAAGCGCCATCCTCTGCAGAACCCCCCAATACAAGCGCCATCCGCTGCAGAACCCCCTAATAGAAGTGCCAGCCACCGCAGAACCTCCCAATACACGCGCCAGCCACCACAAAATCTCCCAATACACACGCCATCCTCTGCAGAACTCCCTAATATAGGCGCCAGCTGCCATAGAACCTCCCAATGCACGTACCAGCCACCGCAGAACCTCCCAATATACGCGCCAGCTACTATAGAACCACCCAATACATGTGCCAGCCGCCTCAGAACATTATAATACACATTTGTTAAAGTGTCTGCGCTAGTTTTCTGGTGCACTGGATAGAACATCTTTTGCACTTGTACATGTATTTATAACGAGTCTGCGCCAGTTTTGTGTGGCGGCTGCTCTGTGTCCCACAAAACAGAAAAATCTGCACCTAAAGGGGCTGTTAGTGCTTAGTTGTACTGTGTGCCACATTTATTACTGACGTGCACCACAATTTTGTCTTGGGTCCTAGGTATTACGTATCTCAGCTGCTGCAGAGCCTCACATTAATGTAGAAATGCAGTGGTAGGGGAAGATATGTGGGGATGATGCAGAGGGGGTCTGTATGTGCTTTAGGGACAATCAAGGGAGATTCATAGCTGCACACAGGGCACTTAGTGGTTAAGGTAGAGTGTGAGAGGAGACACTAATAGAGGGATGACTTATCTCTGGCTGTTTCCCGGCGGCTGACTCCTTCTTCTTAGGTGCTGGAACTTCTCCTGAGTATGAAGCTCGGGAGAAGCTTCTCTCCTCTGTATGAGGCCAAGTCTCCCAGTTCCGGGATTGGCTGCAGGCAGACAGTCTCCTGCCCTCCCTCTTTGTCACAGGAGGCTGCTGCAAAGAAGGAGAGGGAGGTGCCCGTCCCTCTATAAATCCCGCATACCCCTCGCTGCCGATTACATCCAGGGGCATAACTACAGCTGGGGGCACAATAGCGGCTCCGGACATACGGCTGAATACGGGCCCCTGTTCTTGACAGCCACCGTAGCAGCTTCTACGGCTGTAGTTGCGCCCCTGGATAGGAGCCCTGGCTGCGAGACAGACGCGGCCATCAAAAGAGCCACATCTGGAGCCAGTGGCTCATTGTAATGAATGTGCTGCAAAAATGCCATATATTGCAATACAGAAGTATTGCAGTATATGGTAGGAGCGATCTGACCATCTAGGGTTAATGTACCCTAGATGGTCTAAGAAATAGTGGAAAAAAAAAGAAAAAAAAAGACGGGAAATGGCGCCCAAATGTCCGAAATGCGACTTTTACACCTTTTTACATCACATAAAAAATGAAATAAAAAATGATCAAAATGTCGCACAGACCTCAAAATGGTAGCAATGAAAAGTCGGCTCATTTCGCAAAAAATGACACCTCAAACAGCTCGTGCGCCAAAGTATGAAAAAGTTATTAGCTTCAGAAGATGACAAAAATTTTTTTTTCTTTTTTGCACACATTCGTTTAATTTTTGAAAATGTATTAAAACACAATAAAACCTATATAAATTTGGTATCACCGCGATCGCACCGAACCAAAGAATAAAGTAGGCATGTTATTTGGAGCGAAGAGGGAAAGTCGTAAAAACTGAGCCCACAAGAACATGACGCACGTGCGGTTTTTTTTCAATTTTTCCACATTTGGAATTTTTTCAGCTTCACAGTACACGGCATGTTAAAATAAATAACATTACGGAAAAGTCAAATTTGTTACGCACAAAATAAGCCCTCACACAGGTCTTTACACGTAAAAATGAAAAAGTTATGGATTTTTGAAGTTGGAGAGCGAGAAATGAGCGGAAAAACCCTGCGTCCTTAAGATTTTTTTTTTTTTAGATGACAGTAATAATAATAATGAGGGTGGTAAGGTAATGTATAGCTTTAATAATATGCATTTTATGGATACATCTGTATATTTATACAGATGAACCATGATGTATCCTCCTGTTATTTAAAAAGATCAAAACTATTCAAATCATACTCAATACTCCTACAAATGATACTGGAAAAAACTCACTTAGTGGAGAGAATTTTTCAGTGACAATAAATTTCACCTAATTTTATTCAGGGTGCAGGGCAAGCGCTGTTAATTAAATTACAGTTTGCCTAAGTTGGCAGATGAGAGCCCTACAGTTAGCTGCACCAGAAGAACATAACTTTAATTTTATTTTCTCTTAAATATATTTAAATTTTTTTATTCAAATCCACTTGGTGGCCAAGGTTCTAGAATTTTGGCTCCTTTAAGGGAAGTACTGTATCTATTGGATAAATGGCTGCAACATTACTAATCCAGCTAGACTCTGTATACAATCAGCCGCTTATTATTCATTTGTTGTGCAGTTTTGTGTAGTGGGATTTCTGCAGTATACTTCTACCACATTCTGCATTGGTGAATAAAACTGATAAAAACAAGTATTCACACTAGGCTTTTGGCATCAATGGACTGAGGCTTATGGTTGTGTATATAGTCTTTAAAGCCAACCCATGAATAATGGTTCAAAACGGGTAGATGGGTTATTAATGTTGCAGCTCTATACCAATAGCTTATTTTTTTAAATGATAATGAATTAAAAGTTACTTTTTAGTGAAATAGTTACTTTGAACTTTGAATACTATTAATTTTTTCATGAGAAATTTATTGGCCCACAATGCAACCAGCGTGTTCTCTTGTTTTTCTATATAAGCATACACATTGAGGAACTCTTTACTTTTTCTCAAGAGTAAATGTGTATCCTGGATCATGGTGTCATGAACAGAAACTAAAATGTAATCATTTTATAACAGATTTAAATTGCTTATTAAATATTGAATTTCCCTGAAACTAAATCTGGAACATGACCATTCTCTGATTACTGTGTTGGCCTTACATCAACGTCTTCATCGTGGGAGATATCCTCCTGGCAAAATAAAATTAAAGCAAATTATTTGTCTGCACCATTTATAAATCCAGGACATAAAATCTAATAAAACTTGTCTGATGATATCAATGTCTATTTTAAACTTACTGGTGGAGAATCAGATATTGCATATTGATTTATGGATTTTTCTTGGAACTTTTATATTTTAATTTGCTCCAGATTCTGCCAATTCCTTGTTTCCCAGAGGTTATTAAAATTCTTGTTTTAACCTTGTTACAATTTCAAAGAGTTTTAATGATTAGTTTACTGATTTTAGGCTATTCACTATTTTGTTTTTTTTCTGTACAAATCCGGAAAACTGGCATCAGTTGTAGGTTGCTTCTATGTTTTATAATTTGTGAAATGTCTTGATAAATTATTTTGATGTTTAGCGGCTTACAAATTTAATTACAAATAGTAATTAAATCAAAATGGAGGGGAAATTTAGAATTTTAAATTTAGTCCGATTTTGTTTGTAATATGTTCATTCAGCCCTAAAATTTAGATGTTCACAAAAGATAAAAAGAGAAAACCCATCTTAAAATATAAAATGTTACATTTATTCAACGAGTCAGTACAAATACCGCAATACCAAATTTCTATACTTTTGCTTACATTTTACTAATTTTGTACAATAAAACCTCATGTGGGGAAAAAAAATCTATAATTTTTGCATCACCATTTTCCAAGTAGCATAACTATTTAAATATTTGGTCTTTATAGCAGGATGAGAGCTGTTTTTTTGCGGGACATATAGTGCTTTATAATTGTACCATTTTTGTATTGATATGGTTTTTATCACTTTTTATTGTATTTCATGTGGGACGAAATCGGTTAAATTCATAATTTTGGTGGGTTTATTACATTTTTTGATGGCATTTATCATTTGAGTATAATAATGATTTTGCTTTATTGTACGGGTTTTATTGTACATGTAAGTGTAATGTGTAATTGGGCTTTGGGGGCTTTTTGATTAATTTATTAGTTTATTTTTCTTTTTTTTTTACTTTTTTAGAGTCGTTTGATTGCTTGTTCATTATAATACCCTGCAACACTGATGTGTTGCAGGTTATTAGCACTGCTAATGCATAGGCTGACGCACTGCCTGTAAGCTCCCGTATGTAACAGGAGCTTACAGGCATTTACTATGGACAGCCCAGAGGTCTGGGGGTTGCCATAGCAATGATCGGCACCCCTGAAAACAATGCAGGGGGCGCCGATCGAGCAGGGAATATCCCTGCAGGCATTTGAATGCTGAGGTCATGCTGACAGCAATATTTAAAGGGTTCACACCCGCGACCTGTGCTCACTCCAACCGCGGTTGATACACAGGAATATCAGTGGTAGATTACCACGACACCCCACGATTCCCGATTCTGGCTCAGCTTTGTTGCAGAGCTGAACTGGCATAAGGATACTGTGCAATCTATAAAGAAAGCACAACACAATTCTTATTTTATTCCATTGTGTAAGCAACTCCAAAAGTAAGTGTTGCAAGGCCCATGGGGTGTGGATCTACTGTAATAGTAGGTGAATAAAGAAATGGACCTAAGGTCCCAAGCAGTTTACCTGGCACTTAAAATGATAGAAACAGAGACTTTGGGGAAACAATTCAAATGACTTACATTTTATTTTGTTTTTCCTTTTAAATGACTCCCCATTCAGCTCCTCCTCAGACCTTAGCTTTCATTTTAAAAACCACTGTGGTAAAAGGTGAGCTCTGATTTGCGCCTTTGAGCAACTATATAGGATAGTTTTTCTCTCTGGCTCCTCTGCTTTGTAGATACATTATTTGTTGCTGCATTCAGATGACCCTTGGGGTATATTATATGTGATAAAATCATTTTCTGATATTCTCATGGGCTCATATAAAACAATTTATGTACATACTTCTTGGAGAGCAAGTTTGTAAATAAATACTCTCAGTTCTTTTTTTAGAGAACCTATATTCGGTTTTGGTTAGTCAAGGCTTATTTCTCTGTGGTTGAAAGTACGTCATTGTAGTCTCTAGTGACACAGTGATAGGTTTTCTCAGGGATGGGAAACTGTAAACATTCAACTATCTGTAATGTATTACAGCACACTATATTAAGACAAGAAACACAAACAATGACCGATGCTCTGACATTACAAAAATTCCTACTCTGTACACACAGGGCTATAAATTAGCCATTTTGGAAGGAAAAGGAAAACTGCACAAAATGTTCAATATAATGCTATCATGCGGCTAACTAATTTGGAAATGTGCAATCAAAAAAACTACTACCATCCATATTCTCTGTCAATGTTATGTCTTTATAATATTGAGGTTGTATAGACAAAAATTCATTATAATTCTGTACATTAAATGCACACAATAAAAGTGGCTCAGACACTTCTCAAATACCTGGGAAAGCACTTTGCACTAGAAAGAACATGCAGTCTGACAGAAAACTGGCGCAAGGGGCTTAGTAAATGTGCTCCTTAAGGGCTTAGTAAATGTGCTCCTTAAGGACAAATTCCAGGAATTTGAAGGTTTGCTACAAAAACCCAGTGTCAGGATCAGAGGTGGATTGACAGGATATGAGGTGGTGGACCCACTAAACCACTGTGAACGATGACGTAAACCAACGCCTGGGAGCGGAGTCTAAGTGGCACCCAGTATTCACCAGAGCCCGCCGCAAAGCGGGATGGACTTGCTGCAGCGTGGAACCACCAGGTCGCTCCACAGGCATGACATGCTCGTGGTAGTAGCCAAGGCGAGGTACAGAAACGGCAGGCAGAATCAGAGTCATAATCAGGCAGGAGGTCAGGACAGGCGGCACAGGATCAGAGTCGGGGACATAGCAGAAGGTCAAGACAGGCGGCAAAGAATTGAGGTCAGGAAACAGAGCGTGAGATCACAATGGACAGATCACAATAGTCTCAATATAACGCTTTCTCTCAGGCAACAGGGCACAAAGACCCAACAGGGAACAAAGAAAAGGGCAGGGTATATACCACCCAGCGCCAATTAGCGGCATGCTGGCCTTTTCAATATCACACTAGGGGGCGGGGACTCATACGCTGGACCACAGGAGCCATCGCTGGAGCAGCGATCAAATCCAATATGTCCGGAGGCAGTTACAGGATTAACACCCATGATCGGTACCAGCACCAACCCCGTGTTGCAGCAAACACCTACCTTGTATGGAGGGGGCTTAACCCATGAACCCTCCATACAGTGGGAGGTAAGGGGTTAAATAGTTTGTTTTAATGTTTCACTAAATTTTATGGGCTTTCTAGAGTAGACAGAGTTATATCCAAGATGGCCACCAATAGAAACTATGATCCATGAACCTTCAGTTCTCAGCTCCTCCCTCTTGTGCTTTGCTCCCAGTGATGATCTAACAGACTGTCCTGCTCTGTTACCATAATAATAATGTGTGTGCTACTGCCATCACCTGAGATTACCGTACCCGCACATTGCAGCCGGCAAAGCTTGGGCGCCGCCATCTTGTTGGAGATCAACTTTCTCCATGACTTCCGAAGACCCAAGACTGTCTAACCCATTCATTACAATGTGGGATTTGCACATTGTAATGAATGAAGTAGAAAATCGCCATATACTGCCATACTGTAGTATGGTAGTATATGATAGGATCGATCAGACAACATATGGTTAAATTACCCTAGGGAGTCTGAAAAATAGTAAAGTAAAAATAATAAAAAAAAGCCTAAAAAAAATTATAATAAAAAAACTTAAAATTTCAAATCATCCTCCCTTTTCCTAGGATTGATAAAAATATAAATAAACAGTAAAAATCACAAACAGATTAGGTATCACCGCGTCCAAAAATGTACGATCTATCAAAATATGATAACGTTTTTCTCTGTGTTTAACCCCGTAACGGAAAATAGCGCCCGAATTTGAAAATGGCACTTTTCTGCCATTTTGAAAAATATAAAAAAATCAATAAAAGTGATCAGAAGGTCACACAGTCCTAAAAATGGTAGCATTAAAAACATCATCAAAAGTCTCATAAAATTGCACCACCTACATCTCCCACACTAAAGTATGAAAAAGCTATTAGCACCAGAAGATGGCAAAATCTAAAAAAAAAAAATTTGTACAGGAGGTTTTAATTTTTGTAAATGTATGAAATCTTTATAAAACCTATACAAATTTGGTATCCCCCTGATCGTACTTACCCAAAGAATAAAGTTGGCATGTGAAAGCCGTAAAATCCAAGCCAACAAGAAAATGGCGCAAATGTGTTTTTTCAACAATTTCACTGCATTTGGAATTTTTTTCCTGCTTCCCATTACATGGCATGGAATAATAAATACCATCAACATGTAGTGCATGTGTAGAAAAACAAAGTGAAAAATGAAAAAACAAAAAAGAGCCAGGTCTTTAAAGGTTTCAATGAAAAACATATTTTAACACAACATGAATAAACAGTAAAGCATATGCAAGTAGACCTACAGTAAAACAAGCTCTCTCTATGTGGGAGGGATGATAATGGATGGTGTTATCATATCTTTATGCCATTTAATAATAATTATTATTTTATTTATACAGTGCACACAGAGCTTGCCAAATTAGTATGTTTTTGGAGTGTGGGAGGAAACCAGAGGACCTGGAGAAACCCACACAAACACGGAGAGCATACAAACTCTGTGCAGATGTTGACCTGGATGGGCCTTGAACCCAGGATTCCAGTGCTGCAAGGCTGTAGTGTTAACCACTGAGCCACCATACCATTTTGCAATAGTCCAGTTTTAAAAAAAAAGGGTCAGGGCGCCATTGTTACCCTGTTGAGCCAATTAAGCCATTTTGATCCATAACCCTACAGTATTAAAAATGAGAAAAAATATATTCTGTAAGTAATTACAAATAAGAAGACATCAAACATGGGCAGGTTTCCTTATGTTTTACTTTTGTACATAAAAACACCTTTTTGGGGAAATTAATTATTTTATATTTCTCCATATTCTGAGAGCTATAACTTTTTAATACAGCAATCAAAAGAGCATTATAATAATGGATAGATTGGTACTATTTTGGGGTACATCTCACATTTTTATCAACACTAAAATTGCAATTTTGGAATAGTTTTTGTTATCTTTATTATTTGTGCCCTTCATAGTAAGGGTATAGTTACATAGTCAAAGTCTTTATGGGTGCAGACTGGGGGCAGAGGAGGGTATTTTTATTTTTTGATACACTATACAATAATGGGAATAGGGTACTTTTTTGGGCTGTTTATATTTTTATTACTTTTAAAACAAATTAAAAACTGTTATTTTAATTATACCACTATACGGCACTCACAGACCTTAAGCTTCTATGGCAACCCCATCGCACCCCACAATTGTAGGCGATAGAGGGAAACCTTGATGCTGATAGCTAAGGTGTTAAACTGCACGAATTGATCTCTGTGCAGGGCAGATGCAACAGGGATCAGGCTGTGTATAACAGCCCATTTCCTGATGCTCAACTGTCTGACACTCTCACAGTGGCCCACAATGGCCCTGAAATTGTAACAGCCTATTAAAGTCCTAACATTATTTTTCCACCAAAGGAGCTAGTTTTATGAACATTGCATTTTGAGCTGTAACTTTCATTGGTACCGTTCAGGGGTATATGTAACAAAAACAAACCATTTTTACACAGCTTGATTTTTTTTAAATGGTGCACACAGCTTTTGAGCCCATGCAAGCATCGCAATGGAATAGTAGATTGTTGGGCACTAAAGCAACTCTCACCACCATGTTCTAGCCACTAGTGGTGCACTTTGGGATTTAAAAAATCACAAACGTTATCTTAATCTCTTTTCAGTAAAGAGGTGGCATAAAAAGTGACTTAATCTTTCTAGCAGTAGAACTCTGAACAAAACACCAAGTCCTGCTGCAATCCTGGAATATAAATGTATTTTTCACTGTCCTTTTTAAATAGCTCTCCAGGATTGCTCCCTACGAAATTTCTGAATTTTTCCATGAAATGTTGCTCAAATGTCAAAAGATAACATGATAATAAAACCCTTCAACCCAACCCTGCCTTAGGTGACAGACTCTAACATAAGAAGAAAGCATTCTGTCAGAGAGGGTCTACAATCCACAGTGTTAAAGTAAACAATATCTAACATTGTAAAACTGTAAGCAATATAAGCTATCCTAATGAGGTCTACTATATATGCCATACATAAGTACGTCTGATATACACATTTCAGAAAATGGGATATGTTAATTCTCAATTGAAAATATTCTCTAAGACCAAAAGAAGGAAATGGATTGCAAAAATGCAGTTGGTACAACCATGGTTTATTTATGGTTTATTTAAAAGAGTATAAACTTTACATAAAATGTAGGACATTTCACTATACAAGTGTGTAAAAAAAACACAGATATGAAATAATTAAGAACACCTGCAGAAAGCAAGACATTATTTTATGACTGCATTAGGTCATATCTGAGCATTCCAAAAAGCCGGGTTTTTAAATTAAGATTCAGACATAACAAGGAAACAGTCATCATGAAATAACACATTAAGCTACCGTCAGTAGTCACGTGAATGGAAATGGAAATATCTCTGGCGCAGTCAATGATGTACATCTAGCAATACTTAACTGTGGTCTGTAACGTTCTGTGAAGTCATAAATAAGAGGCTGCTGACATTCTCAAAAATAGAGAATATAGATAATCTTACTAAGCAGACATAATAGTTTATAAACGGTGGGAACAATTGTGATTATGTGGTTGTGATTTCTGGGTGTCCACATATGATTCCCGTATACTTTCCCTATAAACTTTAAAAGTATATATACGGTATACTTCTTTTTTCCATAAAGATGAAAAATATCCTCTTTAAAATTACACATTTTAAATACAGTACTGCTAAGTTACTTTGGTTTTTTTTAACTTCTGAATGCTTCATGGTTTGACAATAATAACTTGTTTTTGCATTGCCATCTTCTTGGAGAAATTATATTTTTTTCTGGAGCATTATTTTTTGCAGGAAGAGTTGTACTTTTTATTGGTACCATTTTGAATCTGATATGACTTTAATCGCTTTTAATTCAGGTTTATGTGCGACCAGATGGACAAAAATGTTGATTTTTGGTGTTTCTTTAACTCTTTTCCCACTGTTTACTATACTGGTTCATTAGGTATTTAGTTTTATTCAAACATAGCAATTCCAAGTGTATTGTCCGTGGGGCGTGGTAGAGATCTTGCATTGAGAAACTGGAGCTTCAAATCAGTGGCGTAACTTGGAGAGCATTTCTGCATGGGGCCCCCTTCCCCACAAAAAAAAAAAGTATAGATCTTGGTACCGACACATTTATACACGTTTATATTATATACACACACAAAAAGTTTAAACTCATACAGTCATGTACTCATATATACATTTATACACTAATACATACAGTATATGCAAATTCATAGAGTATATACACAATATTTACACATCCAAACATTTATACACACAAACCGTATATACACATCAAATTGCACACCTACTGTATAATACATACACATTATATACTTACATATAGTATATACACTCACCGGCCACTTTATTAGGTACACCTGTCCAACTGCTCGTTAACACTTAATTTCTAATCAGCCAATCACATGGCGGCAACTCAGTGCATTTAGGCATGTAGACATGGTCAAGACAATCTCCTGCAGTTCAAACCGAGCATTAGTATGGGGAAGAAAGGTGATTTGAGTGCCTTTGAACGTGGCATGGTTGTTGGTGCCAGAAGGGCTGGTCTGAGTATTTCAGAAACTGCTGATCTATTGGGATTTTCACGCACAACCATCTCTAGGGTTTACAGAGAATGGTCCGAAAAAGAAAAACCATCCAGTGAGCGGCAGTTCTGTGGGCGGAAATGCCTTGTTGATGCCAGAGGTCAGAGGAGAATGGGCAGACTGGTTCCAGCTGATAGAAAGGCAACAGTGACTCAAATCACCACCCGTTACAACCAAGGTAGGCAGCAGAGCATCTCTGAACGCACAGTACATCGAACTTTGAGGCAGATGGGCTACAGCAGCAGAAGACCACATCGGGTGCCACTCCTTTTAGCTAAGAACAGGAAACTGAGGCTACAATTTGCACAAGCTCATCGAAATTGGACAGTAGAAGATTGGAAAAAACATTGCCTGGTCTGATGAGTCTCGATTTCTGCTGCTACATTCGGATGGTAGGGTCAGAATTTGGCGTCAACAACATGAAAGCATGGATCCATCCTGCCTTGTATCAATGGTTCAGGCTGGTGGTGGTGGTTTCATGGTGTGGGGAATATTTTCTTGGCACTCTTTGGGCCCCTTGGTGCCAATTGAGCATCGTTGCAACGCCACAGCCTACCTGAGTATTGTTGCTGACCATGTCCATCCCTTTATGACCACAATGTACCCAACATCTGATGGCTACTTTCAGCAGGATAATGCGCCATGTCATAAAGCTGGAATCATCTCAGACTGGTTTCTTGAACATGACAATGAGTTCACTGTACTCAAATGGCCTCCACAGTCACCAGATCTCAATCCAATAGAGTATCTTTGGGATGTGGTGGAACGGGAGATTCGCATCATGGATGTGCAGCCGACAAATCTGTGTGATGCCATCATGTCAATATGGAACAAAATCTCTGAGGAATGCTTCCAGCACCTTGTTGAATCTATGCCACGAAGAATTGAGGCAGTTCTGAAGGCAAAAGGGGGTCCAACCCGTTACTAGCATGGAGTACCTAATAAAGTGGCCGGTGAGTGTATGCATCATATACTAAAACATACAATGTACACTCACTGTTTATACACATACACACAGTAGAAAACACACTATATACACACATAGAGGGTCATTTATCATGTGCTGGTGCATGTGCGCCAGCGTATGACAGACCCGCCGCTGCCCTGGCACAGCCATATGCATGAAGAGGCAGGGTCCTGGACAGGGCCTTGCATAGAAATAAATGCAGCAGGCAAATTTTCACATGTGAAAATTCACCAGCTGCAGGGATTGCGTAGGTGCTGAGACAGGAACGCCCCATACCCGCCCATTCCTCGTCAGCCGTAAAGGTAGGGATTGGGGAAAATAATCGCAAGTGCTAACTATAAGGTAGCATTTGCGATTGTTTCAGGGCTTCTGCGCCTCCAATACTGTGTATACATACAGCATATACACACATACATACAGTACAGTATATACAGCATCTACACACATACTGTGCATACATACAACATATACAAACAGTATATACAGCATATACACACTACATATACACTGTAAGCGGACAAGTGGTGAAATTGTTGATGGCAGGTATGTGTCACCAAGGTACCTGGCCTTGGTGATGTAAAAACCCAGTAGCTCTTGCCAGTAATGTTATGTTACTGACAAGTTTTTCCTGCTGTAGTTCGGGTTTGGGGTTTTATGGAGCGTCCAAAGAGTCTGGATGGGGAGGTGGCTCCCATACTCCAGCCCAGGTTTTGCCACAAAAGGCAGCAGGTGAGAGGAACTGTGTATGTGTGAGATGAAGCTGGTGTCCTCGATGTGCTGTGGGAGGAGAGCTGCCTCAGAGTTCCTGGGATGCTATACTGCTGCCTCAGAGTTCCTGGGAGTGCATTTGTGTTTGTTATACCTGAAGAAAAGACTGTTTAAGTTTATGTTTATAAGCTGAAGAAAGCGTGTTTACTTTGCTTAAAGAGACAATGAATCTAATTTTGGTTTTGCACCTACAACTGTGTCTGTGCCGAAACAGTGCCTACCAGTGAGCTATACCATTACAACACATACATACAGCATATACACATTAAAACAGTATGCAGCATATACACACACTGTATATACATACAGCATATACACATACATTATACATACATGCCATATACACTCATACAGTATATATACATACAAAAACAGATAAAATTATTTGATTTTTTTGTTTTTTTGGTCCTGGCAGGCAGGGTTTGCCTTCTTCGAGATCAGCAGGCTGTGTTGTCCGGCTGGGCAGATGTGGGGAAAGTACGGTTTTGGTGGGGGAGAAGGGGAGCTGGGGTGTTGGAGGGGGTGAGGAAGGGGAGCTGGGGTGTTGGGGGGGAGGAAGGGGAGCTAGGATGTTAGAGGGGGAGGAAGGGGAGCTGGGGTGTTGGGGGGGAGAAGGGGACAAGGGGTGTTGGGGGGCAGGGCGCTGTACTTTGGTCTGACAAGGTGCAGGTGGGTGTACGTGCCGGTGGAAGGGTGGACAAACTGTTCGGCGGGAGGACATGCTGGCCAGCAGGTGTGAGGACATGCCAGCAGGAGGGGAAATTTGCCAGCCACAGGGAGAAGGATGAAGAGGTTGGGAGGGAAGAGTTTGGGGCAGATCTGAGGGTGGGAGACTATACGGCCAGCATAGGTGGGCAATTCTGCAGTCAGCACAGCAGGCGAGGCCCCGGTCTGCTGTGCTGTTAGCAGGGAGTAACGCCAATAATACATTTTGGTTTCCATCTCGGGCCCTTGTGCAGCCGCTTCGGCTTCTACGGCTGTTGTTACACCACTGCTTCAAATAATTCTCCTGCTCCTATGCAAATTATCTTAGTAGTTACATCCATGTTGCTGACTTTGTGCTTAAAATACAGCACTAGACTTGAACTAAAGTTTGGGCATGCTAGACAATAAAAAAAATTCTAAAATCAGAAACTTATATAGAGCTGCGTATGGGTGATTTTTTCAGTTATACCATTTTGATAAATGTACGACCTTGCAATCAATTTCTATTCGTATCTATGGATATTCCACATATGGTGTTCTAGGGAAAGTGGGGTAATTTGAATTCTTATATTATACAATATATTGCAATATTACTTCATCCTACAGCATGTAATATGGATAATAGCATGACCCAGGAGCCTCTAGGAGGCTTCATTCTGTCATGGCAAGGGGATTCATTGCCATTCAGGTCCTTTTCATAAAGGCTTACCAACACTATGTAATACCATAATCGTATGTTGGATGTCAGTAGGGCAAAAAAAATCTTCTATGTCAAGATTCTGGAAGTTTAAAAAAAAAGAATCACAAAGAGATGGCAATGGAAGAACTAAAGTCAATGGAAAAAGCTAATATCACAATCCTTCAACTGGTGCTTATGACTGTGCTAAAGTTTTCATATTTTGTTTGCTTGTTTGTCCATAAAGAGGCTCCATATCAGATAAACAGTTTTCCTTTCCATTTTCCTCTCAATTCACATACTATACTAAAAAAAATAGCATATAGCTTCTATGCAGGGGCGTAACAACACAGTTGGAGCCATTGCAGCCCACAGTGTTAGGGGGCCCCGGCATCTGACGTGACACACTTGAAAAATGGAGGGTGTGCACCATTATATACAAATTATGCTGGACATTGACAGCATATTTATCAGTGCATATGTGTGTAAAAGTATGTATAATATACAAATAGTATATGTACATTATTTGAGGTTGAGGGCTCTGCCTCTCCAAGTCATGCCTCTATGATTTATTAAAAAATCCTGCTTAATATTCTTATTTATCCTGAGCAGGGAGCTGACGTTTTTAGTTTAGTTTTAAGTCTTTATGTCAAAATTGCCAACTCTATGAAATTTTTATTAGACTACTTTATTTTGTAGGACTATGATGATTAAAACAGATTTAACGCGCACAGCTGACAGAAAGTTAGCATTCTATATATTCTTATTCTTCATATGTAGTATAAGGAATGCTTTGTCAAAGATGGAGCCAATCAAATTGATATATTAGGTTTTAAGAAAGAACTAAGGTAACATTGACTGTAATCTGTTATTCTTTGCACTGATGTGAGTTGATGCCTATGAGATAAATTACTACACAGTGTGTAGTCTAGCTGTGTTTGAATTGTATACCTTACACTTCATACAATGTATACTTTCTATAACTGAATCAACACACAACCCTGACTATATAAACAGAATGTCAATTCAATGCATTTCTTAGGCTCTGTTACATTTTCAACTAAAATAGATGGGAAAAGTTTGGCAAGGTAGGAAATAAACTACAGACAAATGCACAAATTGTAATTATCCATTATATATATATATTTTAACCCCCTAAGGACGTAGCCATTTTATAGCTTAAGACTCATTTTTTGGATTCTGACATGCGTCTCTTTATATGGTTATAACTTTTGAACACTGTTACTTATCAAAGCCATTATGAGATTGTTTTTTTCCCCACATGTTGTACTTCATTTTAGTGGTAAATTTTGGTGATAAGCTTTGCTTTTATTTACAAAAGAAAAAGAAAAAATGATTTTTTTTTAATATTTGCCATTTTCGAAATTCAAAATCATTGCGTTTTCAGGCCGATAGATTTACCACCTAAATAAGTTGTGGGATAACATTTCCCGTCTTCTTTACATTTTCATAATTTTTGAAATGTCTGGATAAATTATGTTGATGTCATTCGGCTTACAAATCAAATATCACTTTTCCGTATTTTTAGAATTTACTATTTTGGGAATAAATATTGTTTTGAATGAAATTTTAAATACACCCTACATAATCAACCCATTTTTAAATCTGCACCCCTCAAACTATCAGATACAGCTTTTCGGAAGATTATTAACCCCTTGAGATCTTCATAGTAATTAAATTAAAATGGAGGTCAAATTTTGTCGGTTATACGTTCATTTAGCCCTAAAATTTACAAAAAAATTTTTAATGACTTTATAGAGGGTTTACACAGTCAAGTTTCAATATTTTCAGATGATACTAAGCTGTGTAAATTAATCAGTGCCCAGGCCGTTTGTATAACATTAAAGAGGGTTTTGTGGAAGCTGGAGGAATGGGTGGAGAAATAGTTGATGAGGGTTAATGTAGATAAATGTAAGGTTATGCACTTTGGTCATAGAAACAAAACGTACAATTATGTCCAAACTGTCAATTACTTGGTAGAACTGCAGCTGAAAAAGACTTGGGGGTATTGGTGGGTGGTAAAATTAATTTTAGTGGCCAGAACCAGGCAGCTGCTAATAAAGCAAATAAAATTATGGGATGTATCAAGAGAGGCATAGATTCCATTGATA
Organism: Engystomops pustulosus; assembly: GCA_019512145.1. NCBI lineage: Eukaryota > Metazoa > Chordata > Amphibia > Anura > Leptodactylidae > Engystomops > Engystomops pustulosus. The sequence goes on along the minus strand of CM033641.1, from coordinate 93,935,434 downwards.
AGGACATAGTTTTACCCTTATATAAATCAGTGGTCAGACGACACATGGAATATTGTGTACAGTTTTGGGCACCAGTGTATAAAAAGGACATAGTAGCACTGGGACAGATGCAGAGGAGATCAACCAAGATTATTAGGGAATGGGTGGACTAGAATATAATTAATATAATGGGAGTATTCAGACAAATGAAGGGAGACCTCATTACAATGTATAGATATCTGAATGAGCAGTACAGGGATCTCTCCAAAGATGTTTTAATACCTATGCCTTTGCCAGAACAAGGGGACATCCTCTAAGACTACAGAAGGGGCTATTATACCATTGCCATAGACAGGGATTCTTTACTGTAAGAGGAGTGGGACTATGGAACTCTCAGCCACAGGCGGTTGTTATGGATGACTCTATGTACGTGTTCAAAAAAAGGCCTGGATGCCTTTCTGGAGAGAAAAAATATCATGGATTATGGGGAAAAACATTTGTTTAATTCTTAAAGGTTGGACTTGATGGACTTTTTCCTGCCTTATATAATATGATTCTATAATACTCAATACTGAGCAAAGGGTCTGAATACTATCTTGATCTCATCTTGGCTGCAATGAAACAAAGAGCAAAAAAATTAAAGGGGTCTGAATGCTTTCCATACCCACAGTATGTTATAATTGCCAACCTGTAAAAAAAAAGAAATGTAATACAATTAAAAGGTTTTTTTAAATTAAAATAAATAAATCATATATATATAAACAAATACTGTAAAGTGAAAGTCCCCCAAACACCACTGTCAGGCTCCAGGGGTAGTGGACCCACTGGACCACTGCCGACAATGACATAAGCCGACACCAGGGACCGGAATCTAAGTGGCACCCGGTTTACACCAGAGCCCGCCGCAAAGCGGGTTGGACTAGCTGTGGCGTGGTATTACCAGGTCGTTCCACAGGTGCGACTTTGTCCGCCATGGCAGCCAAGGCGAGGTACACAGACGTTAGGCAGGATCGTGGTTGGGACAGGCAGGAGGTCAGGACAGGCAGCACGGGATCAGAGTCGGTCAAGGAAGAAGGAACAGGATCAAAGTCAAACACGGAACCAAGGTTACAACGGGTAATCAACACACAGGCACTGGGCAAGGCTACAAGTTTTTGGCATAGAGCATGAAGATCCGGCATGGAATGCTGGGAGAGGCTGTCTTTTAACCATATCCTGAATAGACCAGCATCTATCAGCGGTGCGCTGGCCCTTTAAACTATTGCGATTCGGCGCGCATGTGCCATAGAAGTCGGGGACGCATGCACACAGCCGCTGGAGCTCGAACAGGATATATATGGTATTGCTGCTTCAATTATGATCTGTACAATAATTCTAAAACATTTTTGTCCCGATCAAAAAGTGCCGTAAAAAAAAAACTTGCCAAAAATGTTAATTTTTTTTATCAAATCATTTTTATGGGGTTCTAATATTATTTAGGCCTCTAAAAGTCACTTGAGAGCTGAATAAGACTTTCAAATCTGAATATTTGGTGATTTTCAGTAAAAAATCACAACCAAAGTTATAAGTCTCACAAAATCCTAGAAAAATGATAGTATGCTTAAAAAACATGGCAACATAAAGCAGACATTCATAAATGATTGTAATTACGTTATTTAGGTGGCATGATTATCTGCCAGGTAAGCATATTTTTCTCATAAATAAATTCAAAACATAATCATCAACATTTTTCAACTAACTACAGGCAGTTACACTGGACCTATGTATTTAGGTATTAATCTATGTGTCATCTTTGTGTAGCTGCATTAAACAAATAGATTATATTTACCGGAACAATCAGAGCAGATTAACTATTGTCTCTACAGGGAGTGATCACTGTGGGCCACTCAGTTATGAGGTCAGGAGAGCCAGTGGGGCTATTAAATGAAACATTGTGTGACCTAATATGATCACTCCCAAAGAGCAACATTTAGCTCCATACACAACCTAGGACACATTGGGGCACACTTACAGTACTAAGGGCTTTGTGGCAGTTTTTTACAGACTCTTCACATTCTTTTAGGTGTAAACTGCTTGCACTGGTATTTAGGAAGTGTCAGCACCACAAATGAGTCGAACGTGACCGCGCTAGCAACCGAACGATGTGGCTGCGCTAGCAACCATGCGATACAAATTAAAGGAAACCTACCACTTTAAAATGACCCTTCTGACCCACAAATACCTTAAGCTAGCTCAGGATGAGCTGATGCCGAACCATATTTTCAATTAAACCAGAAACCGCTGCATTTGTAGAAAAATGATTTTCTTGTGGTAGTAAAATCTGTCTTCGGCGCTTCTGTAAGCGTCATGCGGCGCGCACCCCGGACCCTGCTCCGCGGTCACGCTCTCGTCAGCTCCGCTCCCGTCACTAATTTTGCAGTGCCCAAGAGCCGGTGACGTCACCGAGCTCTCGGGCACACTAGCGCATGCGCACCACCTCCTTTCTGGTTTCTGGTTTAATTGAAAATATGGTTCGGCATCAGCTCATCCTGAGCTAGCTTAAGGTATTTGTGGGTCAGAAGGGTCATTTTAAAGTGGTAGGTTTCCTTTAAGGGGCGTTCCTGTGCTCAGTCTGACCATATGCCTGATTTAATATGCAAAGTCTGTTGCACGCCCTATGTATATATATATATACAGCAGATAAGAGAGGGGGATATTACCTGGAGGCTGCTCAGTGCGGAGAGAGAAATAAGTTCTACCAGGAAGAGAGAAAAGTAAAATACTTGAATATGGGACAGAACTGCACAGGTGACATTTTTGTGATTCCTGGGTGCTATGACCCTGTACAGGATGAGGGTATTTCTGCAGTGATGGTTACACATAAGTAAGGCAGGGCAGTGTGATAGATATATTTCTCTACTGACGCCATTTTGGTCCAATCAGACCCCCTCTCGTCTTCGCCAGGGTTCATGCTGCCCACTGTCCAGCCATGTCATTTTTTGTGAACTGTTTGGAAATTACTGTGTCCTCGCTGTTACTTACCTTGTCTTTCTGCAGCTTCTCTGTCTGGAGGCCATGTTGTGACTTATACAGAGCTAACACAAGGACAATTAGTATAAACATTCTGTTTTTATGAAAACAAGGCCTCTGGAAGAAATGGTGCATAGTTCATCAACATTTTGGAAGAATGTCTTAAAGGGAGGTTTTGGTATATTCAGGCTGGCCTATAGCATTGCAGTATTTTATCACCTTTTCTCGCCCCTATGCAGATGATTTGCTGTGTTTTATATATATGTGGCTTCACGCTAATAAACATTGACTCTGCATTTTCTAAGAGACTGGAGTGTGTGTTGTAGTGTCTGCTCTCATCCCAATACTGGTAGCCATTTTAAAAACAGTTAATATGGAAGTCACCTTACAACTCATAAGGACTGATGGGCGTTACTAAATATTGACATCTGACCATCGAGGAGTCCGCAGGAGTCCAGGCAACCAGTGACCAGAACTGACAATGAGCGCTCGAGGTAAGTCTACTTTATTGTCTGCCTTGACTGTCGCTTCTTTTTCACTGGCTGGATGGACTGGGTAAGGTTATTTCCTTGTGTGATTTTATGTACTTTGCCTTTAAATGTCCATATATAACAATATGCTCACTATAATTGTGGCAAAGAACCACTTGTAAGGTGACTGGACAGTGACGGACAGTCGGAAAGTCTGTGATGTTAGCTGAAGCTGTGAGACGAGAGGAAGTAACCGTTAGATGTCTGCAATGCTAAAGTAGGAGGTATTCTGTTGTGATTATCATAGTGTCAGTGATACAGTTTTGTCATTAAGGGTTGCCCACAGAAGTAAGTCTCAGAGATTTGCAGAAAACTGCCCTGGCCAGCTGTGCACTCCACTCCCTTGGGAGTCTGGACAGTCTTGTAGGGGTGTAAGAACTAGTTAAGTCTGAAGGAGAGCGACTTGGAGGGTCAGTTTGAGGGCAGTGAGTTGTTGTAGTCATTCCAGTCAGGCAGTGATCCAGTGTAGAGTCCTTTGTGGAAGACTCAGGTGTCTAGTTTCTTTGGGGTCAGGAAATCGAGGTGTCGGCATCCGTTGTGAAACCCTCTTGAGTCTGTGGGGACAGGCTCCTTTGACAAAATTGTGGTTGCGGACATTTATGATGGGTAAGGAACAGAGTAACTTGAGCCAGGGCCACTGTGGACCAGGGACATATTGTTCCTCATATGAAGGGAAAGATGCACAGACAGAAGGTTGGCTTCATGTAAGTAGATAGTTGGTTTTTGAGGGTGAGAGGTATGTAGAAGGACTAATGGAAAAGTGCAAAGTTGACATAATGGAACATAAGGGCTGGTAGCATTGTGGTGAAAAGAAAAGTAGTAGTGAAGTTTTGAAGGTTCTGGATATGTCATACGATCCCTTGAATGTACATGATGGAGAAAACTTGAACAGACACTTAGAGCCTCTGGGTTTGACGGATAGACCAGGACAGAGTGAGAGAAGTCCAGAAGAAGTGCCCGCTGAAGAAAGAGACGGGCGATAAGGGACATTGCAAAGTTTTTGGTGGAGAGAAAATTTGAAAAAAGGAGATTTTATGTATTTTCTTCCCTAAAAAAAGGGGACAAAATGGTGTCTAGGATACAAACCAGCACCCTCTTAGACTCCACCCCCTTAACCCATATCAGCACAGGGGGTGGATTCAGGGAGTCTGGAGATACTTGTTATAATTGTGGTGACCCCAGGTTCTCCCCACACCATGTCACTAGTCACGCCCTTGTATCCGGTGGTTAGAAAAGATGACACGCCCTACCATCCTTCAGCGGCAGTTAGAACAGTTAATTGCTGAAAACAACTGTTTTTTGTCTTAGTTTTAGCTGAACACCCCAGAAGAATCATGATAGATATCTGGAATAAAAGCCGGCAGAGGTGAATAGTCCAGATTTCTGCTGAGAGAATTCTTGGAGTGGGAAGTTTTTGTTTGTTTTGCTTATGTTTCAGTTAAAACTTATTTGATGCTGACGATTAAAGAAAAGTTGCCATGTGTCAAAAAAGTATATCCTGTATTTGTTTATGTTTTTTTGGGAGTTTGAAGCTTAACCCCTTATCACCGACACTAGTTTTCAGCTCAATGACCAGACTCGATTTTTCAAATCTGACAAGTCTCACGATAATTGGTTATAACTTCGGAACACTTTAACATATCCCGGTGATTTTGAGAATGTTTTCTCGTGACACATTGTACTTCATGTTAGTTATAAAATTTAAGTGATAAGTTTTGCATTTCATTCTGAAAAAAAGTGAAAATTTGGCAAAAGTTTGTAAAAATTCTTCATTTTCCAAGTTTGAAATGTTCTGGTTTCCAGACAGGAAGTAAAACTACCCAAAAAGTTTGATAATTAACATTTACAGAATATCTGCTTTATGTCGGATGATATTTTATGCTTCCGGTCATTTTTCTCGGATGTTATGAGCCGCAGAACTTTAGGTGCGATTTTTCTTATTTTCATGACAATTGCCATAACTCACATTTTGAGGGACAACTCAGCTTTCAAGTGACTTTGAGAGGCCTAAATAATAGTAAAACCCCATAAATTACCCCACTATAGAAAGTTCACCCCTCAACATATGTAAAACAACTTCTATTAAGTCCATTAACCCTTTAAGTGTTTCACATGGGTTAAAAAATATGGACCTGCGATTTAGAAACTATGGAATTTTTTTGGAAATACATTCATTTAGGCCAAAACTGACATTTTCAGAATAAATTAAATGATGAAACGCACTGCAACGCTTGATGCCCAATTCCTCCCGAGTGTACTGATACCACATATGTGGTGGTAAACTGCTGTACAGGCGCACGGCCGAGCATAGAATGAATGGAGGCGCCATTCACAGCAGATTTGTATTGTCACATTGTACGACCTATACATTTTTATTTTTTTTTGGTAATGCGATCATATGAGGGCTTATTTTTTATGGGATGAGATACAATGTATAAATAATTTATTTTGGGAGTCTAAAGCTTATTCATGAGATTTTATTAACTATTTCAAGGGGGACACAAACAAAATCATCAATTTTTATTTTGGATTGTGAGCATTCCCCTCCCCCCCCGCTCACCGTAACGTAAAAATAATATTTTATCTTTATTCTCTGGTTCACTACGATTGCGGTGATATCTCATTTATATAGTTTTTCTTATTTTGCTCAATTTTCCTGAGCAAAACCAATATTGGAGAAAATCGCATTGTTTTTACTATTGACAACTTTTCAGGGCCATAACTTCTGTATTTTTCTGTTGTCAGATCTGGTTGAGGGCTTCTTTTTTGCGAAAACAGTTGTTCTTTTCAGTCGTATCATATTAGGTACCGTAACTTTTTTTGATCACTTTTTAGAACATTTTTTGTGATGGTGTTTGATGAAAAATTGTATATTATGGGAAGTTTTTCGAGTTTTTTTTTTACGTAGTTCACCGAGCGGGTTCAAGATTGATTTAGATTTATTGTACAGATTAATACAGACGCGGTGATACCAAATATGTACGTGTTTTGTGTTTTATATACTTTATTTGCATTTTATGTGTTACTAGGGAGATTATGGGACTTTTATTTTATTTATTTATTTAATTATATTATAAAAAGATTAAATTTTTTTTTTTTTACTTTTTTACATTTTCTACTTCTTGGCTTGAATAAGCGATCATCCGATCGCTTATTCAAGCCTTTACACTGCAATACACTTGTATTGCAGTGTATAGTGTAAGTAACTGAGCGTTCTGATCCTGAGGCTGATGCAGCGCATGCTCAGTTACTTACAGCCGGGTCCTGCCAGGAAGGCAGGACCCGGTGAGAAGAGGAGCCGACAGCCCCGGGTCACTCGTCGGAACCCGGGGCAGCGGCAGGAGGGATCGGATCCCCCGGTAAGCACACCGGGGGGGTCCGATCCACGGGGGACACACTTGCACGCCGCGGTCATGCTTGATCGCGGCGTGCAAGGGGTTAAACACCCGGGATCGGAGTTTTTCCGATCCCGGGTGTTAGTGCCGGGTCTGGGCTGTGATATCACAGCCCGACACCGGCACCAGCGAGACCCGGTGTCCCGAAAACTTCTTCTGATGCGCCGCCGTAGAAAGGCGTCGCATCAGAAGAAGTACCCTTAATGACCGCCGTATAAACCCGATAGGGCGGTCATTAAGGGGTTAAATGAGAGGGAGGGGGGTGTGCCGATGTTTCAGAGCTGACACACACTAAACAATTAGTGGAGGAGTTTCACAGGGAACTGCTTACAGCTTTTGGACACATGGGGTATGAACTGACATTGTAGTGTACATCTAGTGCACTTGCCATCTTTTTTGTTAACGGACTAGAGACATCTCTGCCAGACTGGCGCACAGAGGCAACAAGACTATTACAGAAAGCCAGGGGGGAAACAGAGACCAGAATCGTCAGTTTCATAGACCACTGCCAAATTGAGACTGACAGCAGTTCCAGACGCATGAGCTCCAAGTGGGCGTGCTTCAGCTGCGGGGAGGAGAGACGTTACTGAAGTGATTGCCCACATTCTAGGAAACATCAGGGCAGGACTGGGGGGCGGTAAGGGACGGGACGTCAGCAGGCATCCCCCCTCTAAGACAGAGTTAGCTGCTATCATTGTAGAACTGATGTGTGACTCTCCCCTGCTAGCCCAGTGATGAGTAACCTGTTCCCAGTCAAGAAAAAGACTCAGAAAGAACAGACGGATACATGTAGGATGGTCCATGACCTCCGAGCTGCCAATGAGTGTACTGAAGCCCAGTGGTCCCTAACCCACACATTTGCAAGCCCGGAGGCGTATAGCCGTTGGGCTAATGACTGCACAAAGGGGTCTTATTTAGCGGGGTTCTATGTACAGGAATAGGCCCTCTTTAACGGAAGTGGTTTTTCCCTTTCCTTTCTGTCTCCCTGCGTATCCCAGGGAGGTGGGGGATACGTGACTAGGGGCGGGGCTTGTGTCGTGGGTGGTACAGGAAGTGGGCATAGCATAAATAGGGGCTGCAGACGTCACTCACCCTCTTTCTGGATTGCGTTTCCCACCCACCCTCCCTTTGTTTAAGGTACTTTCGGCGTTGCTTTTGTCACAGCTGGCGGTTAGTTGGGTTATTTGGCCTACATGCCCATTGGCTGGCAGGCATACAGGTGGGAGGGGTTTTGTTGCTCTTTGTTTGTTATTTAAATATGTTACCTGTTCAAATTATGTTTTAAATAATACAAAAAAATAATATAAAAAAAATAAGAAATGTTTATTACAATAATATATAAAGCTGTGGCCGACCCTCACGTCAACCCACATATGTTCAACTATAATACAAGTCTCTGTGTGTTTTTTATCAGCGAATATTGGTTTAGGTTTAAAGGGGCCTGAGCTCCCGGTGGTTTATGGTTTTAATTTTATTTGGGCAGTCCTCACTGGCAGCGGACCCCAGGGGTGTCATATTCTTCACTGTTATTCATTTGGCAAAGGTTTTTCCTCTCTGTGCCCCTACATGAGGATTGCCAGTACCTATTTGCCTTTACCAGTTCAGTATTCCAGTACACCTGGTGCAGATTCCCACAAGGGGGTGAAACTCACCCAGCCAATACCCCACGGCCCTACAGGGAGTAGACTGCCAGACTAGCCCCTTACTGGATGTTCTCTTCTTTTTGTGCCTCCATTTTACAGATTTGATAGGATGCATCTATTGACCTTATGTGTTTTCTGTCCCAGAAGGGTTGCAAAGCTTCCTGAGACAAGCTCCAGTACTGCCAGGAGAAGGTGGTCTTCCTAGGCCACTGCTTCTCAGCCACAGGCAGATACCTGACAGAGGAGAGAAGGCTGGCAGTCCAGAATATACAATAGCAGTAATGATCACCGCATCCACGTCCTTGCCAGCTTTATATTTAATCCCAAGTGCATATAAAGCACTGGGATAAATCCAGGTTACACTTACCTTTCACAGATGATAAAGTAGTTGGCGTCCTCTCGTTTCCTTGCCTCCCCAGGTTGGCGTTTCTCCGGCTATACTCGTCGATGAAGCACTCGGATAGCGGCTGATTCCAGGTGCGCGGGTTCAGTCTTCTGACTGGGGACTCGTATCACCTTGCTCGTGGTTCCGCAGTCTCGGAGTTGCCGCGGTTTCATCGCCAAAGGAGAAAACAAGATGCAATAGTGCAGACAGGTTTTTCTATTGGATATTTAGATAATTTAATCAATATACTCACAAAACATAAAATAAAACAGGCCTTCAAAAAGATTAAACGCACGTCCGGTCCATCCCAGACAGGAAGATGAATACATTTGATGTATTTATAGATGTGCAAAAATTTGTGAGATCCATAAATCTGAAAAAATACTTTATGTTGCATCCCTACGAAATCTCACAGAAATCTACTAAATACATTCACAGTGGATCCCAAATTTGTCAAATAATGATTGCATAAACACTTTTAAGCGCATTGTAATAAAACAACAGCGTAAGTCTAATTCTAACCTTTCTAATAAAGAGAAAAATGCATTACGCGACCTGCAGAAAGACCGCTCAATAGTGGTAAAACCAGCGGATAAGGGGGGGGGGGATTGTCATTATGGATAGGAACTATTATTTAGATGAGATGTACCGGATACTATCTGACGAAACCACATACTGTAAATTATAAGATAACCCCACGGAATTGAGGTTGATCTTAACGGGAGCCAAAGAGTTAGGCATTATTGATAGAGTTTGAATTTCTTAACATCAAATTCCCGAAATTCCCGACTATATACTTTCTACCTAAGTTGCATAAAAAAAAAAAAACCCCCCCCCCCCCCCCCCCCCAGGACGACCTATAGTCGCAGGCATTGATTCTGTATCTAGCAGAATCTCGAAATACATAGATAAATTCCTACAGCCCCAAGTATGCAATACCCCTGCCTACCTTAAAGATTCAGGTGCCCTATTAAAATCATTAACCCCTTAAGGACCAGGCCCATTTTTCGTTTTTGCGTTTTTATTTTTCACTTCCCACATTCAAAAATCTATAACTTTTTTATTTTTCCATGTACAGAGCTGTGTGATGGCTTATTTTCTGCATAACAAATTGCACTTCGTAGTGGTAGTATTCAATATTCCATGCCATGTACTGGGAACCGGGGAAAAAATTCTAAATGCAGTGAAAATGATGAAAAAACACATTTGCGCCATTTCTTGTGGGCTTGGTTTTTACAGCTTTCACTGTGCGCCCCAAATGACAGGTCTACTTCATTCATTGGGTCAGTACGATCACGGGGATATCAAATTTGTATAGGTTTTATAATGTTTTCATACATTTACAAAAATTAAAACCTCCTGTACAGAAAAAAAATTCTTCATTTTGCCATCTTCTTGCGCTAATAACTTTTTCATACTTTGGTGTACGGAGCTGTGGGTGGTGTCATTTTTGCGACTTTTGATGACGTTTTCAATGCTTTTATTTTTAGGACTGTGCGACCTTTTGATAACTTTTTATAGATTCTTTTCTATTTTTCAAAATGGCAAAAAAATGCCATTTGCGACTTCGGGCACTATTTTCCGTTGCGGAGTTAAACGCAGTGAAAAACCATTATCATATTTTGATCGGGCATTTTCGGACGCGTCGATACCTAATGTGTTTATGATTATTACTGTTTATTAATATTTATATCAGTTCTAGGGAAAAGGGGTGATTAGAATTTTTGTTTTTTTTAAATAATTTTTTTTTTTTTTACTATTTTTCAGACTCCCTAGGGTACATTAACCCTAGGTTGTCTGATTGATCCTATCATATACTGTCATACTGCCGCTGGCTCTTTAAAGGCGATCAAAGGGTTAAAGCCCGCGATCGGTGCAAGCATGGGCTTTTGCTTCATTATGAAGCAAATGCCCGGTTTGTATGAGTAAGTATGAGTAAGAGACTGGAGTGTGTGTCTTAGCGCCTGCTCTCATCCCGTTACCGGTAGCCACCGGTTGAAGTCACCTTACAACTAATAAGGGATGTTTGAGCCCTAGATAAAGATAAAGGGTGATGTCACACAGGCCGTTTATAGGCCGTTTTTAGGGCATTTTTAGTTAGTGTGTTTTCAGATCGTAAAAAACGCATGCGTCTTTGTCCGGATTTCCGAATTGGCGCAATTAAAAATGGACAAAAATGCACAGGTTTTCAAAAAATGCATTCCTTTTTTAAAAAACGGATGTGTTTTTTAACGCATGCATTTTTTTACGATCTGAAAATGCACTAAACTAAAAACGGCCCAAAAACGGCCAAAGGGTTAACTCCGCAGACATCACATAATATATTATACAAGCCCTAAATTTACCAGCCAGGGCATAGCAGCCGCCTAATGACTGTACAGTTTGTAGAGGCGTCATGAGAGACACCGGGCGACTCCAGCGCCAAATGAGACTGACACGAAAGCTTAAAGGGGTGTTCTCATTACAGCAAATTAATGTCATTGTTTTTATTACAAAAAGTTATAGAATTTTCCAATATACTTTATGTATCAATTCCTTACAGTTTTGTAGATCTCTGCTTGCTGTCCTTCTATGGAAAGCTTCTATGTTTGCTTCCAAGCTGTACCTACCGACCACCTATGGAATTCAGCACAATAGGTTTTAGCGTCCATCTTCCCCTGACACAAGGACCATAACAGCCTCTGCCGGGGACTCCCGCTCAGGGATCTCATACAACAAACCAAGAGCTCTAAAGAAATCCTCCAGAGACTGAAGGCACGGGTCAGTGGGCGCCAAACAAAATGCCCAAATGCCCAAAAATGACACAATAAAGAATGGAGGATGTGCACCATTATCTATATTGTACTGCACATTGTCCAGCATAATATGTATATAACATATAGTGTGATGTATATATGCAGTATCTGTGATGTGTATATGGTGTCTGTATACACTGTATGTGAGTATGTTACATATGGCACTGTATGTATGTATATGCTGTACTCGCATGTGTGAGTATACTAATATGTATATTTTATATAGTGGGAAGGGGGGCCCCATGCAGTAGCCTGCTAGTGGGCCCTGTCTCTCCTAGTTACGCCACTGATGTGGATACAGTATATTATATTACCTCTCATATTACTAGCGTAGCACACTTGAATAGTTAATATATAGTATATAGCATGTATCTTAGGTGGCTAGACTTACATATATTATAATGTGTTGTTCTGTATCCGTGATTTATCCATATGGGTTGTTACATAATATTGTGCGGATGAACCTCCATATTATTTATTCATTGAATATTATTGTTGATTCATATGTATGTAATACCTAATGGAGGATACTAAATAACAACATTATACAGTGCTATGAGGATGGTATGCAGTATATCAAAGTCATAGACCAATAATGTTATCACAATGCTAAGCACGGAGGCCAATGTATGTCTGATGTATAGACCTATTGCCCTACCAACTTTTTATTTAATAATGAAATAAATCCTGGTGTTTATAGTTGAGACCTTTAGGTTTTCTTGTATTTAGGTGGAATATCCAGAATGCCTCCCTGTTATGTAAAACCTTGTGTCTGTCCCCTCCTCTCTTATTCCTATGGATACATTACTGTGATGGATCTCTACAAGATGTATTACAGCCCCAGATACATTTCTTTTATGACAACTCTCATCTTTTATGATGTCCCTCAAGTGTTCAATCAATCTCCCTGGTACAGCCAATGTATGACGAGGCAAAGATCTCGCAATGTATTATATATACCACATAGTTACTGTTGCAATTGAGATGTTTTTGATGTTATATATGGAAGTATTATCCGAATTAGTAAATAGTTTAGTCTTTTTGGCAAAGCGGCACGTTGGACATGGATGTACCACATCTATAAACCCCTTTGTAGTAAGCCATGTATTTTGTTGTAGTATAGGAAACTTGCTAGGGGAAACGATTGTCTATTGTGGGCGACCTCCCAGACACAATCCTGCAGCCCTGTTATAGATCTAGGCTAGCCTGTCGTCCTCCATCACAATGGGCAGGTTTCTCTCAACAATCTTTTTAATTTGAGTAAATTGATTTCTATGTTGCAGAATTAAATAAGGAGCATTATCAGATGTTTTAGGGGTATCTTCATTGGTTCCATATAGTAGTGTTTTACAGTATGTTTGGCTTTCTGCAATGACCAATCAGGAGAGCTCCTTTTTTTTAGATGGGAAATAACGTTGGTAGCCTCCATATGGTAATCCGGATTTGCACTGCGATTCCTTCACTCTCTCGTGAGTTCCCCCACGGGGATGGCTCTGATTGTATGCAGTGGTGTAACTAGTAGAGACAGGGCCCCCCTAGCAGGCTACTGCATGGGGCCCCCCTTCCCACTATATAAAATATACATATTAGTATACTCACACATGCGAGTACAGCATATACACATACATACAGTGCCATATGTAACATACTCACATCCAGTGTATACAGACACCATATACACATCACAGATACTGCATATATACATCACACTATATGTTATATACATATTATGCTGGACAATGTGCAGTACAATATAGATATAATGGTGCACATCCTCCATTCTTTATTGTGTCAGGTCGGATGACGGGGTCCCCTGACACCGGGGGCCCGCATTGTCAGGGGGCCCCATGATCCGACCTGACACAATAAAGAATGGAGGATGTGCACCATTATATCTATAGCGGCGGCTATGGCTGCTGGAGTTACACCCCTGATTGTATGGCTTGGATGGGAACTACTGGCGTGTAATATGGTGTCGCCAGAAGTCTCTTTTCTATGTGTTTTAGTTTGAATATTTCGCTTGTCATCGATGTTAATTTGTAAATCAAGAAATATGGTATTTTTATAATCCGAGTTATACGTAAAGCACAAGTTATATGGATTATCAGTGATGTACTTGATAAACAATGGTATGGCAGATACATCGCCCCCCGTATAATTAGGAGATTGGCGATGTATCTGCCATACCAGTGCATCGAGCGGATTGTCCTTAGCGTCCACATACTGCTCCTCCCAAACAGCCATAACAGGTTGGCAAGCTGCGGAGAATATTTAGCCCCCATCGAGACTCCTCGAGTCTGCAAATAATAGATCATTAGATCCCATGTAAGCTCTTTAATAACTAATTTGTGATTTAGTTCATAGGATTATATTTATTCAAATGATGGTCAAGTGCTTCCATTTGTTAAATATTGTTACATGTCTCTATTGTTCTATGTATCAGTAATTGATGCAGGTAATTATACTTTATGGTGTCAAACTGAAAATACGTCACTCGGTGGACACCAGAAGGACTCGATGATTCTTATATAAAGAGTCTCCTTTATTGGCGTCCTCCAGGTTACAGGATACAGGATACCAGATACTTGCACAGGTTATCAGTCACGTGTCCATGTCAGTCAGTGTATCAGTGAGAATATGTTCTGGTGGTGGCCGGGAGGTTTCCATCTTTTCCCGTAGCTCTTCATATGTCGTTATCCACCTGTCGTGTCTCCTCCATGTGTCTGTGAGAGACGTCCGAGATGTGAGAGCTCAAGAGTTTCAGCCAGCCTCTCGGTACCAGCCTCTCCGTGCCAACCTCTCCGTGCCAACCTCTCCGTGCCAGCCTCTCGGTACCAGCCTCTCCGTGCCAGCCTCTCCGTGCCAGCCTCTCCGTGCCAGCCTGTCGGTACCAGCCTCTCGTTACCAGCTTCTCCATACCAGCCTCTCCGTACCGGCCTCTCCGTACCGGCCTCTCCATACCAGCCTCTCCGTGCGAGCCTCTCCGTACCAGCCTGTGCACTGTATGTATTATATTGTATATGGCGCATGCTGTATGTATTATATGATATATGGCGGCACGCTGTATGTATTATATGGTATATGGCGGCACACTGTATATATTATATGGTATATGGGGGCACGCTGTATGTATTATATGGTATATGAGATACAATGTATAAATAATTTATTTTGGGAGTCTAAAGCTTATTCATGAGATTTTATTAAATATTTCAAGGGGGACACAAACAAAATCATCAATTTTTATTTTGGATTGTGAGCATTTCCCCCCCCCCCACGCTCACCGTAACGTAAAAATAATATTTTATCTTTATTCTCTGGTTCACTACGATTGCGGTGATACCTCATTTATATAGTTTTTCTTATTTTGCTCAATTTTCCTGAGCAAAACCAATATTGGAGAAAATCGCATTGTTTTTACTATTGACAACTTTTCAGGGCCATAAATTCTGTATTTTTCTGTTGTCAGATCTGGTTGAGGGCTTATTTTTTGCGAAAACAGTTGTTCTTTTCAGTCGTATCATATTAGGGAACGTAACTTTTTTTGATCACTTTTTAGAACATTTTTTGTGATGGTGTTTGATGAAAAATTGTATATTATGGGAAGTTTTTCGAGTTTATATAGTTTTTCTTACTTCGCGCAGTTTTCCTGAGCAAAACCAATAAATGATCGGGTTTAATAGGGACGCGGAGATACCAAATATGTACGTGTTTTGTGTTTTATATACTTTATTTGCATTTTATGTGTTACTGGGGAGATTATGGGACTTTTATTTTATTTATTTATTTAATTATATTATAAAAAGATTTAATTTTTTTTTTTTTACTTTTTTACATTTTCTACTTCTTGGCTTGAATAAGCGATCATCCGTTAGCTTATTCAAGCCTTTACACTGCAATACACTTGTATTGCAGTGTATAGTGAAAGCATGCTGCGCATGCTCAGTTACTTACAGCCGGGTCCTGCCAGGAAGGCAGGACCCGGTGAGAAGAGGAGCCGACAGCCCCGGGTCACTCGTCGGAACCCGGGGCAGCGGCAGGAGGGATCGGATCCCCCGGTAAGCACACCGGGGGGGTCCGATCCACGGGGGACACACTTGCACGCCGCGGTCATGCTTGACCGCGGCGTGCAAGGGGTTAAACACCCGGGATCGGATATCACAGCCCGACACCGGCACCAGCGAGACCCGGTGTCCCGAAAACTTCTTCTGATGCGCCGCCGTAGAAAGGCGTCGCATCAGAAGAAGTACCCTTAATGACCGACGTAGAATCCCGATAGGGCGGTCATTAAGGGGTTAAGATATCTTTTTCCCCCTCTTGCCCCTCACCACCACTCAATCCCATCCATAACTCCAGATATATAACCTGAAACTGAATAAATATATATGTGGAAAACAATGCTGTATTAATTCCAGTATTAATCTCTCATGCCATACTGATTATGTTATTACCCTGTAATGTCTTTATATATATACATATATATGCACTCACCGGCCACTTTATTAGGTACACCATGCTAGTAACGGGTTGGACCCCCTTTTGCCTTCAGAACTGCCTCAATTCTTTGTGGCATAGATTCAACAAGGTGCTGGAAGCCAAAAAGTGCCGTAAAAAAAAAACTTGCCAAAAATGTTAATTTTTTTATCAAATAATTTTTATGGGGTTCTATTATTATTTAGGCCTCTAAAAGTCACTTGAAAGCTGAATAGGACCTTCTGAATATTTGGTGATTTTCAGTAAAAAATCACAACCAAAGTTATATCTGAATATTTGGTGATTTTCAGTAAAAAATCACAACCAAAGTTATAAGTCTCACAAAATCCTAGAAAAATGATAGTATGCTTAAAAAACATGGCAACATAAAGCAGACATTCATAGATGATTGTAATTACATTATTTAGGTGGCATGATTATCTGCCAGGTAAGCATATTTTTTTCATAAATAAATTCAAAACATAATCATCAACATTTTCCAACTAACTACAGGCAGTTACACTGAACCTATGTATCTAGGTATTGATCTAGGTTTCATCTTTGTGTAGCTGCTTTACACAAATAGATTATATTTACCGGAACAATCAGAGCAGATTAACTATTGTCTCTACAGGGAGTGATCACTGTGGGCCACTCAGTTATGAGGTCAGGAGAGCCAGTGGGGCTATTAAATGAAATATTGTGTGACCTAATATGATCACTCCCAAAGAGCAACATTTAGCTCCATACACAACCTAGGACACATTGGGGCACACTTACAGTACTAAGGGCTTTGTGCCAGTTTTTTACAGACTCTTCACGTTTTTTACAGACTCTTTTAGGTGTAAACCGCTTGCTCAGGTATTTAGGAAGTGTCAGCACCACAAATGAGTCGAACGTGACTGCGCTAGCAACCGTGCGATGTGGCTGCGCTAGCAACCATGCGATACAAATTAAGGGGCGTTCCTGTGCTCAGTCCGACCGTACGCCTGATTTAATATGCAAAGTCTGTTGCATGCCCTATGTTAAAGGTGCACCACAAAAACTTTGGTGAGCTCTGTCGGGCCATTGTAGGGAAGCGACAGATCCATGATTTCTGGTGCAAGTTCTTAATGAATGTGTCGCACCCAGCATTATACACAGGCAGAGCACTTTTAGTGCAGTTTCCCATAGTCTTAGTAAAAGTTCCCCATTATATTGCCACACTGAGAGAATCTAAGGAGACATGGCAGAGACTATTTATTACTTAGTACAAAATAATCCCCCTGTACTCAAGCCACATTGGCGCTCACTGTCAACCCGCACCTGTGAACATTCTATTTTTATTTCTGTTTTTACTGTGTGTTCCTCTCTCAATTGTTTCTTTTTGCCGTCCTAAAGTTGTTCCCTTATTGGCTTTTTCAAATAGGTCATAGACTACATAGTAAGAGAAGCCCTGCTTTTTTTTTTTTACTCAGCAGATGTTGATCCTAAAAGCTAGACAGATTATAATGTGCAATGTGGCCCATATTCTTAGTAAAAGTTCCCCATTATATTGCCACACTGAGAGATGGTTGCGCTAGCAACCATGCAATACAAATTAAGGGGCGTTCCTGTGCTCAGTCCGACCATATGCCTGATTTAATATGCAAAGTCTGTTGCACGCCCTATGTGACCATATGCCTGATTTAATATGCAAAGTCTGTTGCACGCCCTATGTTAAAGGTGCACCACAAAAAAATTGGTGAGCTCTGTCAGGCCAGTGCAGGGAAGTGACAGATCCATGATTTCTGGTGCAAGTTCTTAATGAATGTGTCGCACCCAGCATTATACACAGGCAGAGCACTTTTAGTGCAGTTTCCCATATTCTTAGTAAAAGTTCCCCATTATATTGCCACACTGAGAGAAAAAGTTAAAACAGTAAAACAGTAAATGGTGTAATGTGTAAGATGGTTTTAATCCTGAGGCAAACACTTGTTACCAATCTGCTGGCCCACAGATGGTGAATCGGTGTGCCCCTGACGTTAATGGAAATAAGGATCTGGAGGCAGGAGAACAAGCTAACACACACCTAAGGTTACTATTAACCCCTTCCCGACGCGCGCCGTACTAGTACGGCGCGCGCCGGGTCCGGGTGCATGGAGAGGGCTAGCGGGCCGAGCCCTCTCCATAGCCGATAAGTCTTTGCTGCATATTCACTGCAATCGCCGCCGGCAATGCTGCCGGAGGCTTCAGAAAGATGGCGCCGCATGGGTGCCGCCATCTTGCCGTGGATCATCGCTCCCCGATGACGATGGGTGCCGCCATCTTGCCGTGGATCATCGCTCCCCGATGACGTCATGGGGAGCGGTGATCCGTTGCCATGACAGCTTCGGGTCTCACGGTGGCCCGAAGATGTCTTGTTTTAACACATTCATTACAATGTGCTATCAGCACATTGTAATGAATGAGGAGTAAAATCCCCATATACTGCCATATTGCAGTATGGCAGTATATGGTAGGATCGATCAGACAACCTAGGGTTGCATGGAGAGGGCTAGCGGGCCGAGCCCTCTCCATAGCCGGTAAGTCTTTGCTGCCCATATTCTTAGTAAAAGTTCCCCATTATATTGCCACACTGAGAGAATCTAATGAGTCATGGCAGAGACCATTTATTACTTTGTACAAAATAAACCCCCTGTACTCAAGCCACATTGGCGCTCACTGTCAACCCGCACCTGTGAACATTCTATTTTTATTTCTGTTTTTTGTAATGTTCCTCTCTCAATCTTTTCTTTTTGCCTCCTGAAGATTTTCCTTATTTGCTTTTCAAATAGGTAATAGATAAATATAAGAAAAACCATGCTTTTTTTTAATTACAGGCAGATGTTGATAACTGAAAGCTATAGACAGATTATAATCAAGCCAGGCACTGGAATGTGGCATTTGAATCTTTAAGCATTGGTTATGATGCAAGTGAATGCCATTGCCAGCCACTTAAATGGCTGAATTCTACATGCCAAGTTTTACATGTTATAATTAATCCCTAGCCTGCCAGCTTCATCCAATCTGATTTACAAGTTTTTCCTTTGCGGTTTCCATTTAAATTATTGTGTCAAATTTTATTTTCTTTCTGCTTTAAATGTATCTGTTTGTTCCTTTTTTCAATATAATTATATTACGTAAGCCTGAAATTTTTTAAAATACACATTTTTTAAATTAGATGAAAAACAAACTTAGGCACAAGAGAGAGTAATGGCTATTCTTTGCAGTACTGCAGTAAAGCAAAAATACTTTTTGCATAAAAAAGTTAGGGACAACTACTGAACTCAGTTGTACTATGTGGTTTCTGTAAATCCGATAGAAGTAATTTGGAGCTGCAATAATAACATAGCTGAACAAGCTAAGGTGTTTTTGTAACTTTGAGAGTTATAGAAATATTATAACTCATTGTAAGACACTGTTTCCAAAACTTCTATTGTCTTCTGTGGGAGTTACAGAAACATTATAGAGCAACCGCATCCAGCTGTTTCCACAACTCTGGTCAATTTAGCAAGGTGGAGACATAGCTAGTCCCAATTGTGATTGAAATATCCCTTTTACTTAGTCATTATAAAACAATTAACTGTCTTGTTATTTAACCCCCCTTCTGTCACTCTGGCATTTTGCTGAAAGGTAAACCTTCTTCCTTTTTTAACACTGTCTCACCCTCCCCCTGCCTTATGTAATTGCACTGCAGTAGAGGAAGTGCACCTTGAACATTGTAACAGTCTGTGAAGCTGCAGCATGAACAATTTGGTAACAATCCCCAGAAGCACTTCAGTCTTATTAGCATAATTTTAAAAGTTGATTTTAGTAGAAGGGTGGCCATGGATAGCAAATATAAGAAGATTACTAAAGTCATGGTGCCTGGATCTATGAGTAAGTGTCCCTGGTTTATCATGCTTAATTGACATATTAACAGGGTTATCTGTGTTGTAAAAATGAAAATTATATAGAGCACGTGAAACAAAGTACTGATTTATCTATTTGTAGCAAGCAGACACTAAGATGACATTAGGCGGAAGTTGGCAGGCAAAGTTCGGCATCACCCCACACATGGTGGTGATTGTTATGGAGGAGTCAATGCAGCACCGTTGTAGCCCACACAGAGAATTTGGAATAGAGGATTTCTTGAGTGGAAATCTTGCTTGGTGGCTTCTAGATCTCAGGTGATAGTGGTTAAAAGTTAAAACAGTAAAACAGTAAATGGTGTAATGTGTAAGATGGTGTTAATCCTGAGGCAAACACTTGTTACCAATCTGCTGGCCCACAGATGGTGAATCGAGGTGCCCCTGACGTTAATAGAAATAAGGATCTGGAGGCAGGAGAACAAGCTAACACACAGCTAAGGTTACTATTAAGGGTTCTATATCTAAACACAGTATATAGCAGTGGTGGCGAACCTATGGCACTAGTGCCAGAGGCGGCACTCGGAGCCCTCTCTTTGGGCACCCAGGCCATCTCCCCAGAATGAAGTTCACCAGAAAGGACTCAAAGAATCTTCCTGGAGAATCTTCCTACAATATTAGACGAATTTGCCCTCCTCCTTTCAACTGTGTTGGTGTCCTTAGGAGGCTGAACGATTGAAAATTGTCAAAGAAAAAGTAGAAATAAATGACTGCTTAAATTGCTGTGCTGGCACTTTGCAATAAATAAGTGGCTTTTTGTTGAAGTTTGGGCACTCAGGATCTAAAAGGTTCGCCATCACTGGTATATAGTATATAATCTTATATGTGGGAATCAAACTGCTGGCAACTCCATCTGTCACGTGAACAGCCCCCTCCAAACACGAGAATGGCGGTTCCCTTCTCCCTAATTAAATAAAGAGACAGGTTGAGCCTTCCGTGAAAAAAATGGAACGTTTCATTTTTTCCATGGACAACGGATCAGTGACAATACAAGCCAATGTGAAAACACCCATAGAAATCAATGGCTTTGTGAGGCCTCCATGGGAATCACTGAACCCCAGAAGTTAAAAATGCCAACGAAAAAGGCTTGGCTAATTTTTTATGCTGTTTTTTAATGCCATACACTATCTTTCATAAATGATAGATACCATTTTTATAACATACTTTTTAGTAATTTATAAAAAATTCCTTTTAAGTCTTTCCATGCCACTTTCCTAATATTAAAGTCCCACAATTCTCACACAGGCCACTTGGCTTAATAATAGACTGCAATTATCTAATTCTGTAGGGCATTTAATATGAAGCAAACGCCTCATTTACACCACAGACAGGAATGTAAATCATTGCTTCCACTATTGACAATAGATGATGTCACACCTTATTTGCACCTCATATATGCAAAGATAGAAAATGCTTTTTATAGAACTAAAACAGTCGTCTCTAGACTATTGCTGTTTATATCCATGAGGCTGTTGTAAATTAGGTTACCAAATTTTGTTACTATAGCTCAGGCAAGATGCCACCCTCCATAATCATGGACAGAAAATAAAATTTGTTAAAATCCTCTTTTATAATAAAGATTGTAAAAAAAATTCTACATTTTGTTATCTGGTTTTAAAAAGTTAAAACTAAAATTGGCATCACGTTCCCATCAATCACTTAATTTTCGTTAACCCAATAATTATTGTCAGTGACTGCTGCTACCATTACTCCTAGGCAGCATTCTCCCTGCCTTAGGCCTCATGCACACAATTCATACACACAAGTGTTCTTTGATGCCTTGTGCTAGTCATTGCTTCAGTGGCAAGCACATGTGCCCATTCACTTCTTTTTTTTTAAAATCAGATCATTTTCATTAACCACTTAACCAATTTTAAACAGAATACAAACCGTCAGTTCAGCCCCTTTAAATTGTGTAGAGCATGTATGGCTTAACTGAAGGTATTGGTAGAAGGAACGGTGTGGAATGTATATTGTCTTTGAAATTGCTCAAATGTCTTGAGCTTTCCATCCCCTAAAAGATGGCATTCTGTCACTACACCTGCAATTATCCACATGTTAACCTCTTCCAGTTTTTTTTTACTTCAGGATAGATACTGTTGTGCCATAGTGGAGTATATTTAGTCCAACCCGAGAATACCACACACTTCTTTCCTCTGTCCCATACATTATATACCAGCTGGATCGTCAGGGGATCTTTCCACTGCCTTTGAGCGTCTAGTAGCTCTAAAATTTGCAAAGGGATGCCCCAAGGTGCCCCCTCCCTAATCAGCCTCCCTGCGGAACCCAGTCCATCCTCACTATGCTGCAATTGAAAAGCTAAGTAGTAAACCCAGGGATTGGGGAGTTCTAGTCCTCCGTCCTCTTTTCCCCTCTGTAATGTTTCAAGTCTGATTCTGGGGTGTTTCCCTTTCCAAATCAGAGATCAGAATGTCCTGTTTAATTTATAAAAGTATGCTAGAGGTATCCAGACAGGGGCGTTATGCAATAAATATATCCTTTGGGGCATTAAGATCATCTTGATCAGGTTACACCACCCCACAAGTAACACTGGAAGTTCATTCCATGCATGGACCTTGGTCCATGTTCTTTCCAACAACGGCTCAACATTTAAGGATACCTTGTCTTTAGTATTTCTGGAAATTGTCACCCCTAGATATTTAAAGGACTGCACAGTTTAGTAGGCATCTCCTCCAAGTTTGCTGTTTCTGGGATCACATCAACCGGTAGCAATATAGACTTGTCCCAGCTTACCTAAAGCCCATATTTCTGGCCAAATGCCTGGATTATAGCCGTAGCAGGAGCATATACCGCAGTATATCGTCTGCGTATAACCACACACGTTCCTCTATCTTCCCTCTCCTGAAGCCAACAATATTGGGTGATTGTCTGAGTAGGCTCACCAATGGCTTAATGGCCAAAGCAAAAAAAGGGGGGATAGAGGACATCTCTTTAGATAGAAGGCCCCAGACAAACACCCATTCACCCTCACCTGAACTCTAGGGGAAAAGTAAAGCAATTTTACAGGACATCCCATAAATATCTCCACTCAATGCTGTAAAAAGCATTGGCAGAGTTGAGCGAGAGGACTTCCATAGCACCATTCCCCTCCTCCGACAGTTGAAGGTTCAAGAAGAGCCTTTGTAGGTTGTTCCCATTCACTTCTATGGGCCGATGCCCATGGATTCTACAGCCATGTGCATGAGTTGGTTGCTTGGGCCGTAAAGAAGGACGGAAATTGGACCTGTTCTATAACTTGTGGCCCAGGCAATCTTTTTATTTCGTCATTTGCATATGAGCAGGGCTTTACATGCTCTGCAAATATCATACTTCCCAACCTTCATAGCAGAAATAGAGGGATAAAATGCTGCTTCCTTTTTTGTGGCCTAATCAATGCTTTTTGCTCCAGCCCTAACTCCAACCAACAGTATAATTTCCCACTTAGTACACGTCATCTCCTGCTTTTCTATTGTGCCCCTCGCTCCGCCTCATATTAAAGCCCCCTCTTATTGTGCCCTCCAAGCAGCTCCCCCTTTTTTGCACTGCCCAGCAGCTCCCCCTTATTTTGCAACCCCAGTAGCTCATCCTCAAGCAGCTCCCCCTCTTATTGTTTCCCCTCAGCAGCTCCCCCTCTTATTGTCCCACCACAGTAAAATAGTAAACAGATACTTATCTTTCCCCGTTCTCCTGCAGCAGCTCTGCTCTCCTTCTGCTTTATGTAACATTGAATATGGTAGCTGGTATGTGCTCCTTGTTATGTAAGCATGATATGAACGTAGACGCGAAATGCAATGTTACCGCTGTTCTGTTTACATTACATTTGCTTTCCTGTGGCGTTTGCAATAACGTGCTGTTTGTGTTGCATTTGTATTCACGTGGCATTTGCATTATATTTACGTTACTGTGGCATTTCCCTTTATATGCTATTTGTGTCACATTAACTTTGCATTTACTCAGCATTTGCGGCAGATTTGCTTTCACGTGGCGTTTGCGTTTACATGGCGTTTGCATTGCATTCGCGTTCTTGTGGCTCTTGTGGCACATTTGTGATTACACAGCATTTGAATTTGTGTGCTTTTTGCAGTACATTTGTGTTCATGTGTTGCTTGCATTTACGTTGCCTTTGCATTTTATGTGGCACTGGCATTTATGTGGCTTTGCATTGCATTTGCATTGACATGGCATTTGCATTTATGTGGTATTTGTGCTGTGTTTACGTAACATTTGCATTTACTCAACATTTTTGACGCATTTGCATTTATATTCCATTGCTAATTTGTGTTGTGTTTATGATTACTTGGCCCTTGCATTGCTTTTGCTTCTACCTGTAGTTTGTGTGGCATTTTAGTTGCATTTGCATTTACTTGCCATTTGTATTGCATTTACATCAGCGTGGCGTTTCCGTTTCCATGGTGTTTGCATCGTGTTTACATGTCATTTGCATGACATTTGCATTTATATTGCGATTCGTGGCTTTTGCTTGACATGACGTTTGCTGGGTGTTTACATCTACATGGTGTTTGTGTTACGTTACATGGTGTTCAAATTGTATATGTGTTTATACAGCTTTTGCATTTACTTTGCAGTTGGGTTTGCATCTCATTTGCATCCCCTTCACATTGCATTTTACAACATTGCATTTTTTTAAACGCATTGTGAACGCAATGTTAACTGAATTTTTACAGATTGTTAACACAATACTGAGAATCTTGGCTGTATACTACATGGGGGCTGGCAGGCTGTATACTACTGGGGGCTGGCAGACTGTATACTACTGGGGGCTGGCCGACTGTATACTACATGGGGGCAGGCTGGCTGTATACTACCAGGGGCTGGCTGTATACTACATGGGGGCTGGTAGACTGTATACTACATGGGGGCTGGCAGACTGTATACTACATGGGGGCTGTCAGGATGTACACTACATGGGGGCTGGCAAGCTGTATACTACATGGGGGCTGGCAGGCTGTATACTGCTGGGGGCTGGCTGTATACTACTGGGGGCAGGCTGGCTGTATACTACTGGGGGCAGGCTGGCTGTATACTACATGGGGGCAGGCTGGCTGTATACTACTGGGGGCAAGCTGGCTGTATTCTTCTAGGGGCTGGCAGGCTGTATATTACTAGGGGCTGGCTGGCTGTATACTACTGGGGGCTGGCAGGCTGTATACTACTGGGAGCTGGCTGACTATATACTACTGGGGGCTTGCTGGCTATATACTGGGGGGGGCTGTGACCAATGGATTTCCCACCCTCGGCTTATACTCAAGTTTTCCCCAGTTTTTGGTGGTAAAATTAGGGGTCTCGGCTTATACTTAGGTCGGCTTATACTCGAGTATATATGGTATATGGTGAAATTGACAATATCAATGTCAGTTTGCCACTTTCTACTGTTTCTATGGCTCACACCATGCATTACAAATGGCACATCCTCTTTATCTTTTGGTTATTATGATGTTGGAGATATCAAAGTTTAATTGTATTGTCTTGACACCTTTCAAAAATAAAAAATGATTTGAAAAAAAAATCATTAAATTGCTCTCATAACTTTTTTATACTTCAGCACTTGGAATCTGTGTAACACGTTTTATGTTTGGAGATGACATTTTCATTGATAAGATAATATTTTGAGAACAGATTAGAACAGAGTTTTCATCACATATTCGAATGTTTAGGGGTGGCAAAAAGATAAGTGGCGTTTAGAATAAGTTTTTTTTCTGTTATTGGCGTTCTTGGTATGGAACAATTATTTTTATATTTTAATATATTGGCAAATTCTGGGAAGAGGCATGTGAAATTTTCCTTCTTCATTGTTTCAGCTTTATTTTTTCCCTTATACTTTTGGTACCTAGGGTCTTTGTACCCAAAGAGTCTGATTGCTCCTACAAAATGCTATAGAAAATGGCAAAAAAAGGGCACAGGTGTCGGCAAGTGTCTAAAGCTTCTTTACACACTTTTAGCATGACATTTATGGTCAAACCATCTTTAGGTAGCAATAGTTCTAAGGCTTACACTGGGCAAAAATTGTTTCCTCATGCTAAACATTACATTTTGCCCCAGGGTGCCTATAAACACCTTTTCTTATTAGGTCATGTGCTGACCTATATAGAACAATGGCTAAATGCTCATTTCATTAACAGAGTGCACACATTTGCTTCATTGATTTTTCAAGTGGACACCGCTTTCACAGAAAGAAGACACACAGCTGGCTGCTCTTATCAACAGACTCATCACACAGAAAAATTCCTCAGAGGAGAAGAATAGAGGGTTTTCATTACTACAGAAGTATCTACACCATGTTGATTTTGGAGAATTTATCTTTTATTTCTTTTTACTTTCTTTTTTTGGATGGATGTCTTTCTTACCACAGATATTTTTGGACATAACACAATATTTTGTGGGTCTTCTGTACAGCACGTTCACACAAATGTTTTTAAAGTATATTTAATGGTGTTTTCCATGCATTTTTTGAAATAAGAGATTTGACACGTTTGTCTGTCTTTTTTTAAGTTCCAAAAAATTTTGAGAAAATGCCCTACTTAGAGTATGCTGTGCCAGGGCCACATCTGCAATGACGGGGGATGAAAATTCTGCCTCTGGTGGCAGATGCGGAGGCTTGAAGGAGGCACGAAACAGCTGTGGGTGACACGCACTTGCTGAATCAACCACTAGCAGTACAGTCTGGCTGCTGGCAGTCCATACTGCCAGACAATTGTCACTATCCTACATGTTTGTGACACGGAGGCAAGTGCTACAGCGCAGCAGAGCAGCGCACACCCGTTTGTCTGCATTCTACCAAAAGTGAGCAGCACAACCCTTAGTAAATGAGCCCTAATATCTTATAGCTTGTCTCCTGTAGCATACAAGTAATCGAACCTTTATGAATAAACGCCATAGATCTGGACCACTCCCCCACCGAAAATTCCTGCTGACATTCTCTTTCCCTCCCATGCTTCCTGAAATCTAGTTTTGTGTCGCCCTCAGGGCATTTCCCCAGCAGCACACATGTACCATTGAAATTAAATGTTCAGCAGAGCAGGAACACGACACACTACTCTTCAAAGGTAGTGAGATCCTAGTAAGGTCCCTTGAGGTGTCAGGACTTTGAGAAACTATTAATCTGATGCGACAGAGCCTTTGACTGTAGGCTCTCGGAGGACACCACTTAACGAACCTGGCGAAGGTCAAAGCAGACCAGGACAGAAGAAGCCAATCCCTCTATGAATCACCCCATCCCATACTTGCAAACGACAACTTAATAGATGAGATAGACCCAGTTGCCCTGAGTGTGGACCAGGAAATCCATAAAAGTGGCAAAATCGGGGAAAGACCACTGTGCTGAACATTCTGCCCTGTGGCAATGTACATAGGGAAAATCCAGAACCCCTTGGCCTACAAGGGTAGAGAAAGACAACAGTGGTTCACGCAGAATGGGGCTGGGACTGCCACGGAACTGTTTGAACACAAACAAATTTATGGAGGATATCTATTTTAAGGCTTCATCCTACCCAACCATGAAAGAGGTAGCTTAGCCGACCCATCATATCCTTTTTACAGAGCTCAGCAGCAGTGTAGTTAGAGTAAACGCCTCAGATGGGATAAACGCTCCATCAACCCCCTCACACCACTTGACGGCAATGGAACTCGATAGTGAGGCTACCACATTAAGCAGCTCTGATTTGCATACATTCGCACAAAACACTCTTATAGTATGTGCCGGTAGTCTGTTTCATCAGGTTCGTAACATACAGCACATAGGTCGTCCGCGAAGACCACATCTTGGCTGTTGTCTCTGATGGCATTGGCCATTCATGACTAAGATATACAACAGTGGGGATTTGCGCCATTTTTTGTGAGTTTGGAGTTTACAGCTTTAACTGTGAGCCCCAAATGACATGTCTACTTATTTCTTTTGTCGGTGCAATCACAGGGTAACAAATTTGATCACTCACCGCCACTTTATTAGGTCACACTGTCCACTAGCTCGTCAACACCTTAATTTCTAATCAGCCAATCACATGTGCGGCAACTCAGTGCATTTAGGCATGTAGACAGTCAAGACAATCTCCTGCAGTTCAAACTGAGCATCAGATGGACGAAAGGTGATTGAGTGCCTTTGAACGTGGTATGGTTTGTTGCCAGAAGGGCTGGTCTGAGTATTTCAGAACTGCTGATCTACTGGGATTTTCACGTACAACCATCTCTAGGGTTACAGAGAATGGTCCGAAAAAGAAAAACAATCCAGTGAGCGGCTTCTGTGGAGAAATGCCTTGTTGGTGCCAGAGGTCAGAGGAGAATGGCAGACTGGTTTCGAGCTGATAGAAAAGGCAACAGTGACTCAAATCGCCCCCCGTTACAACCAATATGCAGAAGAGCATCCTGAACGCACAGTACGTCGAACTTTGAGGCAGATGGGCTAAGCAGCCAGAAGACCGGGGTTAAACACCGTGAAAAACCGTTATTATATTTTCATAGATCAAGCATTTTCTGACACGGCGATACCTAATGTGTTTATGATTTTTACTGTTTATTTTTATATAAGTTCTAGGAAAAGGGGGGTGATTAGAATTTTTATGTTTTTTATTATCATCTACACTCACCGGCCACTTTATTAGGTACACCTGTCCAACTGCTCGTTAACACTTAATTTCTAATCAGCCAATTACATGGCGGCAACTCAGTGCATTTAGGCATGTAGACATGGTCAAGACAATCTCCTGCAGCTCAAACTGAGCATCAGTATGGGGAAGAAAGGTGATTTGAGTGCCTTTGAACGTGGCATGGTTGTTGGTGCCAGAAGGGCTGGTCTGAGTATTTCAGAAACTGCTGATCTACTGGGATTTTCACGCACAACCATCTCTAGGGTTTACAGAGAATGGTCCGAAAAAGAAAAAACATCCAGTGAGCGGCAGTTCTGTGGGCGGAAATGCCTTGTTGATGCCAGAGGTCAGAGGAGAATGGGCAGACTGGTTTGAGCTGATAGAAAGGCAACAGTGACTCAAATCGCCACCCGTTACAACCAAGGTAGGCAGAAGAGCATCTCTGAACGCACAGTACGTCGAACTTTGAGGCAGATGGGCTACAGCAGCAGAAGACCACACCGGGTGCCACTCCTTTCAGCTAAGAACAGGAAACTGAGGCTACAATTTGCACAAGCTCATCGAAATTGGACAGTAGAAGATTGGAAAAACGTTGCCTGGTCTGATGAGTCTCGATTTCTGCTGCTGCTGACATTCGGATGGTAGGGTCAGAATTTGGCGTCAACAAAATGAAAGCATGAATCCATCCTGCCTTGTATCAACGGTTCAGGCAGGTGGTGTGGTGTCATGGTGTGGGGAATATTTTCTTGGCACTCTTTGGGCCCCTTAGTACCAATTCAGCATCATTGCAACGCCACAGCCTACCTGAGTATTGTTGCTGACCATGTCCATCCCTTTATGACCACAATGTACCCAACATCTGATGGCTACTTTCAGCAGGATAATGCGCCATGTCATAAAGCTGGAATCATCTCAGACTGGTTTCTTGAACATGACAATGAGTTCACTGTACTCAAATGGCCTCCACAGTCACCAGATCTCAATCCAATAGAGCATCTTTGGGATGTGGTGGAACGGGAGATTCGCATCATGGATGTGCAGCCGACAAATCTGCGACAACTGTGTGATGCCATCGTGTCAATATGGACCAAAATCTCTGAGGAATGCTTCCAGCACCTTTCTAAAGGCAAAAGGGGGTCCAACCCGTTACTAGCATGGTGTACCTAATAAAGTGGCCGGTGAGTGTAGGTTTTATAATGTTTTCATACATTTACAAAAATTTAAACCTTCCGCACAAAATGTTTTTTGGGGATTTTGCCATATTCTGGCGCTAATAACTTTTTCATTCTTCCGTGTACGGAGCTGTGGGTGATGTAATTTTGTGTGACTTTTGATGACGTTTTCAATGCTACCATTTTTAGGACCGTATGACCTTTGGATCACTTTTTATACAATTTTTAATTTTTTTCAAAATGGCAAAAAAGTACCATTTTCGACTTTTGGCACTATTTCCATTAGGGGATCTGGACCACTCCCCCACCGAAAATTCCTGCTGACATTCTCTTTCCCATGCTTCCTGAAATCTAGTTTTGTCGCCCTCAGGGCATTTCCCCAGCAGCAACATGTACCATTGAAATTAAATGTTCAGCAGGAGCAGACACGACACACTACTCTTCAAAGGTAGTGAGATCCCTAGTAAGGTCCCCTTGAGGTGTCAGGGACTTGAGAAACTATTAATCTGATGCAGACAGAGCCATTTGACTGTAGGCTCTCGGAGGACACCACTTAACGAACCTGGCGAAGGTGAAAGCAGACCAGGACAAGAAGAAGCCAATCCCCTATGAATCACCCCATCCCATACTATCTGGACCACTCCCCCACCGAAAATTCCTGCTGACATTCTCTTTCCTGCTGCCTTCATGGCATTTCCCCAGCAGCAACGTGTACCATTGAAATTAAATGTTCAGCAGGAGCAGACACGACGCACTACTCTTCAAAGGTAGTGAGATCCCTAGTAAGGTCCCCTTGAGGTGTCAGGGACTTGAGAAATTATTAATCTGATGCAGACAGAGCCATCTGACTGTAGGCTCTCGGAGGACACCACTTAACGAACCTGGCAAAGGCGGAAGCAGACCAGGACGAGAAGAAGCCAATCCCCTATGAATCACCCCATCCCATACTTGCAAAACGACATTAAATAAATGAGATAGACCCAGTTTCCCTGAGTGTGGACCAGGAGGAATCCATAAAAGTGGCTAAAATCGGAGAAGAACACTGTGCTGAACATTCTGCACTGTGGCAGAATGGTACAGGGAAAAATCCAGAACCCCCTTGGCCTACAAAGGGTAGAGAAAGACAACAGTGGTTACGCAGAAAGGGGCTGGGAACTGCCCACGGAACTGTTTGAAACACAAACAAAATTTTAGGGAGGATATCCATTTTAAAGGCGTTCATCCTACCCAACCATGAAAGAGGTAGCTTAGCCGACCCCATCATATTCTTTTAACAGAGCTCAGCAGCAGAGTGTAGTTAAGAGTAAACGCCTCAGATGGGTGATGGGATAAAAAAACAACCCCAAGTCTTTCTCCCCCCCCCGACATCTTACACCACTTGAAGTGTCAATGTGACTCGATAGTGAGGCCCACCGCTACTGATCACATTAAGCAGCTCTGATTTGCATACATTCGCCAAAACACTCTTATAGTATTGCCGGTTAGCTCTAGTTTTCAGCGTTCGTAACATAACAGCAATAGGGTCTACCGCGAAGACCTCCACTCTTGGCTGTTGTCTGGATGGCATTGGCCATGTCATGACTAAGATATACAACATGGGGATTTGCGCCATTTTTTGTTGAGTTTGGAGTTTACAGCTTAACTGTGAGCCCCAACTTACACAGAGCTCAGCAGCAGAGTGTAGTTAAGAGTAAACGCCTCAGATGGGATAACGCCTCATCACCCCCCGACACCACTTGAACGGCATGGAACTCGATAGTGAGGCTACCACATTAAGCTGCTCTGATTTGCATACATTCGCACAAAACACTCTTATAGTATTGCCGGTAGTCTAGTTTCAGCGTTCGTAACATACAGCAACAATAGGTCGTCCGCGAAGACTCACATCTTGGCTGTTGTCTCTGATGGCATTGGCCATTCATGACTAAGATATACAACAGTGGGGATTTGCGCCATTTTTTTGTGAGTTTGGAGTTTACAGCTTTAACTGTGAGCCCCAAATGACATGTCTACTTTATTCTTTTGGTCGGTGCAATCACAGGGTAACAAATTTGTATACACTCACCGGCCACTTTATTAGGTACACCTGTCCAACTGCTCGTCAACACTTAATTTCTAATCAGCCAATCACATGGCGGCAACTCAGTGCATTTAGGCATGTAGACATGGTCAAGACAATCTCCTGCAGTTCAAACTGAGCATCAGTATGGGGACGAAAGGTGATTTGAGTGCCTTTATTTAAATTTTTAGGTGTTTTTAATTTATTTATTTAAAAAAATATATTTTAAAGACTCCCTAGGATACATTAACCCTAGGTTGTCTGATTAATCCTACCATATACTGGCATACTACAGTATGGCAGTAAATGGAGATTTTCCTCATCATTACAATGTGCAAATTCTAATGTGCAGGCCAGAGGACAATTTTCCTGAAGTTTCAAGAGGTTGAAGTCTAGCATTGGTAGTCAAGCTCACTACAACCCTAAATTAATTCATGTAGGGGTGTTGTTTTCAAATAGGGTCAGTTCTCAAATTTTTCTACAAATTCTTCATGATGCCTAAAAATATATAAAATGTCTGTGCTCCAAATGCCAGTTCTTTTTTCTGAGCCTGTGGTGTGCCCATCCTGTAGATTATAGCTACATGGGGTGTTTGTCTCCAGTGACATGAGTTGGGCAAAATACATTTGACACTACAATGGCATAGTTGATAAATTGTCAATTTTTACTCTGCACCGTTCACTTTGTATTACATTTGAGCAAGCATCTTAGGGGTTAAAATGCTTGTACACCCCTAGATTATTTCATTGAGGGATGCCTTTTCCTAAAACGGGTTCACTTCTCAGGGGTTTCTATTATACGGGTACCTCAGGGGCACCCCAACACCAGTCTAGTGAAAACGTAGCTGTAAAAGATAAAATTTTGCTTGTTCCCTGCTGAGCCCTGTCGTGTACACTTTCTGTAGATTATATTGCCACATATGAGGTAGGCCTAATTGGGATAACCCACAAAAATGATTTTTTACGTGTTTTCCCGTGAACATGAGTTGGGCAAAATATATTGACACTAACAACGCCATATATGATCATGGCAATGCAACTCAAAAAAGCTCATACAACCAATAACAGATGTTCTAATGAAAAACGGAACTGCAAAAGTTAACAATTTAGTTCCTTCCTCCGAGACCTGCCGTGTGCCCATCCTGTAGGAGTATTGCCACATATGGAGTATTGCCTTAACGGGAAAACACGGATGAATTGTGATGTTTTTGTCCAATGTGACATGCATTTGGCATAAATACATTGGCACTAAGCATAGGCATATATTAAATTAGTAATTATTACATTTTTTACTCGTCAACATCACAGTGTATTTAAATTTTGCAGCATCACGGTGGTTATAAGGCCCACTACAACCTAGTAAAATTCTTGGGGATGAAGTTTCCAAAATGCTGTCACTTCTAAGGGGTTTCTATGTACGGGTACGATATGCTAACACGACTATGCGTAAACGGCATGGTACTCCAAACCAAAACCCGTGGAAACATAGACTACAAAGCTAAATTTAGCTTGTTACCCTTTGAGGCCTGCTGTTTATCCAACTTTAGGATATTGCCACTTTTGGGTATACCGAACCCAGGATAAACCCGCCAGAATAAATGAGTACTTTGGGTGTTGTTTGTCGTGGCATGAGTGGAAAATACATTTTATGGTACTAACATAGGAAAGAAAAAAAAAATTTGCAAGTTTTACTCTGCACTATGTATCGTATAAATTTTGGTCACATTGTGTGGGTTAAATTGCGCAGACCACAGACCACAGCTTAAATTCTTTCGTGGGTATTTAGTTTCCAAAAATGGTTTAATCTTATGGGTTTCTATTGTATGGTACCTTCTAACATACATAAACACTCTAATACAAGCTCGTGAAAACTAAGATCAAAAAGCAAAGTTTTGCTCATTTCCTTCTCAGCCCTGCTCTGTGCCTAACCTGTAGATTATTGCCACATTTGGGGTATGCGTACTAGAGACAAGCAAACAGGAATGATTTTTGGGTGTTTGTCCACAGATGGCATAGTGGGCAAAATTATGTGAACTCAAAATGGGCAATTTGAAAAAAAAATTGACACTATTTACTTTGTATACATTTTGTAGCGCAAGTTGGGGGTTAAATTCTTCCACAACCCCAGATGAATTAGCTTTGAAGGGGAGTAGTTTCAAAATGGGTCATTTTGGAGGTTTCTATTGAAGTGATACCTATGCGGCTCTGCTACAAGGACATAGTCTCCAAATCCAAACTAGTGAAAAAAAGGAGCTGAGAAAAGCAAAATTCTCTCCTTCCCTTCTCACGATATGCTGGTGTGCCAGCTGTAGATTACTGAACATATTGGATCTGTAGAAATCGGGACAGCCAAACAGAATGATTTCTGCGGGTGTTTGTCTAACAGTTTAGTAGGTAAAGTTTGGGCAAAATATATTTGGCACTTAAATGGCATATTGAGGAAAAAATGCAATTTTTACACTACACATTTACTTTGAAGTTAAGGAAAAACCTAAGCAACTTACAAGTGTAAGGTTTAGGACACATCTACATGGCACCAGATCAGGGTGAGCTGGTGCAAGAGCATATTTTTGTTGGGGAAACAAAGCCCCTATAGCCGTTTTATAGTATATAACTTACAACTAGGCGCACCGCACTTTGGGCACGCGCACCATGGGACGTGCCGGCGTGCGGCCGGTTCTAACGTGTGGAGAGCCGGTGACGTCACGAGCTGACTCCGAGCACACGCGCGCTGCGCAACTTAGCACGGCCACATGTTTCCCCGTGCTAGTTGCGCAGGCTGGAGGTGTGCCGGAGAAGCTCGGCGGGACGTCACCGGGCTGCTCCAGCAGTTAGAATCGGCGCGCGCACGGGCACGCGATGGTGCGCCCCGCCTGCCCAAGTGCGGTGCCGCCGAGTTATAGTTAATATAACTTATAAAACGGCGATAGGGGGCTTTGTTCCCCTAACAAAAATATGCTATCTGGCACCAGTCCGGGGGAGCTGGTGCCATGTATATGTGTCTAAACCCCCCCAAAAATACCAATTTTAAGTGGTAGGTTCTTAAGATTTGGCCAGCCATGTTGTTGGTTAAAATGCTCACTAAAAACCATGGATAAATCACTGAGGGGGTAGTTTCCAAAGTTTCCAAAATGGTTGTATCTCTTTTGTTTTAATATTGTACTGGTAATTTAGGGGCTCTTTAAGTAGTTGTGGCCCACAAAAAAATTGTAGCCAAATCGACCCTTCAAAAACCAATAGAACTAACTTGGTTCTGGACATCGCTGTGGGAAAAAACAGTAGTTGATATCCGCATCAGGTATGCCATACTCAAGAAGAACAGGCCAAAAAAGTGGATATTTTACGTCCAATATCTGAATGTGTACCAGTTTTACGGCTAAATGAGCAGTATTCTTATACAATTGAAAATGTAAAGTTCCAATCCATTTTTGTTTGATCAGAGAAAGAAGTAAAGTAGCCCTACCTCCCATCGGTTAACGACTTCCAAATGTGGATTTTGAATAGTTTGAGATGGTAAGTTCATAAAATGATGTTACCTGTGGGGGTTTATAATACATAATAAATAAGCCTTTGTTAAGGAGATGCAAATGTAACCTACTTGTAGGAATTAAGGCTGAAAAGTAGACGTCTCACCACTTTCAACCCCATTTGTGTTCCCCCAGTAAATTTAAAAAGGTCTAATTACGAAAATAAAGGAAAGTGAACCCATGCCTGAGCCAGTAACACGACTATAATACATAATGGATTAGAAAAGTGATTAGATTACAAAATTAGGTGTTTTTATCTGATACATTATATAATGTGAAAATGCATAAAAAACATTACAACAAATTTTTTTACTCTATACAGAGAAAAATAATGAAAAAGAGAAAACAACACTGTAAAAAAAAAACAAACAAATTCAATATCGATAGTATTGACACTGCCTAAACGGGCAAGGAAAGTAATATATATGTGAAAATGAACTAGGAAAGCACTGTGGTCGCTGACTGTAAAAAATATCGATTAATTAGCTGCTCTTCAGTAAGTCGCTAAGGTGTGC
Organism: Engystomops pustulosus; assembly: GCA_019512145.1. NCBI lineage: Eukaryota > Metazoa > Chordata > Amphibia > Anura > Leptodactylidae > Engystomops > Engystomops pustulosus. The sequence goes on along the minus strand of CM033641.1, from coordinate 93,899,445 downwards.
GTTCACATCGCTGCCGCACATGCTTGGATTGATATTTAATATATTGTTTTGGTGGGCTCATCACAATCTTCCAGATTTCTATGTCATTCATTTAGGAAACAAAGGATGCCAGTATATTCATCAAAAAGGTGAGTTTGATCCTTAGTAATGATATGACTGCATTATAAATGTTAACCATTAAAATGCATTACATTAATGCTATTTTATGATAATATACTAAATCAATTACGCACCATTTCTTTGATACTGACAAATAACTTTTAAAATTAAAACGTGTAACCAGCAGAAATATAATTCCATTACTAGCTTTACTTTTCCCAGGACAAAAGAGAAAGGATCCATCCTACTGGCAAAATACTGCCCCAAATTTATTCAGTTTTGGTCACAGAAAAATCAGTAGAGGTTTTTGGGAAAAGAAAAGATAAAGAGAGGGGGTTACAAAGGGTATACACTCTTTGCATCTCAGTTAGATTACCGATATTCATATCTTACTTTGTGATAGCTCATTGGACAGATAGCTGAAAGAAGCTTTGCATTTTAGTCTATCTCTGATTAAAGAGATTGACTAGTCACAATAAGACTCTCAGGATCACACAAAATTGTATGCCTCTGTACCCAGCCGCAGTCATATGATTCCAATTACACAAATAATAAGTCTTCCATATGAGCCAAAATAGTGTAATTTTAGCAGACAGTGACTTGTCATGTTACATAGAAGGCATTTTGACCCACAGCGAAAGTTAGGTTGCTAGGAATCAACATCAAATCTATTTTTTACAATAAAATGAGGATTATATTATTTATCTTCAAAATATATACAAGCAATAGACAGTTATTATTTTGTCATCATGTCATTGTTTTGGAGCCAATTTAGTAAAAGTTTCACCCAAATTTAAAAATAAGTATAATTCTAATAAGTTACATTCTGCGAACTTGTTAAGTTTAATATCACACATCTGAAGCTATTCTCCAGGAACCCAGGCAATGTTAATAATGCCCCTTCCCCCCACTTACCAAGACTTGCATGCATGAAAGGTTACCTGTCTTCATGTTCTGTTTTTTGTAACTATTAAAAGAAGGCTGCAGTCTGGATAAGTTTTTTTTTCCATTATAGGGCATCCATTACAGAAGGGCGGGGAATAACCAATAGAAGTGATGATAGTTTATTTAGTTAATAGTTCAGGAGAATGAGGAGGAAGCAAGTGGCACAGTGCCAAAGCCAGACATACTTACTGTTATATGCTCCTTAGTCGTCCTGATCCCCCCCCCATTAGCCCCACATTACCAGAATAACCATGTGCTCTTTATCAGCCTTGCAACTAGAATGTGATCAGTGACTGCAGGCAGAGGTGGTATTCAAGCAACTTCAGGTAATGTCTGCTCCTTTGTGTAGAGAACTGCAGGTGACTTCTCCAGATGTGTTTTATAGCTGGTGTCTATATTCTTCACAACAGAAATGTCCATGCAGTACCCTCCAATTGATTATTTATGGAGCCTATATGATATATATATATATATATATATATATATATATATATAGATTGTATGTGTGTAGTATATATATGTATAAATTTTAGGAGAAAAAAGGAGTACAAAGCGCAAATAAGTGGGAAAATACGGGGCTTTTAATACGTAGGTGGCCGACCTTTTGACCAAAAAAAGGCTCAGTTATGTAAAGTAGCCGAAAGAAAAAACAAAGGTTTCAGGTCACCAATCCGTTGCATCTCCTCATGTAGTGCATGGACAATCCCAAGAGTTCCAAGACTTCCCTGAGAAAAAAAGCAAAGTCCAGCACATCTTCAGTTGCTTAAAAACATAATTCTTCTTGATTAAAGAACTCAGTAAAAACATATAAAACAGCATAGATTTTTTTTCCATGTCACACTAGCGATCAAACGCGTTTCAGCCTGTCCGGCTTAGTCTGATCATTGACTAAAAGCGGACAGAGAAACGCGTTGATGCCAGGTTGTGACAGGGGAAATCTTGCGTATGCTGTTTTTAATGAAGTTTTTATAAGAAGATTACATGTTTTTACCCACTGAAGACTGTGCTGGAAATTAGCTTATTCTCAGTGTATGTAGAGGCCTAAACATCGCCACCTTAAAAAACCACCATATTTTCAACTTTATTTTTTTTGCTGCCTTTATTTCACATTATTTAGAAGATCCCTCTTGCCCAGATTTTTCTATGGCTTTGCACACTACAGTTTTATCCTGATATGGTTATTTACGGTGCTGCTTTGGCTTTCTTGTGAACTATACATATATGATATAGGTCAGGTATTAAGGTGTGTGTGTATATATATATGACGGGAGTGTATTAATAAATGATAATACTCTTAAGATTCTACTACTTGTATTAGATATAATTTACTGAATTAGATACTATTATTGTTCCTAAATAGAGCCATAATTAATTCTTAATCAGGTTTTTAATTATATTAACCCCACATCACATAATACATTTTTCTTTATGATCAGTATCTGACATGTAATTCAGTCTAAAAAATTAAGAACGCATAGCTTGCAACTTATAAGACATAACTCTCAGCGATCAGAAATTAGTTTTCAAAAGAATTAACCTGTTTTTAAAATTCTATCTAGGTCAGCCAGAAATAATTGACACAGACTATTCTTGGCTGGAAAGTGTCTTAAAAGCTTGTCTCCTAGATTTTCCCTCATGTTTTATCTAAATCAAACATCTTCTTCAGATTTAGAAAATTGAGGTAGTAAATGATACAAATTGAGTCAAGTTGATCAAAAAACATTTATTTATGCTACATCATTCATGACATTACACCCAAATGATTGCCACCTGTCATCATAATAATCTAATATAGTAATAATCTTTTATAGCTCATATATATGAGCGCCGTAAAGATCTGGTGTTACGTATACAATAAATCAGTTAAAATTACAGTGTAAAAATAAGAATATGAATAAGAGCCCTACTCACAAGAGCTTAAAGTCTTCATCTTCATATTACAGATTCATCTTTAGTCAATTTTGTGCATTTAAGAACTCTAAGCCATGCTGGTTCTTCAAACACAAATACATTTGGATGTACAGAAGGTCCCCTACTTAAGGACAACCAACTTACAGATGACCCCCAGTTAAAGACGAACCCTCTGCCCACTGTGACCTCGGGTGAAGCTCTACTTTACTGAAAGGCTGCAATGATCAGCTATAACACTGGTGGCTAACCTATGGCACGGGTGCCAGAGGTGGCACTCAGAGCCCTTTCTGTGGGCACTCCGGCATCACAGAGATGACTCCAGGGTTCCTACAGTCCCAGAAGCCAGGACATCCCAGGAAGGTCCCCTACTTAAGGACAACCAACTTACAGAGGACCCACAGGTAAAGCGAACCCTCTGCCCACTTGACCTGTGAAGCTCTACTTACTCCAAGGCTGCAATGATCAGCTATAACACTGGTGGCTAAACTATTGGGCAGGGTGCCAGAGGTGGCACTCAGAGACCTTTCTGTGGGCACTCAGGCCATCACCAGGAGACTCCAGGTGTCTTCCTACAGTCCAAGACAGCCCAGGACTTGCTGTACACAGAGATATTTTAAAGTGACAGTGCTACTGGGGTACTGGCGGAAGGGAAGGTGTGGACAGATCTTGGATTATCATTGTAGGCTCATGCTTCTTACGTTCGGAACCTGGAGGAAAGCTAACAATGATTATATCCAAATTTCTTCTATTTTATCTTTATTAGTGTCTCAGGGTGCTGATACAATGAATCTGTGACCAGAGGAAGGGAGTCTAAATCACAAATTAAATTTCTGTGTTGACGCTTTCAATAAATAAGTGGGCTTGGTTGTAGTTTGGGCACACTCGCCGTCTCTCAAAGTTCCCATCACTGAGCTATAAGGTGATATATTAAATTAGTAAATATTACATTTTTTACTCTGCAACATTCACTTTGTATTAAATTTTTGCCAGCATCACGGTGGTTATAATGGCCACTACAACCCTAGATAAATTCTTGGAGGGATGAAGTTTCCAAAATGCTGTCACTTCTCAGGGGTTTCTATTGTACTGGTACCTCTGCTAACACGACTCTGCTAACACGGCATGGTACTCCAAAACCAAACCCGTGAAAATAGAGCTACAAAAGCAAAATTTAGCTTGTTCCCCTTTGAGCCCTGCTGTTTATCCAACCTTTAGGATATTGCCACTTATGCGGTATTGCCGAACCCAGGATAACCCCCAGAATGATATTTGGGATGTTTGTTTGTAGTGGCACAACCAAGGTAGGCAGAAGAGCATCTCTGAATGCACAGTACGTCGAACTTTGAGGCAGATGGGCTACAGCAGCAGAAGACCACACCGGGAGCCACTCCTTTCAGCTAAGAACAGGAAACTGAGGTTACAATTTGCACAAGCTCATCGAAATTGGACAGTAGAAGATTGGAAAAACGTTGCCTGGTCTGATGAATCTTGACTGCGACATTCGGATGGTAGGGTCAGAATTTTGAGTCAACAACATGAAAGCATGGATCCATCCTGCCTTGTATCAATGGTTCAGGCTGGTGGTGGTGTCATGGTGTGGGGAATATTTTCTTGGCACTCTTTGGGCCCCTTGGTACCAATTGAGCATCGTTGCAATGCCACAGGGTTTCTATTATATGGGTACCTCAGGGGTACCCCAACACCAGTCTAGTGAAAACGTAGCTGTAAAAGCTAAAATTTTGCTTGTTCCCTACTGAGCCCTGTCGTGTACACTTTCTGTAGATTATTGCCACATATGAGGTATTGCCCTAATTGGGATAACCCACATAATGATTTTTTACGTGTTTATCCCCAGTGACATGAGTTGGGCAAAATATATTTGACACTACAACGCCATATCTGATCAATTGCAATGCAATTTTTATTCTGCACCATTCAATTTGTATTACATTTGAGTCAGCAACTCAAAAAAGCTCATACAACCTAAAAACAGGTGTCTAATGAAAACGGATCTGCAAAAGCTAAAATTTTGTTCCTTCCCTACTGAGCCCTGCCGTGTGCCCATCCTGTAGACTATTGCCACATATGGAGTATTGCCTTAACCGGGATAACACGCAGAATGAATTTTGATGTTTTTGTCCCATGTGGCATGAGTTTGGCATAAATACATTGGCACTAACATGGCATATATTAAATTAGTAAATATTACATTTTTTACTCTGCAACATTCACATTCAACATAAAATGGCATATTTGAAAAAAAAAGCACTATTTACTTTGTATTACATTTTGTCCAGCATGTTGGGGGTTAAAATTCTTCCCACAACCCCAGATAATTGCTTTGAAGGGTGTAGTTTCCAAAATGGTGTCACTTTTTGGAGGTTTCTATTGAAGTGATACCTCTGCGGCTCTGCTAACAAGACATTAGTCTCCAAATCCAAACTAGTGAAAAAGGAGCTCCAAAAGCTAAAATTCTCTCCTTCCCTTCTCAGATCTGCTGTGTGCCCAGCCTGTAGATTACTGCTACATATTGGATATTGCAGAACTCGGGACAACCAACAGAATGATTTCTGGGGTGTTTGTCTAAAGTGGTTTAAGTTTGGCAAAATATATTTGCCACTTAAATGGCATATTTGAGAAAAAATGCAATTTTTACACTACACCATTTTGGCCAGCATGTTGGTGGTTAAAATGCTCACTACAACCATGGATAAATCCACTGAGGGGTGTAGTTTCCAAGTTTCCAAAATGGTGTTTTCTTTTATTTTTAATATTGTACTGGTAATTTAGGGGCTCTTTAAGTACGTTGTGGCACCA